>CM037878.1:133062299-133620001 GCA_021292165.1 Shinisaurus crocodilurus
TTGAAAGGTTTATTCAGTAAATGGTATGCATTGCTCTCAAAAATGGAAGCTACTAGGTTTTAATTATAAGTGCCATTGGGAGAGGGATACAGGGGATAATATAACTAAAATATTGATAGAGATGTAGTATAAAGGCAATATCTCTGCCCCACGAGGAAAGCTATTATATGGTTCCGTTTCGTTGGTACTTGTTTCCAAATCATCAAACAAATTTATAATCTCCAGAAGAGAAATGGCAGGTTCTAGGACAGTGTTCTAGGAGGAGGAATTATTACACATATTTTCTGGAATTGGCCTTGGTTACATCTCTTTTGGGGAGAAATTTTGGCAACAGTAAAATAAATTACCTGGTGTGATATACTGCATACCATATCTCTGTTGCTTATTCTTTTTAGGTTGGATAGTTGACTGTAAGCAAGTACTGTACAGGCCTTCCAACCAAGGCCTGTAAAAGGGAAGTGTCATTGGCCAGGATGGGCTATAGATCACTGATGATACTTTTGTGTGGTGTTCTGTTGTTTTCTGTTCTGGTTCAGTCCTATAGCAGATAATTCCTGGGTATCAGTCTGACCCTGTTGATCTGTTTTTTACTTCATTGAGTGGGTACCGTAGTCTAAGAAATGCCTGATCTAAATCCTTAAGTTTTGAATTTCTCTTTCTGACAAGCCTGAACAGATATAGTTGTATTGTAGGGCTTGGTTGTATATCACAGGTGGAGAACCTGTAGCCCTCCAGATGTTGCTGGACTTCATCTCCCGTCATCTCTTACCCTTGGCTCAGGTGGCTGAGGCTCTTGGGAACTGGAGTCCAACAACATCTGGAGGGTCATAGGTTCTCCACTCCTGCTATAGACAATGGATTTTGTGGTGTGTTCTGGGTGGAAGCTAGAAGCAGGTAAGTTTGTGTAGCGATCAGTAGACTTCCAATATAAGGTGCTTATATGTTCATTATGTAGTTGCACAGTAGTATCAAGAAAGTGAATCTGTTGTGCGGACTGGTCTAGGCTCAGGTTGATGGTGAGGTGAATGTTTTTGACATCCTGGTAGAACTTTGTCAGGACCTCCTGTCAATGAGTCCAGATAATAAAGGTGTAATCAGTCTCAGGTAGAGAAGAGGCTTTTGGATGTAGGAGCTGAAAATGCATGGTTCTAAATCAGCCTTATAGATGTTGGAATACCATGGGGCTATGCAAGTACCCAAGGCAGTGCCATTAGTCTGAGAATATATGTTATTTCCAAAGCTAAAGTAACTGTGGGTAAGTATAGTTCCATATAAGTCTCACTCTCTACTGTCACTCTTAGAATCCTGTTCTGATTCTGTAAAGCTGGGAGGAAATAGCAAATGACTTAAGAGATTAAGGTTGCAACCCTGTGCTCACTTACCTGGGAGTAAGCCCCATTGAACTCAATGGAATTTACTTCTGAGTAGATGTGTATAGAATTGCAGTATTAGCTCCAAAAAAATTGTTTGGGGAAGACTTGCGGTTCTAGAATTAAAGTCTAGCGCACCTGTCCTTATTTGGAGAGACTGAAGCCAGTAATCAATTGAATGTGATGCCCTTCTTTCCTTGCTCTTTCTCACAACTCTGCTCTCTGCTTTCCCTTCTTAGATTCGCAAGAGAAGTAAAGCATGTCGTGGGGGCCTGTGGGAAAATGATGAACTAATATCCATCAATGGAAAACCCTGTGCTGGCCTCTCCCACGCCACTGCCATGCAGATCATAGACTCTTCCAATGGCATCCTCAGCATTGTTGTTAAAAGGTAATGGTAACAGCTATTGGCTATTGGTGTCTATAGAGCTGAGTGGAAAATGCAGTGCATCATTGCTTTATTCAGCACAACCATTTTTGTGTAAACTGTATGTTTATAATTTAAGATAGCACAAGGCAGCACAAACTAAACCTTCATAAACCTTCCCAGTCACTTCTATCCTATACTCACAGTCCCAGAATGCATGGAAGTATCATACTAAAGAGACTCGTGTGAGTACAAAGACTCCTGAAAAAGAACTGTTGATTTTATTACACATACCGTGCTTAAAAAAAACAAAACCAGAACGGCTTACACAAGGTTCTCGTGCAGTCTGCCATGCAGATAGTGATGAGGCTGAACCCTGGTCAGACAGCCAACGGCCATGCTGGCTGAGAATGATGGAAGTTGTAGTCCAATACATGTGGTGTGCATCAGGTTGGGGAAGGCTACCGTGTGGATTTCAAACTAGTTAAAAAATTCAGAAAGCAGAGGATAGAGTTCAATGGACATTTTTCATAATGTTGGTCGTAACGGCACAGTTCTCAAAGGATCTGTATCGCGACCACTGCTGTTTAAGTTATTCATGAATGATTTTAGAATAAGAAGTGAATGAGAGACAGAGCAACCCTACAATTCCACTTGTCTGGCAGTTGTTAATACCAACGTAATATTGGCAAAGTGAATTTGGGATCTTACAGGCTCCCAGCAGCAAAGTTGAAAGGAAAATGATACAATTACAGACAAGACATAATGGAGCACCAGCACATCCACATTCACGCACACACAGCATCTATGGTAACACGGCTGACATCCACCAATCACAGTGTGTTATGCTGCCAACCCTATGATATTAGCTGTGCATGGAAGGAGGCAACTTACCCAGTGACACTGGAAGGCCTCCGTGACATGATGTTATGGCACCACACAGACAAAAAAGAAACACCCTGGCAGAGACAAACACACCACAGCACCTTCACCAGTGTCATGGATCTCCCCCCCCCCCCCGCACACACACACACACACAGCATGGAAACAACCATTCTTTTGACAGGAAAACTGTGAAGGATCAGCAACCGGATCCTTTGCGTGAGTTCGGCAACTCTAGGGTTAACCGGCAGAGCAATACAGCTCGTATCGGCTTCCAGTACAATAGGAAAAACCACAACCCTTTGTATGCCCAAATAAGGCTTTTTATTTGTTTATACAATAATCAGATCGGAACTATCAGCCTTCTAAGAACACGTTTACAGTCAACACAACCTTAGCTGACCCGCGTCTTACCCAATGAGCGGGCTCCGTGGCTAGCAGATTACATTCAGGTCAATATCCTCACATCAGAGACAGTACTTCTAGTCAGTTTCAGCCCAGCTCCCGATCGGCGCTTCCTAGCGGAGAACGGTGCACCTGGACGGCTTCTGCTTAGGAGGATATGGCCCCGTGGTCCCCAACAACCCACTACCGGAAGGGAGAGGGGTTTTTCTACCCCGGTTTTCCCGCTCCCCCCGCCCTCTGGGTCAGGTGGGGGCTTGTGCCTGCCCCTTCGTTCATGTAGGCTTATTCCTGCCCGGGAAGACGGTGACGTAGTGATACTTTGCAGCTCTTTGAGACTGCCCTGTTTGTTGATGGTCCTTGATGGTCCTTCCTGGACGTTTGTGGATCTCTGCCGAGGTCCTCCTTTGTTGGGGCTGATGACTTGTCTGGGTACTCCCTGGTGACCTCCTCCCTCCTCCCTTGCCCCCTCCCTTGGGGAAATGTGTGTGCGTGTGTGTAACTGGGGTTTGGGCTTTCTCCACACCCTCCCATTTGGGGAAAGATGGCATTGGGGTCCACCACCCCAATCCCTATCTAACTGTCTCCTACTGAGAAAGCCCGGGACAACCCATCTGCCACGATGTTGTCCTTACCCTTGATGTGCTCTACCGAAAAATCGAAATCCTGTAGGGCCAAACTCCACCGCAACAGCTTCTGATTGGACCCTGTCACCCTATCCAGCCAGCACAGGGGGGAATGGTCGGTCTGCAGTCGGAACCGGCGGCCCCACAGGTAGGGGCGAAGCTTGGTCACTGCCCACACTATTGCTAGGCACTCTTTCTCGACAGTGGCCAAGTTCCGCTCCCGAGGCAAAAGTTTTTTACTTAAAAAGGCGACCGGGCACAGCCCCTGCTCTGGCCGTTCCTGCAGCAAGACGGCTCCCATCCCCGCTTCCGAGGCATCCAGTCTGCAGAACAAAAGGGGCTTCAAAGTCTGGGGCTTGCAGCACAGGGGCTGCCATCAGGCAGGCTTTCAGTCCTTCAAACGCTGCCTGACAAGCGGCTGACCATTGGACCTTAACGGGTTGCCGCTTCTTGCACAAGTCAGTCAGGGGGGCGGCTAGCTGGCTAAAATGGGGCACGAACTTACGATAGTAGCCAGCCAGCCCTAAAAAAGCTTGGACCTGCTTTTTCGTCTGGGGTTGGGGCCAGGTGCGCACTGATTCGATTTTGGCTTCTAGGGGCTTGACACTACCTCCCCCTACCTTGTGTCCCAGATACTCCACCTCCCCCCTCCCAACCTGGCATTTCTTCGCCTTTACCGTCAACCCAGCATCCTGAATCCTCTGAAACACCTGGCGGACATGTTGCAAATGCTGCTCCCAGGTGGAACTAAAAATGGCGATGTCGTCCAGATACGCGCAGGCGAACTCCCCCAGCCCATTTAGCATTCCGTTTACCAACCTCTGGAAGGTAGCCGGACCATTGCGGACCCCAAAAGGGAGGGTGGTGAATTGGAACAACCCCAGGTGGGTCACAAAAGCAGACTTCAAGGCAGCATCCGAATCGAGCGGAACCTGCCAATACCCCTTTGTCAGATCCAGGGTGGTGATGTACTTGGCCCCCCCAAGCCTCTCCAGCAGCACATCCATGTTGGGAATGGGGTAGGGGTCCGGAACGGTCACCTTGTTTATTTTCCGGTAGTCTACGCAGAATCGGACACCCCCATCTTTCTTGGCTACTAACACGATCGGGGAGGACCAGGGGCTCGAGCTGGGCACAATGACTCCCAAGTCCAGCATGGCTTGGACCTCCTCGGCCACGACTTGGGCATGGGGCCCCACCGCCCTGTAGGGTAGGGATTGGATGGGGGGGCTATCCCCTGTGTCAATGGTGTGTTGTGTGAGTGTGGTGCACCCCGGACGGTCCGAGAACATGGGCTGAAAATCTTCCAAGACCTGGGTGATCTGTTGCCGCTGCTGTTCGGACAGAGAGGGGGACAGTTTGATCTCCTCCATTCCTCCCCCTTCCCCCCACTCGGCCAACAACCCCCCGTCAGGGTCTCCCGGTTCCACACACTCTTGCACTCCCCCCACCTTCGTTACACGTTCTACATACAATTTCAACATATTTACATGGAAAACCTTCTGCCTCCCCGGCTGCCCCGGGAAAGCCACTTGATAATTCACCTCCCCCGACCTTCCAATGACTGTCCCTGGGCCCTCCCACTTCAAGCACAATTTGTCCATCTTTTGGGGGCGCAGTACCAACACCTGGTCCCCCACTTCAAAAGTCCGTGGTACAGCCATCCTGTTGTACCACGCGCTCTGCCGCTGCTGGGCCGTTTCGAGATGCTGCTGCGCCGTCTCCCTCACCTCTCGAAGAACAGTCTGGAGGTGTTGCATGAACGTGTCACAGGCATGGAGGCTTCTGCGGCAACCCCCTCCCATTCCGCCCGCAACAGAGCCAAAGGTCCCTGGAGCTCCCTCCCAAACATCAGTTCGTTGGGGGAGAATCCCAGGCTTTCTTGGGGGGAGTCCCGGTAGGCAAACAACAAGTAGGGGAGGGCTTGATCCCAAGTCCCAGGGTGCTTCGCCGCATATGCCCTGATCATTTTTTCAAGAGTCTGGTTGAAACGCTCCACCAACCCATTGGTCTCGTGGTGATATGGCACCGAAGTCAGGTGCTCCACACCCCCCAGTTCCCACATTTTTTTAAACAGTTTGGACACGAAGCCCGTGCCGCAGTCCGAAACCACCGTGTGGGGCATTCCTAGGCGGGCGAAAAGAGAGAGGAGAGTCTTAGCCAGGCTGGTGGCGGAGATGGAGGCTAAAGCAAAAGCCTCTGCATAACGGGTGGCAAAGTCAACCACAGTCAATATGAACTTCTTCCCTGTCTTGGTGGGGGGATTCAAGGGTCCCACGATATCCATCCCTATCCTTTCAAAGGGGATGCCCACAGTGGGTAGGGGTTGTAGGGGGGCTTTCGGATGGTCCCGGTTATGCCCCACCCGCTGGCAGACATCGCAGGACCGGCAATATTCCCGCACTTCATTTGCCACCATGGGCCAGTAAAACCCTTCTGTAACCCTGGCCAATGTCCGTTTCTGTCCCAAGTGACCTCCCCACGCTACATCGTGGGCCAGCTGCAGCACAGCCTGGCGGTACTTCGCAGGCACAACTAATTGTCTTTTTCTTGGTTGGGGACCCGGTTCAGTCCTTGGGCAGAATTCTCGGTAGAGGGCCCCTGCCTCCCACAAAAACTGCTCTGACTGGTCCCCTACCCCGGGCCCTTGACTGGCCCGATCCCGACATCCCTGGAGGGATGGGTCACTTTGTTGCTCCTCTTGAAACACCCTCTGAGTCCCAAAATCTCGGGCCATTGGCGCGAACCCCCCGGGGTCTTCCTTTCTCCCCACAACCGCGGGAAGCGGCGGGGGACTGGCTGGCTGCCTCTGCCGGGGCCACTTTACTGCGACCGGGGGAGGGGACCGGGGACCTGGGAGGCTGCGGGGCAGGGGCAGGGGCTTGCTTGGCCCGACGCCGGGTCACCACCCCCACCTTGACCTGGGCAGCCCGGAACGCAATGTCGTTCCCAATGATGATTCCCCAGTCTTGTTGTCCATGCACTATAACATCCATCTCCCCTTCCCATCCCTTGTACTTGACCCAGACCCGGGCGAGGGGAACAGCTATGTTGGGAGAGTTATAGGGCTTTATGGCACAGGTGCGCCCTTTTAGCAACTGTCTCTTCTTTACCTTACTCCGAGGTAAAGCAGTGATGTCCGCCCCAGTGTCCCTATACCCCACATGGGAAACATTGTTCACAGAGATGGACTCACAGAATTTGTCCTGGCTCCACCGCAGCTGCTCCGGCGAGGCAATGCGCATCAAGGATGCCTGGGAGATGGCCCCTAGCGAATGCTGTCCTCCGCTCCTCAGGGACCGCGCTGCATCTTCCCCGTCTTCCTCGAGGGACGAGCTGGACTGCTGATCCTCCTCGTGTTCCTCCGGTTCGCGGGACTCTGGAGCCAGCATCCTCCCCACCTTGCCCGGCGACGTCTTGGCGTTACGGCTCTTCGCGAGGAGTTTGGGGCAGCTCCTCTTGAGGTGCCCCAGCTCTTTACAATAAAAACATCCGCTGGCGCTGGGGCTTTCTTTGGACTTGCCCAGGGCTCCCTCCCGAGGTTTGGAGTTGCCCTTTTCCGCGCTCCCCTTTGGCCCGCCACGATTGAGGTTGCCCCCCTTTGTTCCTTTGGGCTGCCGATACAGTCCCATTTGGTCGGCCAACTTGCCCATTTCCCTACAGTTTGGGGGGTCCCGATCCCTCACCGCCGTAGCTAGGTCCTCAGGGATAGTGGCACAAAATTGTTTCCTGGATCATGAGCTCCCGCACCTCCGCCAAAGTGGTCTTCCCGGTGGCCCCGATCCATGCGTCCCACACCTGCCCCAGGTGCGCCATCCAGGAGGCATACGTGTCCCCTGGGGTAGGCTGCCCGTAACGAAATTTACGGCGACAATGCTCAGCGGTGAGGGCAAACCTCTCTCTCACCGCTTCTTTGAACGCCCCATAGTCCAAGGGAGCAGTTTGGGTGTGGATACCCAGGAGATCAGCCAGTTCCCCGCTGACCTGAGTCCTCAGGGCAGACATCCTTAAATTGTCCGGCACCCTCTGCTCTAGGCAGGCAGCCTCGAACAGGGTGAAAAAGATCAGTACATCCTGTCCCGACTGGTAGGTGGGGAATTGCTTCCTGTCCCATTTGGGGGTTGTGGTGCCCCCACCCTGGGGTGCAGGGGCTCCCCCTTGTCCGGTGCCCATGGTCAGCCTGGCCAACTCCAGCTGCATCTGTAACATTTCTTGTTGATGCTGCATCAACTCCCTGGCTTGTTGCCAATTGAGTTGGGGAAAGAGGGCATCCAACCCTCCTCCCCCCATGGCTCCGCCAGTAACCCTTCTGCCGAGGTCTTCTTCCGCCTCTGGGTCCCTTATCTCGCTTCTCCGGCCGCTACTGGTAAGGCTGGGGCTACCCCACTGCTTGGGTCCCTGCCCTCCTAACAACGGTGAGGGGGCTTCCCCCCCTTCCTGCCTTGCCGTCTTTGGCCGCACCACCCACTCCATTGTGGAGGTCTGGGTTGGGGTTTCTGGGCTGCTCACTAGCTCCACCTGCTCTTGGCTCAGACTATTCATTTTTCCTTGCTCTGAGCGCTCCCCAGCAATCTACTAGCCTGCCCGAAGTCCTGCTAGTTCCGACTGTCAAATGTGGTTTCCAATTGTCCCGTCGCCTGCCACCATGTGAAGGATCAGCAACCGGATCCTTTGCGTGAGTTCGGCAACTCTAGGGTTAACCGGCAGAGCAATACAGCTCGTATCGGCTTCCAGTACAATAGGAAAAACCACAACCCTTTGTATGCCCAAATAAGGCTTTTTATTTGTTTATACAATAATCAGATCGGAACTATCAGCCTTCTAAGAACACGTTTACAGTCAACACAACCTTAGCTGACCCGCGTCTTACCCAATGAGCGGGCTCCGTGGCTAGCAGATTACATTCAGGTCAATATCCTCACATCAGAGACAGTACTTCTAGTCAGTTTCAGCCCAGCTCCCGATCGGCGCTTCCTAGCGGAGAACGGTGCACCTGGACGGCTTCTGCTTAGGAGGATATGGCCCCGTGGTCCCCAACAACCCACTACCGGAAGGGAGAGGGGTTTTTCTACCCCGGTTTTCCCGCTCCCCCCGCCCTCTGGGTCAGGTGGGGGCTTGTGCCTGCCCCTTCGTTCATGTGGGCTTATTCCTGCCCGGGAAGACGGTGACGTAGTGATACTTTGCAGCTCTTTGAGACTGCCCTGTTTGTTGATGGTCCTTGATGGTCCTTCCTGGACGTTTGTGGATCTCTGCCGAGGTCCTCCTTTGTTGGGGCTGATGACTTGTCTGGGTACTCCCTGGTGACCTCCTCCCTCCTCCCTTGCCCCCTCCCTTGGGGAAATGTGTGTGCGTGTGTGTAACTGGGGTTTGGGCTTTCTCCACAAAAACACATCAGAAAAGAAGAACAAGCATTCTTAAAACATATCACTCTGGCAATACCATAGTTTACTTAGGAGAGAGCATACCTGAGGAACCCATGGCCTCCCTGAGCAAGGCCAGAGATGCCTTGCTTCAAAGCAGACCCTTGCAGTTGGGCCCTATAACCTTTGCCTTTTGAAAGCTGTTACTGTACATTACCGAAGCTTTAGAAGATATACCTTCCATGTATTTGCAGCATTTACGATACGTTTTTTGGGTGGTGTACAGAAAAATAAATTGAAAGCATAGATATAAAAATACAAAATGAAGATGAATTAAAAACAAATTGAAACAGCATAAAAAGAAAACTAGCAACAGTAATGCCCAAGGTCCAAAAAGCACTAATATTTGATTTTAAAACTGAAAAGCCCAAGAAAATAAAAAAGATATTCACATGGCATGGAAAGGATTATGAAATAGGTAACAGGCAAGCCTCTCTAGAGAAGGCATTCCATAACTGGGGTGCCCACCACTGAAAAGGCCCTCTTCTTAGTAGCCCCCCCAGAGATATATGTGGGAGGTGTATGTGAGCAGATATCCTTTCGATAACCTGGCTGTTCATGGCTTTAAAAGTTAAAACCAGCACTTTGAATTGGGTCCAAAAATGGACTGGAACCTAGTGCAACCCATAGAATAATAGAAATGTAGAGTTGGAAGGGGCCTATAAGGCCATCAAGTCCAACCCCCTGCGCAACGCAGGAATCCAAGTCAAAGCATCCCTGACAGATGGCTGTCCAGCTGCACCTTGAATGCCTCCAGAGTGGGAGAGCCTAGGTAGTTGGTTCAATTGTCTTATTGCTCTAACAGTCAGGAATTTTTCCCTGATGTTTACGCAGAATCTGGGTTCCTGTAACTTGATCCCATTATTCCATGTCCTGCAAACTGGGATGATCGAGAAGAGATCCTGGCCCTCCTCTTTGTGACAATCCCTTCAAGTACTGGAAGAGTGCTATCATATCTCCCCTCAGTCTCCTCTTCTGAAGGCTAAACATGCCCAGTTCTTTCAGTCTCTTCTCATAGGGCCTTGTTTCCAGTCCTTTTATCATCTTTGTTGCCCTCCTCTGAACCCTCTCCAGTTTGTCTACATCCTTCTTAAAGTGTGGTGCCCCGAATTGGACGCAGTACTCAAGATGAGGCCTAACCAGTGCTGAGTAAAGGGGAATTATCACTTCACGCGATTTGGAAGCTATACTTCTATTAATGCAGCCCAAAATAGCATTTGCCTTCTTTGCAGCCACATCGCATTGCTGGCTCATATTCAGTTTGTGATCTACCACAATCCCAAGATCCTTCTCACTTGTAGTATTGTTGAGCCAAGTGTCCCCCATTCTGTAACTGTGCATTTGGTTTCCTTTCCCTAGGTGCAGCACTTGGCATTTATCCCTATTAAATTTCATTCTGTTGTTTTCGGCCCAGCGCTCCAGGTCACAAAGCATTTGGCATAATATGATTGTATCAGTCAGCCTATGTTGAAAAAAATAGGGGGCCCTGGTGCCCTATTTGGTCCAGCTGAACTTTCCAAACTGTTTTCGAAGGCAGCTCCATGTATAATGCATTGCAGTAATCCAAATAAGAAGTGGCCAGAGCGTGGATAGGCTATCTCTGTCCATAGCTGGTATATTAGCCCAAGCTGATAAATGGTGCAACAGTGCTGGATCCAAGAGCAACCCCAAACTATGAACCTAGTCCTTTAGGGCAGGGGTGGGCAACCTCTGGGAATTAGGGGGCTGCACTGCCTGTCAGAGCTCCCCATGGGGCACACACCATCCCTGCCACCACCAAAATTGCTGCCGCTGCCGAAATTATTGATGAATTTCCTGCTGCAGTGGCAAAAAAAAGCAGCGATTCTGCAGGGAAACAAGCAGAATCGCATTCCCAGGAGGCTTCCAGGAGTGAGCCCCGAATATGCGCAAGCATTCTACTTTTAAGGAATCCAGGTTTTATAAGTCACACATGTGCAGATGCTGCTAAGATCTCAGAACAGTAGAGCTAACGCCTTTTGGCTCTACGTCGGACATGCGCAGTGTATACCAACCATGCCGAGATAACATTCCACAGTCCTTTACAAGTCCCTGAGTAGTGGACACATTTTTGCCTACCCATCATCTGAACTATTCTGCTTGTCCTGCAGTTTATTGCGCAGGGTAAAAACATCATCTGTACAGCGTATCGGTGTTCTAAGGCACTGTGAGCTCTACAGCAACACACTGTGATTTAACTAACAAGTTGCTGAGGCAGACTGAAGGTGAAGCCCTTGGTGACTTTTGCCACACCACCCACTATCTGTACCTCTGTTTGTTTAGACTGAGTGTCAGTTTATTGGCCCTCATCTGGTCCATTACTGCAGGAACTGGAAGTAACCTAGGGGGAAATCATATGTATCCCATTACTTAAAAACATATTATGTTGTTAATCATCCCTATACCCTTTGACTTGGATTCCTGCATTGAGCAGAGGGTTGGACTCGATGGCCTTATAGGCCACTTCCAACTCTACGTTTCTATGATTCTATGATCCCCCCCTCCTTCTCCCAACATAAGAATGTAACTCTTGTTGGACTGGATTCAAAGGCCCTTGGAACTAGTTCTGTGACCTTGAGAAGGCTTTGGATTTGCTTTTCTCAAACAACAACTCCCCTCTGTTCCATTTAACATATTTGTTCTTGAAACAGGAGAGTTTCAAAAGCAGTTTGTGATTCAGCATAGGGGGTGGGGAACAAAAACAACAAGGAGTTTGTTGTAGCACCATAAAGACTGTCAAACTTGATATGACATATGCTTTCATAGAATACTTCATCAGGTGCAATTCCTTGTCACTTTTGCTGCAAAACAGACTAACATGGCTCCCCCCCAGAAGTGTAGAGAGAGGTCAAAAAAGTAAAAATTCCACTGACACCATTTTCAAGTTTAAAAACGTATGTAATTATTGGGATCTTCCCACTTTCAATAAAACAAAATAGTTACTTGTATTATGTACTCATATGTACTGTAACTGACCCTAGTTTTTAAAACAAAAAAACCCCTATTTCGTCAACATGTACATAAAATAATTATAACAGTTGCACAAGTATAATAGTGCAATAATCATGAGTTGTGAATTAGTTGTGAATCTCATAAACCTTGTGTTGGGACTTGAAAAAGCTACTAGGAGAGGATATATTGTGGAGTAATATCCTTCCTATCTCACGTTAGTGAGATCAGCAGAGTAGAGTCCCTTTCCAGCTTAAAAGAAGCTTAGATTTGGCTAGTGTTAGCCAGCTAGCATTTGGTAATCCAGGATGCTTTAAGGCAGACTGGATTTCCCTGGTTTTGCCCCCTTTTCTCTCCCTCAGAACAATAATCAGAGACATAGTCTTGTAAAAGTTAAAAGTAACATTTACTCACTCAGATTATGCAGTTTCATTCAGGCAGGCTTAAAAGACGTTTCTTACAGTTCGTTACAGTACATTTGTAGTTACTTGGGGTCTGAATTTGTGGAGTTCAGACCAGCAACTCTGGTTACATGCTGCTGCTAGAACAACGTGGAGACAACAACACTGCAACCACACACTCCAGAGTCCCACTCCCAGCAGAAAGAGGAAGAGCTGATAGCTACGCCCACTTCCTGTTCAGCTCTGCTAATTATTCAATGAGTACCTTCCAGGGAATCCACCCTAGAAGGTATCAGTGATCTTAACCATTTCACCCAACTACCTGGTGAAACATGAGCCATAGGTTTTGACTGCAATTTAATTATCCAACACCTTGCAACCGTAGTACATACAGTCATGCCTTGGATTGAGAGCATAATTCGTTCCAGAAACGTGCTTGTAATCCAAAACACTCTTATATCAAAATGAAATCCCCCCAAAAAAATTTGTACAGAGATTTTTAATTTAAGCCGTACTACAGTACTTGTATTGCAAGACGTCGCTTGTATATCAAGTAAAAAAAAATTAAATTAATATTTAAAAATTTGCTTGTCTTGCAAAATGCTCTCAAACCAAGTTACTTGCAATCCAAGGTATTACTGTACTACTCTTCAGTTAATTGTTCCAGCACTTTATTAAATAATCCATTTATGCTTCTTGGTGGCCTTTGAATTTTTTCAAGAGCCATTTATGCTGCTAGGTGCAAACTAGTGGAGCAAACTAGATGTTGTTGGCACTGCCTCTGCTGAACCCTTGGCTCGGGGGCCTACTTGTTTTGAGGCTGCCACTCTTAACTCTGGCTGGGGCATGCTGGGAGTTGTAGGCCAAAAACATCTGGGGACCCAAGGTTGGAGAACACTGCTCTAGAGCCAACCCAGGGTTTAATCAACTCTAGACCTAAAACCTCGGGTGCAGTAGGTGGGAATAGATACATTTTGGCACCTGACGTTTGGCATCTTTGTCTCCAGTGTTTAATAGCCCTGGGTTTCAGACTGCAGGAGAACTGGGAAATTATTCTGATTTGAGGGGGGCTTGGAAAAATGTAAAGATTATATTTCTCAGGGGCTCATTTTTTTCATATACTCAGTAGACTGTGAATTTGTACCTCCCTTTTTCCAATTTGCAAGTCAGGAGTTATAATCTGGAAGCAATTAGGGGAATAGATATGGCTAGACCAGGGCTCTCCAACCTTGGGTCCCCAGATGTTGCTGGACTACAGCTCCCAGAATCCCTTACCTTTAGCCATGCTAGCTGGGTATGCTGGGAGCTGTAGGCCAGCAACATCTGGGGACCCAAGGTTGGAGAGCCCTGTGCTAGAACATATGCTACATTTGAGAAACTGTTGATCTTAGGGGTTCAGAAAAGATTATTGTCTAAAGAATATAAAATATTAATAGATATGCAGGATAATGGAACTGAAGTAATTGAAGAAAAGCAAAAAAAAAACCCAGAATTTAAAATATCTATTTCACAGGAGTAATGGAATTGTGTGTGTAGAAAGTCTCTTTAAAATGTATAAGATGTGAACTCTAAAGAAAATTTATATAAAATAATATACATGTGGTATTATACACCTACCAGGATTTTTAGAACATTCCTAGTGGTAACAAATATACGTATACTGGAGGTGTTGGAACAGAAGGAGACTTTCACCCATGCCATGTATGGTGTCATTGTAATATGGTGAAGGATTATTGGAAGGAGATTATAGTTGGTATCAGGGAAGACACAAGTTATGAGTTGTAATTAATTCCAGCAATTATACTTTTAGGAGTTAGGAAAGATCAGATCCCTAGAGACTCCGTTGTGACAGTGAGTTATATGCTAACAACTGCAAGGCTTTTGCTAACAAAAGCCTGGCAAATAAATTGTATACTGTCTATTTCACAGTAGAAAAAGAAGATCTGGACTATTACACTGATGAACAAAATAATATGTTACAAGTTGTTAGGGGATGGAAGGTTGAATTCCTTATAGATCTTTAAAAATGGGTTATGTTTATTCATTGGAACAGGCATAGGCCTGGAGATCTAGCAACCTTGGATATACTGTATATGTGTTAAAGCTGCTCTATAGAAATTTATTACTGTATATGGACAGTTCTAAGAAACTGAAATGTAAAAAAACCCTCTAGACCAGGGCTCTCCAGCCTTGGGTCCCCAGATGTTGCTGGACTACAGCTCCCAGAATCCCTTGCCATTAGCCATGCTGGCTGGGTATGCTGGGAGCTGTAGGCCAGCAACATATGGGGACCCAAGGTTGGAGAGCCCTGCTCTAGACCCAGGTCTATTCGAAAGAGACTTCTTTTGGGACATTCACACCATCATGGGTTGTTCAGCTTCCAAATAATATAGACATTTAAACAGGCAGTGTCCATTCTGTTTGCAGAAATACAATTGAGAACCTTTTTTTAAATTTTTACTGTGAGCTGCTCAGAGAACTTTACCTTATGGGTTGGCATACAAATGTTGCTAATACTTATAAATAAGTAAGTAAATGTACTTGGAAGTGTTTGTGGAGACCAAGTGATCACAGGTGTCTACACACCTTTAGACTTATTATAATAAATAATGATCTCAGGCTTGGACTTATTGTCTGATGTTACATCTTTACACACTGAAGAAAGGGAAATCACTGTAATTTCTTTCATACATGACTATCAAGTATCAAATCTCTTTGAAAACCCAAAACATGTATTTTCATATGTCTGGATTTGTGGACAAGGAGCTCTGGGGGCATTCTTGGTTTCTTTTCTCCCCCCCCCCCCCCCAGTGTGCCACCCAGAGTCAGTTTTTTCATAGCGAATTCCCTGGCTAGTGGCACATTGGTGAAAAAGTTAGTAGTTGTTATCATTCATCTGGGAACCCTGTAAATGTGGTGTTAGTTTATCAACGGCTGTCCAGACTAAATCTTGAGCTGCTGGGGCACCCTTATATATGTGAACATCGTAAACAAATTATGTTTTGAAATTGCAACACAGCCAGAATGTTATGCCAAAAATTCCCCCTCATGAGGCCCAGTAGCGTAATGTGAGCATTTAAAGGTAGGGCCCTCAGTAATGCACCACGCATGCTTACGTGATGGCTGCCACCATCCTCCTTTTACCCAGGTAGCCTCATGCAAAGAGCAGGCGGAATCTTTCTGCTCACTAGCATTTACTCAGGAGTAGACTGCTGGCTAAGACCAGTCCCCACTGACCAGCCCTATAAACTGCCTGGTCTACCTTCTTCAGCACCTCACTTGGCATTCCTTAAGTGTGGGTTGACTTGAGCGATCTAGGCAGCCAAGCTCCCTTTGAAAGTATAAAATAGGAAAACAATCCAGCCCAATAATAAAATTAAGCAAGTTTATTAAAGTAAAGGCAAAAATAGGGCTGGGGAAGGAGTAGTGAGGATGCACAACAAAAAGCAAGGAAAGAAAACCTACGTCAGTAATCCTGGTTTATTCAGAGCTGTACTGAGCAAGCTAATCCCTGTAATTTATGCTCAGGGTCTCTTGTTCTTGGAGCTTCTTGTGTTGGACAGCATGGATGGTGAAGGGCGAAGGGAAGGGACAATACAACAGGGCACTGTGCCATGTTTTATACCATTTGGCAAAGGGTGACTGATGGGCAAGTGCCAGAATGGATGTCCTGGTGTGTAGCAAGAAGGTGCCAGAAGATGCCTAGTCACGTAGCAGGGAATGTCCAGCAAAGCAGCCATTAGCACCAGTGCTTATCTTGGGAAGATGACAAGTGGGCAAGGAGAAGGCTGATCCTTTCCTGCCAGAATGCTTTGTGTATCTGGGGGCTACTGGTTGGGCTGTCACAGGACCAATTGTATGAAATGGTGGTTGAATTCCTAGTCACTCGAGGGAAAGCTAACATGTCAGCTTGGGCAGGTTTAGGACATTGGGACACATATTTTTGGAGGTTGGAAGGCATATACTGCCCTATTGAGTGCCTTCCATTCAATGGCATTAAATGTTCATCTCTGGTAACATTCTTATATAGTATTATTTTATTTATTTATTTATTTATTTTATTATATTTATACCCCGCCTTTTTTACTGCAAGGAACCCAAGGCGGCTTACATAATCCTCCTCCTCCTCCTCTCCATTTTATCCTCACAACAACCATGTGAGGTAGGTTAGGCTGAGAGTCAGTGACTGGCCCAAAGTCACCAAGTGAGTTTCATGGCCGAGCAGGGACTAGAACCCGGATTTCCCGAGTCCCAGTCCAACACTCTCACCACTACGCCACACTGGCTCTCGCAGGAATGGCAGTGGCTCTCGTATGAGGCACTGTCGGAGAGTCTCAGGGCGAAAATGACCCAATTTACTGGATTAGTAATTATTTTTTTAATAATGGGGGTAAACGTTTTACTGGGTCACAACAAAAGTTCTAACTGGAAACATTTTTCAAAAAAAAAATCAGGTTTGTAAAAGGGTTTTGTAAACATATGGGATATTAGTGACCTGATATTATTTGTGGTGATGTTAAGGAAAATGGGTAATTTGCCTATTATTAAAATAGGCAAAATATAGTGTGTGTGTTTTATCCTCTGTGCTTTACCCTTTCTTCCCTCTGCCCTTTACCCTTTCTCCCCTCTGCCCTTTCTCACATGAAGTGCACAGAAAAAGTTCTGGGCCAAGCACCTGTAGACATGACAAGTAACTAATAATAAATTTAAACTGCATCTGGCAGGGTCACTTTGACCCCCAGCACCTTACAAGGAACGGTTTTCAGTTGTCCCAGTCATTCGAGAAGCCGTAAGAGTAAAAAACTCCCCCCCCCCAAATTATGGAGATGCCTGCTGAAATATCACATGCCAATTCACACCTTGTCATTGCTGAGGACTACCTTGAACAGAGATTTGTGAAAGATTGTCACAAAAGTTTTATGATTTCCCCCCTCCCCCTGTGGATTGAAGATTATGCACAAGCTGACATGTGGAAACTGCATCCTTAGCAGAAATACAAAATAAACCAGAACTCAAATTATTGAGCACAAAAGCTGCCTTTGCACCAGGAAAATGGCTTGATATTTTTGGTGCATATAAAAATAATGATAGATAATAGACAGACTTGAACAAATGTGCAAACAGGCTTGGGCACAGCCCAACAGCCACATATTTTGGCCTGTGAGGTGCTTGTCAACCCCACCACCTGTGTCGGGTGCCATGATAGATGGGTTGTATTTGGCTTGGTGGGTTAAAATGTACAGTGCTCCTCATGCTGTTACTGGTGCTGGGACAATGGCCTGAGTGTGGGCCAAGCTCCACACCTTTTGAATTAGCAAAGTGACACAGACAGGCCCCCTCAGGGGCCTGTCTGTGTCACTTTGCTAATTCAAAAGGTGTTGAACCAGCTGTCCTGCCCATTTGTAATGGGAGATCTTCATATTTGCATGCTATACTCTATTTTGTGGAAGAGGGCCCTTTTCACATTTCTTTGATTTTAACGTTTTAAATTTCTTGGCCTGTTGTTTTTCTTCCGCCTGGAGAAGATCCAGGCCCCAGGCTGTCCAAAAGGATTGTGGGTAGCAGGCCTGGGAAAGTCCTGTGCTTGAGAGCGGAAACAGATGTGGTGCAGGAGAGCCATGATCAGATTGCCCGGTGACTTTTTGGAGCAGCAGTGGGGGCAACACTGGTTTTGACTGGAGCAGCAGTGCTGAGGAAAAGGGGGTGTTTACACCCTTCCCCATGCCCTGTCAGTACCATTGCTCTGATCAAAATTGGAGCCCCTTGGAGCTGCTTTAATGTGAAAGAAGACAGAAGATCAGATCATGATCTCCCGTGTCATGTCTGTTTCAGCCCTGACACCTCGGAGAGGCAGGACCAGTCAAAGCAAGACCAGGACCGGTGCAGGGCAGTTTGGCGCCCCAGGCGAAAAAATATTTAGCGCCCCCCCCCCTCTCCAAAGCAAAAAAAAAAAAAACCCCTGCGCCGCCACCACCAACCTACCTTCCCCCCCCCTGCCGCGGTGGCGGCGGCGGCGGCTGCTGCTGCGACGAAGGTAGGTGACGGGCGGGTGACGGGGGGGTTGGGGGGGTGGCGATGGCGGTGGGAGGCGCAGCGGCGAGCGAGCGGGTGGGCGGAGGTGCGGCGGCGGCAGCTGCTGCTGCGGCTGCTGCGACGAAGGTAGGTGATGGGGGGGTGACGGGGGGTTGGGGGGGTGGCGATGGCGGTGGGAGGCGCAGCGGCGGGCGAGCGAGCGAGCGGGTGGGCAGAGGCAGCGGCGGCGGTGGCGGCGGCAGGCAGGAGGGTGGGGAGGCGGAGGCCTGGCGGGGGAGGCGGAGGCCTGGCGGGGACGGCGCAGCGGCAGCGAAGATGGAGCACAGCGTTTCGCGCCCTCTTCAGCCGCGCGCCCTCTTCAGCCGCGCGCCCTAGGCAACCGCCTAGTTGGCCTAGCAGGTAGCGCCGGCCCTGAGCAAGACTGTATGCTTGCAGTTTCGTATCTTCATATCCTCTCCCATGTTCAGAGGACTGAGCTGTTCTCCATGTAGTAGAGCAGGGGTGTGGAAGCTCAGGCCCGTGTGTGTGTGTGTGTGTGTGTGTGTGTGTGTGTGTGTGTGAAATCTGGCCCTCCAGGGTTCCCCGGACAGCCCACCTCTTTCCTTGGCCCCACCCCCTTGTACCATTGATCCTTTGCTGGTTTCCTGACTTTTGTGCCGTTTCTCCTCCATTCTAAAAGGTTGAAATGCCTCTCCTAAGACTTGGTTACGGGCAGGATGAGCTTAAGCTAAAATAGGCTGGGGTTGGTTGATTTGTAATTTTGGCCCCAACCCCTTGCATTTGCCCTGGTCCCCTTTTGCCTTCGGCCCCGCCCACCACTGGAATATAATAGCTGGAGACCTCTGAAATGGAATTTGGCCCTCAGGCTGAAAGGGGTCCTGCACCCCTGTGTTGGAGGGTTTTTGTGTATTTTCTCTATTTCTCGGCTGCAAACCCTACTGCTTGTTGTAGTAAAAGGCCACCGTAACACAATATAATGCTGCATTTACCCGCACAAATTTAGCTCTAATTTTATGAGGTGCAAAATCATGCAGAGCAGTTTTGTACGTTACACGTGCTTCTTTTTACTTGCTACTATATAATAAACAATAAAAGGGTTATGTATTTATTTCCCCTTTCCCACCAGCAGCCGTTCACAGCATAACATCCATAAAACAGCAGTGAAATCCAAGTAAAATACAAATGCAGACTGATTTAAAAGAATAAAAGGTAAAAAGTGAACAATGTAAATACAATAAATATACATGATCACTGAAAGAGGATGCCACAAGCAAATTTTAGTAATTTCCTAATCCTCCTACAAGTGATGTTTGGGTGGCAATACTGCAATATTGGTCTGACACATAATATTTTTTATTAATTAATTGATTAATTAATTAATTGAGAATGTCCTTAGTTTTTATGCTAAAAATCTGGCTACATGTACACTTCTGTCTGGGAGCTGTACAAAAGGGTTCTACGCAGATCACAACGAATTTAAAGAGACCCAAGGGTTAATGAAATAGACTGGGTGGAATGTGGGACTGCATTGCTCATCACTAATATCACAAAAATATCCAATAGTTGCCTATGATACCTGCCCAATGAAATTCCTTTCACAATGGGGAAAGTTCTGAATTTTCCCAGGTATAAAATATTGAAATTAAGTGCATAAAAAATGAAATATGCCTGCAAGAAAAGCAGTGCCTTTGGGGAAACTGTTTGGACTGTGTGCAGCAAACAGGAGACAAAAACATGTCCATTGACTGCCCTCCTCCACATTAATATATATGAACACTTGAGACAATGGGCTGGTTCACACGATATGACAGCCCACTGTGGGCTAATTTACCTGGGGGAGCTGTCGTGTTGTGCCAGGCACAACTGGGTGCCATTTTTGCATGGTGCCCATGGGCGCCTGGCTTTCCACGCTTGCCATGTCATGTGAACCCGGGTGGCAGGGTTTGTTTGAGGATTAGACAACCCTCACACAACCCTAAAACAAGCCATGGGTTACTTGAAGGTTGCTTAACCCTCAAACAACCCCTGCCACCTGGGTTCACACGTCACGGCTAGCCAGGTGCCCACAGTCACTGTGCAAAAAACCCGCAACAAACCCTGGGGCTAAATTAAGCCACGGCAGGCTTTTGTGTTGTGCAAACCAGGTCATTGGGTTGGAACAGACACACCATACTGACAGGGGTAGGCAACATGGTGCCCGCACGTGCCAGTGACCCCACATACACCTTTCTTGGCACCAGGTGAGGTGAGGTGTCTTACCCCTCTAAATTATTTTTTTAAATCACAAAGTTTCTTACTGGCAGTTGGGATCACTTCAAAACAAAGTGAGGGCCTCTCGCTGCTCCCATCTTCTTCTCCCATGGATGCTTCTGGGCCACATGTGGGGCCGATGCTTTCATCTGCAGGGTGCCCATTTTGTGGTGGTGCCCAGGGCAGTTTCTCAAATTTCCAAAAGTGTCCACAGGCCCAACAAGGTTGCTTACCCCTGCCACACTAAGCCCTTTACCAAATAATAAACCACATTTCATACTGAGGTCTGAGCACAGGTAATGTGAATAGATACATTCCCAAGATTTGCTGAATTTGCATGAATGTTCTCCTGATTCGGGGATGGGAAGGAGGGTCTGAGTCTTCATCTGCTGTTGTCTGCTGCATGATTTCCTAATTTCCTAACCACAATTTAACTTTTTACAAATTAAAGTTTTAATTCTCAAGAAAGCCACATTGGACATTAAAGGCCAGATCCTGTGCTACATCCACAGGGATGCACCAAATAGTGTGGCAGCTCCATTCCTGTGAAACTCCCTGCCTCTGGAGGTCAGAGGCGGGCACCAACGTGGTGTCGTTTCTGGCACCTCCTGAAAACATCTTTCTTCCAGCAAGCCTTCCTTGGATGACCAGCCACTGTTTTTATGGATATTCTGTTTTTATGGATATTCTGTTTTTATGGATATTCTGTTTTTAATACTTTTAAATGTTAAACATATTCTGTTTTTAATACTTTCCCCACTTTTTTGTCTTTTATCGTTCACTGCTCTGGAATCTGTGTCGATGCAGAGCGGTATATACACGTTATAAATAAATAAATGAAATAAATAACATCTAGCCCTATTTATAATGGATCAAAATCCTCTGTTTCTCCTTCTCTTCCACAGGGCAGGTAGTGGGGACCCATCTGGCATGAGAGCCCTGCGCTCCCCTTCTCCCAGGCAGTTGCCAGCTTCCCCACTGAACCAGGCCTCCCAGGTGCGCAGTCCCGAACCGGCAGCTCCCCCTGCTGCCCCAGAACCTGAGCAGCAGCCCTGGCGACAGCAGCACTTGGAGAACCTCACCTCGCCCCCAGATAGTGAAGCGTACTATGCTGAGACCGACAGTGACGCTGACAACATTGCCCAGGAAAAGCACCGGAGAGCTCGCAAGAAGAGCCCCCGTTCCCCACCAGGGGGACCAAACAATAAAGTGGGCGAGCCACAGGATGAGGTGTCTCTCTCAGAGCTGAGTGGGTATGACAGCACCCCTGAGGCCACAGCGCAGGCTGGAGAAGGAGGAGAAAGCCTCAGTGGCGTGGCCAAGAGGGAGATTGTGTGCCAGCCAGGAAGCCGCACAGACACCCCCTTCTCAGAGAGCGAAGCTTTGCTACAGCCACCCTTACCGGAAGACAGGGAGCTTTCCCCGGAGGCCATGCTCCTACCACATGCAACGAAGACCATTCGAGCAGAGAGGCACCTTATCCCTATGATCGGGCCTGTGGAGCACCCGGTAGATGAAGACCTGACCACCAGCTACGTAGAGAAAGCAAAGCAAGCCAGTAAGTGCTCCTGATATACGGTATGCTTTACCTCCTTTCCCCCCTTCCTTACCTATCCTTCTCATAGAATTTGGGGGGGGTGGGTGGGCTGGTGCAGAGTTTGGATTTTCTGAACACAGAAAATTTAAGGTATACACACAGCTCTGGTTATAATTCCACATTTTTGCTAATATGCAAGTCATGAGTCTCCATAGATTTTTAGCATGGAGTTTAGCTTAAGTATCATTACAACCTTTAGAATTGGGGCGTAGGAAGCCTTAAAAACAAAGCGTGGAAATGCACAAAGATTAAAAAAAAATATTCAAGAGAAATGTTTCAGAAACGCTGAGATGTGATTTACTGGAATCAGTGATTATAACCTGCATATCAGATCCAAGGGCTGGGGTTATATTCCTTATTGCTAAATGCACTGCCTCAAATCCCAACCCAAGGAACCCGAGACTTCCGTTACTATGCCTGGGCAAGTGTTACTCGCACACTGGAGATGTAACGAGTCCAAAAATATGTTTAACAAAATACACAGAAAGAACAACATGAAAACTGGCTTTGTCAGACATAAACAGTGGTACCCCACAAGTCCAAAATGACTTAACCCAAAGTCTAGTTTGATAGCTGTTTGTCCTCTGTACAGTTCTGCTAGGGTGCTGTTGCTGCCGAATGGCTTGGGCTCTGCTTCTGGGATGACCTCCAAGTTGAGAGTGGTGCTCACAGCTGGCCTGGCACATGTAGCTTGCTGCTCCGTGATGATCTGCATGATGCCCTGGAGGCAGCTGTCCTGTCCTCCCCGGTAAACGATCTCAGCGAAGGGGCTTAGGAAGAGTGGCTGATGCCAGAATGATGATTTCAGCACAGCAATTCAGCTCAAACAGTGATGCAGCAAGATGGCAGCATTGCCTTCTGTATGACAGACCTGCTGCCCACTGGTGCTCCTAAGCCCAATGCCCACCGCCACCCAGAGAGAGTTGGCAGAGGAGTGAGGAGGCAGAGGTTGCTGCTTCTCCAGGCAGTCGCCAACTTGCTTGTTTGCCCACTAGATCTCAGAATGAGTGAGTGTATGGTGAGGAGGAGGAGGTGGAGCTGCCTCTGTCAAGGGGGAGACAAAAGGCATCTTGCCAAGGACCTCCAAATCTGGACCCAGTGTGGCATAGTGGAGAGAATGCTGGACCGGGACTCGGGAGATCCGGGTTCTAGTCCCCGCTTGGCCATGAAACTCACTGGGTGACTTTGGGCCAGTCACTGACTCTCAGCCTAACCTACCTCAGAGGGTTGTTGTGAGGATAAAATGGAGAGGAGGAGGAGGATTATGTAAGCCACCTTAGGTTCCTTTCTTCTTTCTTCTCCGTGCCTGTCCAATTCTCCTCAGACCCATCCAGCTCAATCAGCACTGTGCAACCTCTTTTTAACTTAATGGTGTAGCCTTTACTTAAAATGTGGTCATGCAAGAAATCACCCCACCAGACCAAAGAGGGGTCAGTGGATTCAGTCTTGTGTGCATAGAGCCATGCCCTGGGATTTTTCTTAGATCTTCATAGCAATGATGAGGACAATAGCAAAGCACAGACGGGGAAGTGTTTATATTGAAAACTGGTTCTTGTTTTCCTTTGACAACAGCTACAAAATCAAGAGCATTGGGAGGAGGTTCTGTATTCCCCAGAGTCTATGCGGACTGCGGAGGGAATAATTTGAGAGTCTATACCAGTGTTCTCCAACCTTGGGTCCCCAGATGTTTTTGGCCTACAACTCCCAGCATGCCCCAGCCAGCTACGCTGGATGCGGCATGCTGGGAGTTGTAGGCCAAAAACATCTGGGGACCCAAGGTTGGAGAACACTGGTCTATACAAAAACAGATATTGCTACTAATACTTTGTGTCTGCAGTGGTCACTTCACAAAGGCTTGATAACTCCCATTCTCAGCATGGCTTTTACTTTGCATCTTCCCACCACTTCCTTAGTAAGGCGCCTTCATGGCCCACATATCACCTGGCCTGGTGTAGCCTTGTCCGCGTGCCAGGCTAGGTGTGACCACCTGTCCTTTCAGAACAATAAGCTGTGGAACTGGAATTAGGAAGTCGAAAACTGAGTGCTTTAATTTGCTTGACAGCCTGCCAGGAATATCAGCCACCTTAGACTGAGTCTATTTTTCTCTTTTGAATAATGCGCAGACATGAGGCGAATGCTGAGCAAGGCATGTCCAGCTGTTCTTTTCCATCTGATAGTCCTAGCAGTGAGTGAGCAATGCCTTGCATCATGGCTTATTTTCATAGGCAGAGTCAGTTCAGTTGGAAGGAAAGCCAGATATTCTATCCAGAGCATTCCTGAGGGTGCTGTAACCAAAGTATTCACTGCTGTGGGGGGAATCGAAGACAGGAGCTGATAAAACTGCTAGCTATACTGAGGGCTGCTTCAAAAGTGACACGTTTCCTACACAGATAGCATTTGCATGTAGGAACAAGCATCTGAAATTGATTAAATAAATACAGTAATACCTTGGATTACAAGCATAATTCGTTCCAGAACCGTGCTTATAATCCAAAACACTCTTATATCAAAGCGAGTCTCTGGCGGGCATGAGCGGGGCCGATTTCGGCCCACTACGCCTGTTCGAGGCGAGCGGTTACATCCCTAAGATTCTTGCTCGTTTATCAAGTCAAAATTTTAAAAAACTTTTTGCTTGTCTTGCAAAACGCTCTCAGACCAAGTTACTTGCAATTCAAGGTATTACTGTACAAATGTTTGTAGATCTGCACATGATAGACACACACACACACACACACACACACACACACACACACACACAAACACACACCTGTTTTCTTATGTGTACAAATGTGAGGAAGCCACAGCCAATCCTGCCTTCCCATACAACGTATATGTAACACAACGACAGATATATGTGCAATGAACATACCTGATGATCTGTACTGTTATCTATGTAGGAAATTTTGCTCTTGAAGTGTGCCTGAATGATTCTAGCACATGGGCTAGGCATTCTGAGCTTATCTGCAGTTATACTTTGATGAGTGCTCAATTCACACTTTTCCAAATCCTGTGACAGAATGTAGGAACATTTTTCCAGCAGACCACCCGGCTGCTCTGGGCTGGCTTCAGTTCATTGATTGCTTAGTCAACTCCACCACTTATGGACTGGGCAACCCATGAGAGCATCCTTCCGCATCCTAGTGCCCACCAGCAGCTTTGGACTATGACTCCTGACCATTGGCCATGCTGGCTGGGGCTGATGGGAGTTGAAGTTCAAAATGTCTGGATGGCACTGGGTTGGGAAGGCTTCACGAGAGCAACAGGGTCCATGAAGTGAGTCCTGTAGTTAGTTACCAAGGAATTTGGGTGGCTTCACAGGCAGGAAGACTGTGGTGGTATGCAGTATAGATCGCTCCCCAGCCCCAAATGGTTCGCACAAGCACAATATGTACCAATGGTGAGAGAATACCTATCCAGACTGTGTATTTTATCCAGGGATTCATGCTGCTGGACGCTCAGAAATCATCACCTCATTCATTTATTTTGGCTTAAGCAGCCAGCTGCTGTCAGACC
Organism: Shinisaurus crocodilurus; assembly: GCA_021292165.1. Taxonomy (NCBI): domain Eukaryota; kingdom Metazoa; phylum Chordata; class Lepidosauria; order Squamata; family Shinisauridae; genus Shinisaurus; species Shinisaurus crocodilurus. The sequence goes on from CM037878.1 coordinate 133,088,128, forward strand.
TCAGCATCACCAGGCGATGGGGCTGTCTGACATGATTGCCTTTTTCAGGGCTAACAGTTCTCTGTGTTGATAATAAATCCAGGTTGTGAGTTAGATCAAAAGCTTGATTTTGTTTGTGATTGCAGGCTTGTTCTTACAAGTGCTGTCTGTGTAGGAAATTAATCACATTGGAAGGAACTCTTGGTTCAATATTTCCTGTTGCAAAGCATAGAAATGATGTGAACAGGATAAAGCAGCCTTCCCCAAGCCCGTGCCTTCCAGATATTTTGGACTGCAAGTCCCATCACTCCTGGCCATTGGCCAAGCTGGGTGGGGCTGATTGGAGTTGTAGTCCAAAACATCTGGAGGACACTATGTTGGGGAAGGCTGGAATAAAAGAACTTTATTTTAAACTTCATTTATCCCAGACTGAGTGAGAAGTCTGTCCTCCTTCTGCATCTGTACCTTTTTCCTTTTCTCTAACTCTGGGTAATATTTCTATTCTTCCTTTTCCCCAAGTGTGGAACCTTGGAGACTTCTTTGACTCCTTTCCTTTTATTCAAGTTATTGCCATTTCAGACCTTTACATGTCACTAAAGAACATTCTTTTTTGTCCCCTTTTGCTACAAAATCACTGCTTTATCCTCTTTTCCTTTCCTGGCCTTTTTCTCAGCTTCACCCTCTTTCCTTAACGCCACTGCTGGTGGGGCCTTTTCTGGATCTCATTCTGCCTACATTTCTACTTTGTTTTACATTTATTCATTTAAAATGTATATTCCGCCTTTAAAGGTAAAAACCCTCTCAAGGTACCTCATTAGCATAACACTCTTCATTAGCTTCTTTTTAAAAAAATCAGATCTAGTTTCAGCCATTACTTTTTGCTTTTAAATTTCTTCACCCTTGGGTTCCCTCTTATCTGTCTTCTCTTTCTTCCTCCTTAATAACCCACTTGTTCTCTTCACTCTGCTGATACGTTCCTCTTGGGTTTCCTTCTCTATTCCACTTCTGCCCTTTCTCCCTTGCGGCCCCTTTTCTCTGGAGCCTTCTGACATCTAACCCCACCTCCTTTTCAATAGCATTTGAAAGTGTACCTCTTCTCCAGAGCCTTTCCCCTTCCTTTTGTGTCCCCTTTCCTGTCCTTGTGCTCTTGTCTTTTAGAATGTACAGTAAGCCTGCAGGCAGGATCTGGTCATTTTCATTTAACTACTGTACAATTACTAGCTGTTGAGGCACATAATAATTAAAAACCCACAGCAACTTAGGGGATGCCAGCTTTTAATTAATTAATTAATTAATTAATACCCCACCTTTTTTCCTGAAAGGAACCCAAGGTGGCTTACATAATCCTCCTCCTCCTCTCCATTTTATCTTCACAACAACCCTGTGAGGTAGGTTAGGCTGAGAGTCAGTGACTGGCCCAAAGTCACCCAGTGAGTGTCATGGCTGAGCGGGGACTAGAACCCAGATCTCCCAAGTCCCGGTCCATCACTCTCACTACTAAAAAATTCTGGTACCTGGTTGAAGCCAAGGTTGGACCAAGCAGTGGAGCCTGGCAGGCTTGGTGGAGCCAAGGAATGGAATGAAGTTAATAGTCACGGCTTTCTCTTTGCTCCTGTGGCTTTTAGCATGGGACTAAGGAGCTGTGCTGGGATGTGGATGTGAGAGCAATCTCCACTGCTGCTGCAGCCACTTCCTGTTTCTTCTCCTAGCCTTCTGCCTCCGTGCCACCCCTGAGCTCCATAGAGCTTGTGGAGACCGGATATGGAAGAGCCATACATGACATGTGGACACTGCATTCCTGCATGGAGCAGTATGTGAAATGATGCTCTCTGGTTCAGCTCCATTACCTGGTGCCTTAGAGCCAAACTCCACATACATGAAGAGCATGTTTAGGACTGGCCATGGGCAGATCTACTACATTACACTGTATATCGTCAAGTTAGCAGAACAGGACTACTATATTCACGTTCTGCAGTCACAGTCCTCACAGGGCACACTCTCGTTAAATGTACTGCAGTCATCCTGGTTTGCCACCCCACACCTAACTCCGTAGTGGTAGAACTGGGTGATCCCTTGAAAAGGGCTTTTTCCCCTTTTTTTATTTTGCTTCATGGTCTCTGCGCAGGTGCGAACGAGCACAGGTGCAATCTTTAAAGAAAGAAAGGAAAAAGCTCTTCCAGCCCCTCACAAAGAAGGAGAAGGCGTATGCTGCTGCCGCCGCCGCCACCACCACCACCACCACCCTCCTCCCATGGGGTCGGGAAGAATCCAGCAGGATCAGCACACCGCGCCCCTCCCCCTCCCCCCAAATGCAATTTCCCAAAGAAATGTTCCTCCCATTCTGAGTTTCCCAAGCACAAGGCTCCTGTTGAATCAATGTGATACACTTGGGAGTAAGGGCATTGGAGAGAATGTGATTTACTTCTGCACAGACATGCCTTTTGGCTAATTTACAGCTCCCCATTCTTTTGGCAAGGGAGTGAATGCGGGCGTTAAAACAAGGGGGGGGAAGCCTCCCACTCCTGTCCCATCTCAAACTCTATGGCAGTTATAATAGGGGTACTGCCTTTCACATGCAGGGGAAACAGCCATTTCACAAGAGGGCTCCTCCCCCCCCCCCCCCGACTGCCGTCTGTGCAGAGGTCCTTTTTTTTTTAAGGACCCAAATGTGATTTCCCAAAACAGCCTGCTTGGGTGTGTGGAGGTGTGCCGGAACAATTACAAACAAACAAAAAATTAAGAAGCTTCCGGGGAAGAAGTTGAATTGCTGCACAACAACAAATGGCAGACACCTCTCTTCCCCACAGTTTGGGAGACACACGTAATGCCGCATTTGAGTACTGCATCCAGTTCTGGGCACCAGCAGGATGTAGACAACCTGGAAAGGGTTCAGAGGAGGGCAACAAGGATGATACAGGGACTGGAAACAAGGGCCTATGAGGAGAGACTGAAAGAACTGGGCATGTTTAGCCTCCAGAAGAGGAGACTGAGGGGAGATATGATAGCACTCTTCCAGTGCTATCACAGAGGAGGGCCAGGATCTCTTCTTTACCATCCCAGATTGCAGGCACGGAATGATGGGCTCAAGTTACAGGAAGCCAGATTCTGCCTGGACATGAGGAAAAATTTCCTGACCATTAGAGCAATGGAACCAAGTACCTAGGGAGGTAGTGGGTGTGGGCTCTCCCACACTGGAGGCATTCAAGTTGTGGCTGGACAGCCATCTGTCAGGGATGCTTTGACCTGAATTCCTGCATTGAGCAGGAGGTTGGACTCGATGGCCTTGTAGGCCCCTTCCAAATCTACCATTCTATGATTCTATGGTTCTGTGTTCTGTGTTCCAGTCAGCCAGCCATGTCTTCCTCCACCACAATATACCATTCCATCCACCCCACCTGGTTTTCTATACCCGGGGTCATCCCATGAAGCTGATTGGTGGGAGATTCTGGCAGATAAAAGGAAGTGCTTCTTCATACAGTACATGGTTAAACTATAGAATTTGCTGCCACAAGATGTAGTGCTGGCCACCAATATGGTCAGCTTTAAAAGGAGATTAGAGAAATCCATAGAGGTTAGGCTACTAGTCATGAGGACTATATATTACTTCTAGTATCAGAGACAGTATGCCTCTATACTGGTTGCTGGGGAACATGAGCAGGAGGGTGCTGCTCCACTCATGTCCTGCTTGTGGGTTTCCCGTGCTCACCTGGTTGTCCACAGAATGCTGAGCTAGATAGGTCTTTTGTCTGATTCAGCACAACTTTTCTTCTATTCTTATCTCCAGCTCAGCTTTGGTTTCGTCTGATTACAGATTGCTGCTGCCTCTCCCTCCACAGATGGGGAAGGGAGCATAAGGACCTCACCTATGTTGCTTTTGGGTCAACAGTTCTAGTGGAAATTTTACCGTGGTTGCTACACTCAATGAGTAGAGCTGGCTGGGGCATGCTGGGAGCTGTAGGCCAAACACATCTGGGGACCCAAGGTTGGAGAACACTGGAGTAGAGGCTGGTCTTCTTTAAGAGCAAAATGGTCACTTGCTTTAATAACTAGAAAATAAACACAACATATCTAAAAGAGGGGAGGACTAAGAATCCAGAGTTTTCTCACTCAGTTCCTATCCTCTTCACAGGAGCAATGACAGGAGCGGGCTACTGTGATAATATTCTGCTTGTGGCCTTCCCCAGAGGCATCAGGTTGGCCTTTGTGGGAGACAGGATGCTGGACTAGATGGACCATTGGTTTGATCCAGCACAGGAATTCTTGGTTCTTCCTATGGACAATGGCCAGGAGGTTCTGGGTTGGCTAGTTTAGACAGCTGTTCCAGTGGTGGCCCACCCATGAAGCAAGGTGAGGCACCCGCCGAGGAGGATGAGCAGTGAATTGTGCTCCTCCCCGTGCCACTGCCAGGAGGACCCACCATTGCAGCCTCCAGTGGGCACTCTGGAGAGCCCCGCCACTCACTTTCCTGTCATGGCATCTGCTGCAGTGAGAGAGCAGCCAGTGGAGCTCTCTAGAGCCTGCTCTCTCCTTCCCTCGTCGTGCACAGTGAGAAGCAGCAGGTGTGTGAACTCCCGCATGAGCCACGGCTGCTTCTTCCGCCTGCCTGGCTTTCTGTAGCAGTGGCAGCAAAGGTAAAGGGTGTGGGTTGGGGAGGGGGGGTGTTGCGGTGGGGCAGTGCGTCAGCAGCACGTCTTCTCCCTCGCCTCAGGCAGCAAGAGTCCTCCTTAGTCTTCTTTCCCTTGCCACTCCTAACTGGGCTGATGTAGAAGAGGCCTTAGAAAGCAGTGGGGTGCTCCCCCTCCAGTAGTGCTGCGCTTACAAGGAAGCTTCCGCTCTGTCCAGTGGTAAATGGTAAGTGGTTTCCTTTCCTCCTGATCATCTGAGCCCACCCCCTTTCTCAGGACTTCCTCCTGATCCCACTGTAGGCCAGTGTTCTCCAACCTTGGGTCCCCAGATGTTCTTGGTCTACAACTCCCAGCATGCCCCAAGTTGTAGGCCAAAAACATCTGGGGACCCAAGGTTGGAGAACACTGGTGTAGGCCTGCCTTGTAGTGCTAATTGCTGCTTGTCTCAAGAAGCAGCACTCTGAAGCTGGCCATCTATGAAATCTATGAAATCTATTCCTTGCTGGCAGGAGGGGCATGGGTATTTCTTGCAGTGGTTGGGGGCATGGGGCACTTCCAGATGTGCCTCATTCACGGAAGTTTATGGAGGGTCTAGACAGCAGCATCTTCCACTCGTAGCCCTCCTGTGTATTCCCATCACTTCTTCAGCCTTTTCTCTTTCTACAGAAATTCCATTAAGGATAAAAATGTGCAATAGCTGCACAATGCCTTCTGATTAGTAGCGCAAGGAACCCTCTGTGCAGTACTACGCACAAGAGGCCATGTCAGTGCTAGAGGGCACATCTGGGGCTTTTAAGGTCAGCGCATAGTGTGCTCTGTAACACATCTGTCTTTGAATAGACTGGGAAATGCTTTGGAGTCCAAAAGTACCTTCACAATTGCTTTTTTAAAAGAACAAAACAAAAAACACCTTGCACATATGAAGAGCATGCAGCTGCTCTAAGCCTCTAACCTCCTATATCTGGCTCTCCATTAACTGTGACATCAGCCATGGAAAAATTGCTTTGGCTGCCAAAGTTCACTCAACTTTGACTATATTCAGAATGTATTCTTGCCATAGTGCATCAGTTACTCTTTACAGATAATATGTAAGGTTATGAACAGGGACAAAACTAATAGGACATGATCTAGCCAACATTACACACTTTTAGATGCCAGTCATTTCAGTGGAAATAATGTAAGCACATGCTTAATTCTCCAGCAATCAATGAGACATCCAAGTTCTTAATTTTGCTGGATAATGCCCATACTGTTTATAGGAGCTGGAAAATATTTCTCTGAAGAAGCCACAAAGTCCAACATAACGGTTATCTGTTTGATATAACATTAGTATCTTTCAGTTCTAATTCAAGTATATCCCACCAGCAGAAATCTGCTGACTGGATTAAAATTGGATAAAGTTTGAGAGCTTTTTTAGACAAGGCTTTTATTTTGCACCCACCCTTTCTTACTCGTGGTAGTAGTTACAGGTGCTTCAGATGACGTCATTCTCCTGTGCTTTCCAACCTCTTTTCCTGTTTCTTTTTGGAGCAGGGAAAGTGAGGTGTTTTTTGCAGTTCCGAGACAAAACCAGCACCATCCACCAGTGTAGTTGCACCATTCCACTTTTTTATACTATGTGTTGGAGGGAGTGGTTATGATGTCACCATTGATGATGCAGTGGGAGTGTCACATGGCCTTAGTTTCATCTTCACCTTGCCATTTCTGTTTTACCATTCCATTTTGAGTATCTGCCTCGGAAAGGTGTGAAAAAATGGGGGGGGGGGAGCTATACCGAAGGGGGGGGAATAATGTTGATTTCCTGATGTATACCACCAGGCTCCACCCACCCATGTAAAGGTTACATAGTGAAACCTAGGTGTGATCTGCTGTTAATCCCAGACAGATTCTGGAGAAAGAAGTAGCAGACTAAAAAATCTCAACTACAAAAGCCCTAACACTCTGCTGGATCCTCTAATGCTTTTATTCCTGTGCCTACGCATACACTAATTCACACACTCACCACAATATAATGAAAGAAAATAGAACTCACTCCTTCAGCCTTCATCAGAAAACCTTTGCTTAAGCAGGAATACCTGCCAAGGTGCCATCCATTGCAGTGGGGCATAGGTAGATCTTCAGAATTCACTGTATAATTGAGGTTCTTTGCTTGATTCCTGTGCTGCGATGTTGCTAAATCTTTGGCTGATGTACAGGATGGTTCATATTACTGTGGTATTCTATAAAGCATATTTGTTCTTCATTTTCAATAGGGAATGCAATTATTGCTCACATATACCTCCCCTTCACAGCCGTGAAGATACAGTGTAGATGTTGCACTGGGGTACTAGGAACTCCAGTAACATGTTGGAAGGTATGGGAGATATTAGGTAGTCCACAACCATATAGAAGACCTCTCTACTTGCCCTTGTATGACAAATAGTATAATTCCTAATTCATGTTAGGGTAATTTCAGATGTGCATTTAATAAATCAAAACTTCTTTCTTTGTGTAGTTGTAACATGCTCTGATGTACATTAATTGCATGTGTCACTTTGGTAGTGGCCAAAAATACACCAGCACTAAGAAAAATCTGGTGGATATGTTAAGCCAATATCACACAGTAACCCATGCAGACATAGGCATAATAGCCTGTTATCTGCTAACTTGCCTACCTGGAACAAACAGCTTTGGTGCAGTAATCACATTTGCAAAGCCCCACTAAATTTCATGAGGGAATATAGTGGATGAATTAGCTGAACCTGCTATAGGACAACACCTATTATATCCTTTGCTTATTCTGTTCTTACCCTGGATCCTTGCATTGTTCTAGTAACACAATTCTAGCATGCAATAATAAGCCACAACTGGGGCTCCTTGTAGCTTTGTTGATAAATAACAGTCCTATAATTTCCCTGTAAAGGGACCCTTGCTTGGTGGCTTCACATGCCTCTGACAATTCAAATTTACCCCTTAGACAAAATTTCCTGCTCAACTACAGCTATTAGTGAAGAGAGAATGGTGACCCCCCCTGAAATCCTGTAAAATAACAGTTTCTTAGCAGTTTAGCAATAGCCCAGTATGTAATGTTCTGTTGTGGACACTTCCTGATGTTTTAGAACAGTGTTCTCCTGGGTCCCCAGATGTTTTTGGCCTACAATCCCCAGCATGCCCCAGCCAGTGTAGCTGGGAGTTGTAGGCCAAAAACATCTGGGGACCCACAGTTGGAGAACACTGTTTTAGAACAAAGGAAACATAGCCCCAAAATGGGAAACAATCTTCTTCTTAACTCCAATAGGTTTATTACTATGGGCTTATCTAGATGGGATGAGGGTAGCCATGTTTGTTTATTCACATTCACGACTAAAGCGATGTGTGGGTGTCTAATTTTAACATCAAAATGTGTACGCAGGTGAGGAGAGCTGAGTTATCTCTATCCCCACCTTAAGTTGCTACACTTAGTGGCTTGAAACACTTTTTCCCCCAGCCTGGCTTATTTCTGGTATTGGAGCCAGGCTGTGAGAAAAGGGTCTGCACCAACAGAGCATGGGAAAATAAGAGTTCATCTCCCCTCAATAGTGCACACAGTTTGTTGTTAAAATTAGATCCTGTACCCTACCCTGACTTTAGATGTGAATGGGACAGACATGTGAAAAATCTCAGGTGCAGAGAAAAATATGTCTTATGACACAGGGCAAGTGTTAATTTTGCTTAAGTACACTGGCCGGGAACCTGATCAATGACCTATGTACTTTTTGGAAAATAAAACTGGTGTTACAATTTACAAATGACAATATCAGAAAAAAAGTAAAGTGCCAGGAAATATCACCATGCATTGTACATAATCTGCCTTCATACTCTGCGGCTTGAAGAGTCCCCTTTCCCAGCTTATAATAAGTATGGTAACATTTGTGGTGAGGGACAAGTTGTCTTATTTTAAACCACAGCCATGGGAGGAGGATGGGCAGTGGAGCAAGTGTTTGACAGTTGACAATGTCCATCACACTGTTTAGTGATGATGTTTGGGGGGTAAAAATAGAGAGAGTTACCTCATGGCTTTCAGCAGCAATGCCGAGGAGACAAAAGAGAGGCTTTAAAAGGCCAGTGGAGTTGCAATCAAAGGGCTTGGGCTCTTTTAAGGTTTTGGTTCTGCTCCAGAAGGGAGCTGTTCTACTCCTCTCTTTCTCTTTATGGAGTGCTGTGAGTTAAAAAGGGTATGTGACATGCCTGTCTCTCCAGGACTGGATGCTGCTTTCAAGAGCTTGGACCAACCATATGCAGGTACCAATTTCCTTCATGTGCCAAACTTTAGCAAGGTTCCTCACAGAATGTTTCTCCCTTTGCACCAGCTTATACAGCTTCGTGTTGTTTTTTCGATGGTTTGTATGCTGGGGAAGGAATCTGTATTGCAAGAGGGGGGGAAATGGCTTTTTAGCTTTTGGACAGTAGGAAGTGGCTTTTTAGCTTTTGGACAGTAGGAAGTGAGATGAGGAGAGCCAACAGTGGAAATTGGAAGGAGCTTTAAGTCTTCTACATGTTGTACAGCACCTAGTTGCCTTAAGTGCTCAAGAAATTAGAATGATCAATCAATATTTAAAAAGTGCCAATGAAAATGATTGGTGGTAGATTCAGGGCAGGCAAAAGAAATTACATCTTCAAAAATGCATAACTAATTTAAGGAATTCACTGCTACAAAATGTAGTTTGGGTCGCTCTAAAAGGGAATTAGACAAATTCATGGAGGACAGGTCTATCAGCAGTGATCAGCCATGATGGCTAACCGGGGCCTCCACGTTCAGAGGCAGCCTGCCTTTGAATACCAGTTGGTGTGTGTGTGTGTGTCAAACATTGGGGTAGACCTGTTGCCTTCCTGCCCTGCTTCAAGGCCTCCTGGAAGCATCTGGCTGGCAGGATATTGAACTAGGTGGATCTTTGGTTGGATCTTATTTAGTTACTAAAAGTAGAAGATTTCAAGTTTATTGGAACTTCGACTATCGTCTCTCCTCTCCATTTTACTTTCCATGATTATGATTGCTATTGTTGTTATTATTGCTGTCTAATTATAAAAGGAGGCAAAAGAGGGTTGGTCTTCCAACCCTTCTTTCTTTCATGTCTTATGCTGAAGCACAGTGGTGACTGAAGAGTTTTATTGTGAGTCACAAGCCTGAGGTAGATGGCATTATAGCCGATACCTTTTCCTACCTTAGCGGAGTCCTTTATTTCCTTGGTGTCCATCTGCTTAAACTGTAAGGGGTCTACTGCACTTATTGCCAAGGCAGTACCCTATCCTGCCCTAACAATAAAGGGAGGGCAAGTTGACAACAAAAATTCTTGAACCAAGCACTGCTAGCCTGTGGCCTGTGTGGTATTGCACATCCACAAAGGCAAGGGTTCCTCTCATACTTGATAGGAGTATTTTAAGTTTTAACAACATATATAGGGCCCGGTTGGTACTTTCAGCACTTCCCATTCCTCTAGATTTGTATGTCAGCTGTCTGACCTTCATTGCGCTTAAGATTGGAACTGATAACACACCCTGAACCAGACTGTATCTAAGTGGTTGTGCCTCTAAAGTGGATGGTGGCGGGGCCCAGGAGAAACCCACAGGGCCAGGAGCGCCCTTCTTCCAAGCTATGCATAGACCTTGCATAAGCTTAACCAAATCACATTGAAAAACTTGAAGATTTCTGTGATTTGGGCCTGTGATTTTGATGCATTATTTTGAAGTAGTTTAGTCACATGGGCTGCCAAAGGGGGGGGGGTGTTCCTCAATGGAGGGGAAACCAGGCAACTTCTCTTTGTGTTTCCAGACATCTAGGGAAAAGGCAAGTGCCGTGAGGGTATTTTCATACATACTGCTAAAAATTGTGTTTGAAACTCATACTTTTTATGTAACCTTTGAAAGCTGTTCATACAGGAGGGAACTGAAAAGAGAAACTGAAAGTACATGGCAGTGAATGTTGGATTTACATTTTGGATAAGAACCAATTTAAAACAAAAAACCAATTAAAGTCCATAGTTATCTTGGTGCATTGATTGAAACTCAAAGAAAAATCCATCAGATATGTTATAATTTGAGTTTATTTTAAATATTTTGTATCATCAGTAAAGCTCCTCAGATTCTGGAGACTGTTTTATCAGCAGATTAATGGATGATACTCTTGATTGAAATTGACCGGGGTTATTTTCTTCTTTAAAGAGATGAAATGTCATTGAAGTTTTTGGAATCATGTATTTCTAAAGGGCTCCCATGTGCCCCATCCTTGCAGTTGCCCTTAGATTCCTGTCTGGGGACATCTCCCCCCTCTCAATTTCTCTCTGTGTGTGCTCCGACAGAGCATACTCAGGCCTGTTCAGCACATGCAACAGAATGAGGTTGTGGGAAAGACTGTACTATTTCAAGCTGAAGGTGGCAGATTACATTCCTGAATGTTTCCTTACATTTTTTTAAAAAATGCAACCAACTATCTGCAAATGGAAAACTAGCACTACATAGCATAGCAGGAAGTTGGTTTCCTTCCTTCCTGTAGGGAGTTTTTGTGTTCTGTTTTTAATGAAGGGGTGCATTCCAAAATAGTACCCCTCCGTAGCCTAAAATATACATTCTATTCACCTCTGCGTGTCTTCACCAGTCCTAAGTCCCATTAAATTGTCTAGTGGCTACCACAGATAGTGGAAAATTATTACCGTGGGTATTTTTAAGTGCCAGTCCAAAGTACCACTGACTTGCCCATTAGTGAAGGCTCTGAGCAGCCTACGGCAAAAGATTTTTCCTCGTCAGACTCTTGCATTCTTGCATTCCCTCATTAGCCGAATGCCTGGTACAGCGTTGGGGGTGGTTAAGAGGAGGGCCAAGAACATTCCTCGCATTGATATGGGCTCTTCTGTCCTGTGAACACTAGAAAATGACCAGATAATCCATAGCAGGCTTTCCAACCAGATTCCCTGCAGAGCCCTGACTGTGCTTTTTCTTGTTCTTTGCAGAGCTTCATCGCAGTGAGAGCATGCAGGAAAAAAATGTGAAAGAAGCCAAAACCAAATGCCGAACCATTGCATCCCTGCTGACGGATGCACCCAACCCCCATTCCAAGGGTGTTCTGATGTTCAAAAAGCGGAGGCAGAGGGCTAAGAAGTACACCCTAGTCAGTTTTGGAAGTGTTGACGAAGACCGTTGCTATGACGAAGAGGATGGTGTCTTCCCAACCAGTGAGTCTGAATTTGATGAGGAAGGCTTCTCTGATGCCCGGAGCTTAACCAACCACTCAGACTGGGACAATACCTACCTCGATATTGAGAAGCCCAAGGGGCATTCTGCACATGAGCAGGCCCAACCTCAGCAAGGCCTGAGTGAAGCCTCAGGCCGGGGAGCACAGTTGTTTGAGCAGCAGAGGCAGAAAGCTGGTAAACATAGTTTGGAGAAAGTCCCTGCACAGAAGTCAGAGGAACAGGCTCCAGCCCCAACCATTCTGCTAACACACAGTGTGGCGAGTAATGAACCACCTACTCCACAGAAAGCAGAAAAGACCCCACTGAATGTCCATTTAGAATCTGTGCAGGTTTCTAGCCAGTTGCCGTCACCGAGACCTGCTCAGCTCCAGTCTCCCTCTTGCCTCTTTGGAGGTGGAAGTGCCCAGACCTCTCCAAGTACCACAAGCATCTTCAACAGATCTGCCCGGCCTTTCACTCCTGGTTTTTCTGGGCAGCGTCCTGTGACTTCCTCTGTTGTGTTCAAACCATCAGTGCCAAGGAAAAGCAGTGAGAGTCCAGGTTGGCAGAGAACAGCTGTGCCTCCTTTCTCCCCTGTGTCTCCAGGGACCACGGTGATTCCTCCTCCTCCATCAGCAATGCAGCCTAATGGCCCAGCAAGCACCTCTGTGTCTCTGTATATCCCAACCACCCCAGCATCAGTGCAGCCAACAGGAGAGGCTAAGCTACCTTCCAACACAGCCAGAACCTCCACTGCTTCCATATACCTATCAACGCCCCCTAAGCCAGCTGCAGAGGCAGTCACTGCTACTTCCCTACCGTTACTGTCCTCACCAGCCCAGGAGACAGCCTCTTCCACTTTGTATATCAGCCCAGTCCCAAAGCAGCTCAAGCAGCCCCCCATCCAGCCCGTCACCACTTTCGTGCCAGCTATTCCACGGCCTGCCTCTGAGCCCTTTGCCTCCAGGGAGGAGAGGATTGCGGTTCCAGCTCCCAGAACAGGCATCTTGCAGGAGGCCCGTCGACGAAGCAGTAAGAAGCCCATGTTCAAGTCTGTGGACGAGAAGAAAAAGAATTCCCCTAACCCAGAGTTACTATCTCTTGTGCAGAACCTGGATGAAAAGCCCAAAGGAGACCACCATGGGGCGGGCTTCGAGTCTGGGCCTGAGGAAGACCTCCTCAGTCTGGGAGCCGAAGCCTGCAACTTCATGCAGTTCTCAGCGCGGAAGTTCAAGACTCCACCTCCAGTTGCTCCAAAGCCCCAGCAGCCAAAGGGCCCTGGCGGACTGGCGAACGGCTCCTCTCCGGCACATGACATATCCCATTTGAAGGGGAAAGGGGCGGAGCTTTTTGCTAAGCGACAGAGCCGCATGGACAAGTTTGTGGTGGAGGCACCACAGGCACCAGTCCCAAAGCCCAGGACCCCGTCCCCGGCTCCTTCCCTGCCTTCCTCTTGGAAGTACTCCCCAAACATCCGTGCCCCGCCCCCCATAGCGTACAACCCCCTGCATTCCCCATTTTATCCCCTGGCAGCCAGCAAATCTCAGGCCAGCAAGGCAGAGAGCAAAGTGAAAAAGGCAGCTAGTCAGAAACCAGGGATCAAGGCAATCGACTTCATCAGGCACCAGCCATACCAGCTGAATTCTGCCATGTTCTGTTTTGGGGAGACCCCAGGCTCTGGTGCTCAGGCCTCCCTAGGCCAGGCAGCCCAACAGTCCAGCTTGTCTTTCACCCCAGCCAAACAAACGCCCATGAAAATAGCCAGGACCTATGAGATCCGCCGTTTCTCCACGCCTGCCCCAATGCCAGCTTCGGGCAGCCTGACCCCTACAGTCCTGGCTCCCCGTTCTGCCACCACATTGGATGAACCAGTGTGGCGGACAGAAATGACCTCTGCCTCTGCACCTGCCTCCCCTGGGCCCTTTCAGGTGGCTCTCCCCCAATACCAAAGCTCTCCTGAACTCCATGAGGTATGCAGAGGGGCTTCCCCCAGCCGGCCCTCCTCATCCTCCAGTTTCCAGGTAGCTAGACCCAGGTTCTCAGCAGCCCAAACAGGGATGCAGGCACATGTTTGGAGACCAGGCTCTGGTCATTAATGAAAGAAGGCTTTCTCTCTTCCCTGTCCCCTATCACAGGTCCTCTCCACACATTACATTTTTTAGGTGCACACCTAAGACTTTTTTTTTTAAGTGTGCATCTAAAATTCTAAAGTGTGTATGCAACAAACAATTTGCAAACACTCTTATCTTACAAGTACAGTAATCCCTTGGATTGAGAGCATAATTTGTTCTGGAAACGTGCTTGTAATCCAAAACACTCTTATATCAAAGCGAGTCTCTGGCGGGTGTGAGCGGGGCCGATTTTGGCCCACCATGCCCACTCGAGGCGAGCGGTTACATCCCTACACTTGTATTGCAAGACGTCGCTTGTTTATCAAGTCAAAATTTATAAAAAATTGTTGCTTGTCTTGCAAAACGCTCTCAGACCAAGTTACTTGCAATCCAAGGTATTACTGTATACCCATCAGAGAGCTAGGATTGTTTGCAGCTCACTGCTGAGTGTCCGCTTGATGGCAAGCCCAGGTTCCTGTCTGTGTAATGTCTGGAATGACCCATAGGCAGAAGCCAGGTGTTTGAACAAAAGATCACCTCCCCACCATCTGTTTAGATCAGTGTTCTCCAACCTTGGGTCCCGAGATGTTTTTGGCCTACAACTCCCAGCATGCCCCTGCCAGCATAGCTGGCTGGGGCATGCTGGGAGTTGTAGGCCAAAAACATCTGGGGACCCAAGGTTGGAGAACACTGGTTTAGATTGAGTTCCTGTAAATCAGGACAGTGAAATCAAATGGGAGGCAAACAGACTTCCTTCATGAATCCCCCAATCCTTCCATTTGTGTGTGTGTGGGGAAACTGCAACATTTCCAAGGGATTTAACAGTTTGATTAGAGATGGGGTGCTTCCCAGTGGAGGGCTCCCATCATCACCCATCAAAAGACATGGTGCAGCTGTTCTGTCTTTTACTCCTTAACATATTTTTTGCAGTAAGCAAAAAGACAGAAGGAACAGTGGGAAAACGCTGGAGGGCTACACCATGGTCTGTACCCCCTGTCAAATTCTGTGAATGGGAGGCAGGAGGATTTCCAGGATAAAAGTCTCATATGGAAGCACCATGGGGGGGGAGGGAGTAGTGAAGACAGAAGGTGCTGTCATTCGCATAGCGGAATAAGGCCAGAGAGTCACAATCGCCCCGAGAGCAGCACTACCGTGCAGCATAGGTAACTTCATTTTATCTCTGAAGTACTTTAGGAACAACAGCCCGCTCACCCCAGCCCCGCAGCCACCCTGCTTAAACTAGTTACAGAGTTGGCAACCCTTGAAACAAAATGCAGCAGAGACAGGGGTGAAGCCTCCATCCAAGTCCTGATTGCCTCTCAGCATCTGCCTACTATATAACCCTCTAGTTCAGGCTTCCCCAACCTGGTGCCCTTCAGATGTTTTGGACTACAACTCCCAGCATTCCTGACCATTGGCCATAGTGCCTGGGGATGGTGGGAATTGAAGTCAAAAACATCTGGAGGGCACCAGGTTGGGGAAGGCTGCACTAGTTCATGGTTTGCACCACTGGCATTTCCAATGGGTTTCTTCTTGGAAGTTTATTGTGGCTTCCTCGGTGAGTTGGTCAATAATGGAGGGCATGTTTCCCTGAAGGACAGCTTTCCCATCACTCCTGCATGTACAGCTGTGGGGGGATCGTGGGTGCATTCTGGGCGTGCTTTCAGCTTACACTGGATGTTTGCAAGGCCCAACAGACCTAGCCTTTGCCTGGTATTAACTGAGGGCAGAGTTGCAGCAGGTGCTCCAAAGCCCTTGTTTGCCAAGGTGATGCAAATGCCCGGGGCGGGGGCATGTGGAACTTTGTATTTTGCATTTGCACAGGAGAATTGGCAGGCATTCCCTCACTGTGTCACTGCCCCCACATTATGAGGCAAATATGGGGCTCCCAAACTTGCAGCTCTTTCCTGAAGACCATTTCCCAGAATTTCCTGTAATGCATGGTTTCTTCAACAGATAAGTCAGGTAGAAACGTTGAAAGCCATTGGTTTACTCAAATGCATGCACAATTCAGTATGTAATTAAATGGGACAGAAGCCACAGATTACTTTTCTGGTGGGCAACGTTTCCTGCCCTTCCTTCCTCAGAACAGCAGCACCCAAGGCTATGCATAACTGGTAGGCCAGGAAGCAGCATGATATAAGAATCAGATATGGAAGAGGTACAGAAATACCAAATCACTCAAGCTCCTGTCATTTAGATATAGCCAGGAGACAATTAGCTCCTGCTTCATCCTGTGGCAGCAGGAGGAGAATTGATTCTGCAATTTCCATTTGCGAGAGAACCATTAACGCAGGGAAGGTCTTCTAATATCCTCTCCCAGCTCAGCAGGCAGGGCACAGGACAGAAACAGAAGACTCTTTTGTGGAGGCATCAAAGGAGGAGAGACCGGATGCTTAGAGAACCTTCACGTGAAAGGACGACCAAGAGTGGACTAGTGAATTTTGGAATGCAAGGGCAGCACTGATCTTTTGCTAGAATAGGACATTGTAAGTAGGAGGGATATGTGTATGAGCAAGTGCATGAGTGACTTTGAAAACTCAGGGGGCAGGATTTGCATCCACACCCCAGATGCTTGATTCAACCTCTGGCAAGTCATCCTGGCCACCAGCAAGCGGCAATGGTAATGCAGGGGCCCCTTTTGTAGACTCCCCCAGTTCAATGGAGGTGGGGAGTAAGAATGCCTAGGTATTTTATATCCACTGAAAGCCGCCTGTGTGAGGATAGAACAGGCTGACATGGGTTGCTGGAAGAAGAGGAAGAATGGAGAGTGAAAACTCCTGACGCTGAAAAAAGATTTATTTGTAGGCCCAATGCATTTTGGAAAATCCTTCCTCGGAGTACTGTATACCACATGTATAAAGAATGGGATCAGAAAAAGAAAATGAAGCGTAATCTTTCAACATCTGGAGTTTTCTCCTTCAGTTTTTCCTGTTTGTGGGGCCATCCCATTTTTGTTGTGGGGGTTTGCTGGAAGAAGCACTCTGGATGTGCTCAGGGTTTCCTCAGAAGCAGGTGATGGACATGCCAAAAATACTGTGTGCTAAGCCCTGTAATATCTTTATTTTTTCTCAGCATAACTGAAGTGTCTTGAGTATGGCCTCTTTACTAGGAGCTCATATGCACAAGAAAAAAAGTTCTGTAAAAATCAGTTCTGTAAATCCATCCCACAAATATTTATTGATCAATCAAAATGTGGTGGTGGAGGGATTAATTTAACAGAGTGCAGTACAGTGTATAGATTATCCCCACGTGAACCTGGCCTCATTTGGGTTATCTTGGCCATTGCCAGGGCCAATTCACACTTTATTATTTGTTTGTATGGATATCTAAGTAAAAATACGTGAGTTGAACTTTAGGTTTGAACAGTGTATGTGCATTGAAATAGCAACTGTTCTCTTCTCTGTCTATGGAAGCAGGGGCCTAATCCTCTCCTGTTTGCTGGTTCTATGGAGAAAAGTATGTGTGCCATTTCAAAATTCAAATCCATGCACCATGTGTATGTTTTTGTCAGCACTACAGGGCTCAGACTGCAGCTAAGATACTGATTTCCTACTCCCTGTTGGTCACTGAAGAAAGGTATAGGCAGCCTAAGCCAAGATAGATCCTGGGAGTCAAGGATCCCAAAGAGCCAATCCCAAGCCCCTGCCTGCTATGTAGATCCTATGTCTGCTGCACTCCCTCAGGAACCACGGCACTCTTAATCTATAAAGGCTTTGAGGCCTGACTATGCTGGCGCTCAGAACTAGATGCTTGTACTCAGACACCCAGACTTCAGTACAAAAACTGAAATGTGAATTGGCCGAACTGCTGAAACTCTGTATCTCTGTGCTCAAGTCAAGGGATTTGAACGGGGGGTGGGGTTGTCCTCAGAATGGGAAAGCCAACAGCCATAGCAGGGGCTGTAGAGCTCTCTCTTAGGGTGCATGGCTTGGGATGAACCAAAATGGCAGTGTGTGTGAACTGGCCCTCAAGAGAAACTACTGGGCCGGCCGTGGTGAATTTACCTGTGATGTTGTGGCAGCTCATATTACCTAAGAAAGAGTGGGAAAGGACTTCTGTGAGAGACCAACTGAAGGGGCACCAGCTTGGAAACACCAGGGTTACTACAGAATGGGTTGGGAAGGCTTTGGAGCAAAGATCCTAGATTATGGGGCTCTGAAAAGGCCTCCCTCCCTCCCTCCCTCCCTCCCTCTGCTCCTTTCAGTCTGGACTCATCTGTCTGTTGCAGGAAGTCATCCTTTCAATGGCTTTCAGAGGTGGGGCTCAAAACGGTCTAGGGATGAATTCAGAGAAAGGCACAGCAGATGAAATATGGATTAATAGTCTGGAGGGGGCGGGATTGTTGCCATTCAAGAGCAAGGCAGATGGAGAGGAAGGATGGTGTCGTGGGTTTTTATGTACAGCTCTCATAACCAAATTTATACTTAAAACCCCAAATACTAGTCAAATAGATCTGGCAGGGCTCAGTTGCCCACAGTCTTGCTGATCTCACACAGCCGAATTTGACTGTTCAGACCTAGAAAAGGGGGGGGGGAGTGTTGGTCACTGGGGCATACCACTCAGAGGTGCTTTGCTGCCGACTCAAAAGGCTCATATGGCTCAACTGCTGTGTGACTGCTTCCACGAAGTCCAGCAGGTGTGGTGCTGCAATGCCACAGTGATTAGGAGAACCACCTTGAGCTGAATGACTAGCTATGCAGCAACTGAAAGCAAAAGCGTCCCTTCACGCCCTGGTACGAGGGAGTCCTTATTACAGGCATGAGGGATGTGGTGTATTAAGGTAGTGATGGGGCCAACTTTGAAACTGGGTGCTGGGAACCATGGAAATATAGGAGGCGGGCTATTCCATTCCTCCTGCCCCACACAGTTTCCTGTTACTTGATAGCTGGTATGAAATTCTGGAGGAAGATGACCACTGTGCAAGAAGCCTCCGTATAAAAGGAGGCGGAGACTAAGGAAGGATCCAGGCTTTGCAGATTTCTCTCTAACCAGTCTGCGATCTGGAAAGTTCATCTCCACTCGGGCTACTTGAGCATTGGGGATTAATCTAATGTATTTAACCGTCTGCCGATCGGGAAAAGAAAATACAAAACCAACCAAACAAACAACATCTAACATCTAAAACAACCTAAAAACACATCGAAAACATCTTAAAACTCTTAAACATTTAAAAATTTAAAACATCCTAAAATTCCGCCGGATAGGCCTGCCGGAAGAGTTCAGTCTTTATGGCTTTTTTAAAGTCCAAAAGACTGACAAGTTGACGTATCTCCTCCGGCAGGCCATTCCATAATCTGGGAGCAGCAGAAGAGAAGGTCCTCTGGGTAATGCTAGTCAGCCTAGTTTTGGCTGACTGAAGCAGATTCTTCCCAGAGGACCTAAGTGTGCGGGGTGGATTGTACGGGAGAAGGCGATCCCGTAGGTAGCCTGGACCCAAACCATGTAGGGCTTTAAAGGTAATAACCAACACTTTATACTTCGCCCGGAAACTGATTGGCAGCCAGTGGAGTGCTTTTAAAACTGGTGTGATGTGGGCACCCCTAGGTGTACCAGCAACCAGTCTGGCTGCCATATTTTGCACTAATTGAAGTTTCCGGACTAGGTATAAAGGTAGCCCTATGTACAGCGCATTACAGAAGTCGAGCCTCGAAGTTACCAGTGCGTGCACTACCGTCTTTAGGTCTTCCAACTCTAGGAAGGGGCGCAGCTGGCGTATCAGCCGAAGCTGATAATAGGCACTCCTAGCCGTCGCATCTATCTGGGATGTCATTTGGAGCGACGGATCCAGGAGCACCCCTAAGCTGCGAACACAGTCTTTCAGGGGGAGTGTAACCCCATCCAGAACTGGTTGACATACCTCCAAACCCAGGTTGTGGCCTTTGACAGCAAGCACCTCCGTCTTGTCTGGATTCAATTTCAGTTTGTTTTCCCTCATCCAGCCCATTACTGCCTCCAGGCATTTATTCAGAGGAGACACACTATCCTTAGCTGATGCTGTTGACGAAGGCATAGAGAAATATATTTGGGTGTCATCAGCATACTGATAGCACCCCGCCCCATGCCTCCGGATGATCTCTCCCAGCGGTTTCATGTAGATATTAAATAGCATTGGGGAAAGAATAGCTCCTTGTGGCACGCCACATAGCAGCTCCTTTTTGGAGGAGCAGCTATCCCCAAGCATCACCATCTGGAACCTACCCGAGAGGTAGGACCGGAACCACTGAAGCACAGTGCCCCCGATTCCCAGTCCCCTCAGGCGTTCCAGAAGGATACCATGGTCGATGGTATCGAAAGCCGCTAGAGGTCCAGAAGCACCAACAGGGACACACTCCCCCTGTCGGTACTCAGGCGCAGATCATCTACTAAGGCGACCATAGCAGTCTCAACTCCGTGTCCTGCTCTGAAGCCAGTTTGAATGGGTCTAGAAAATCGGTGTCATCCAAAATTGCTTGGAGTTGGAAGCAATTTTGGATGACACCGATTTTCTAGACCCATTTCAAACTGGCTTCAGAGCAGGACACGGAGTTGAGACTGCTATGAGAAGCTCTTGGTCCATCATTCTCAGGGTCACACATGATCCACCTGGAACCTGCATCAGAGAAACCTTTGTGTTACCTGTTGTCTGATCTCTTGTCAATGGCTACTATCAAGGCTGCCACCTCGCCTGTTTCTCCTGAAGGGTATGAGTGTTTCACATCTAAGGGAGCAACCTGCCAGCAACAGTCTCTCCCTTGCAGGGCTAAACCTCTGGAGCAATAACGACTTGTTCTCTTGGAAATATTTTTATTTTCTTTCTTTTGAACTAAAAAAGTCACTTTACAACTGCTTGTGCTGAGGAATAAATTTCTGAGATGCACTTTAACTGTTGCCTTCATTGCTTTTTTTCTTCCTCGGGTTCCTTTACTGTGTGAGCCCGAATATCTTTGTGCTTGACCAAAGCCATTACATTCAAATAAAGTGATTGGCTCAGCTGCCAGTCTAAACTAATCAGAGAAGATGCAGTTTAGGTAGCACACAAGTCGCCTGTGGAACATGCAGCGACACAATGGGCTTGTTCGCACGACACGGGAACCGCAAGTCCCCCGCGGTTCCCGTGTCGTGTGCACGCCGACCGGGGGTGCCCCCGCGGGAGAGCCGCGCGTGGGACGCTCGCAAAGTGACCATGGTCGGTAGAGGGGTAAGCCCCTACCGCGCGTGGTCACCGTGCCGTTGGAATAGCGGGCGGCCGTCCCGCGGGGTCCCCACAGAGACGGCAGCCCGGAGCAGCTGGAGCCGCCGCCGCTCCAGCCTGTAGGGGCAAACGGCTCCTCTGGGCATCCCGGGCTTCACCCCCTACCGCCGGGAGGCCCGCACTGCGATGCGGGGACTACGGGGTCTGCCCAGGCGCGCGGGGCGCCGGTCGTGTGCGGTGCCCCGCCGGACCCCGCGGACGTCCCCGTGGTTCCTCCCCCGCCGGCAGCCTGGGTCGTGTGAACCGGCCCAATATCTTAATCGGTGTCTTGCCTATGTGACAGACAGCAAGTGACACACTGGCAAAAACTTTCCAGAACTGTATTTTTCAAGATGCAAACTTAAAAATGGAAAGAGAAAACCTCACACGAGACCTGTATCTTAAGATGTATTCCACAAAATACTAATACACTCTTTTTTAACTAGTCATATGCAACCTTTGCCTTGGTTTTCCATTGTCACACCTCAGCCCTGTCTCTTCTATACAGGACTGAGCTGCCAAAATGATTCACTTGTTGCCCTGACTGCATGATGCCCCTTCCTGGAATGCCAGTATTGGCTTCTTCTGTCCCAGATCCAGTACAAACTCTTCATTTTTATTTATCTTTAAAGCCTCCCACTGCCTCTCCCCTTTATCGCTCTGCTCTCATATCCTAAGACACCCCTGTCTGTGATCTGCATGCCCTCAGCTGGAACTCTTTCCCAGAACACCTACAGCAGTGTTCTCCAACCTTGGGTCCCCAGATGTTTTTGGCCTACAACTCCCAGCATGCCCCAGCCAGCGTAGCTGATCAATTCCTCCCCCCCCCCCCAACACACAGCTTGGCTGGTTTATATTTCTCACACAGCTGGTATATCTGAAATTCCATTTGCCCACCAGGAGCAAATATATTCAACAGAAAACCATCATCCAAGAAGCACTGAGATCAGAGAGAAAATCCCAAACCTGCTGAAACTGCCAGCAAAAATAAGGGTCTAGCTCCCCGCATCCCTGCTCTCATCTGGGGGTTGTCACATTCTCTAATACCACCCTTCCCTTACTCCCTGTTAGCCTGTGAGAAAGATGTCCTCTCCCACCCCATTACAACTCTCCTATTCCAAACAAACCTCCCTCCACAATCAGAAAATGATTGTCTTTCTGCTGTACATCTAGGTCCACTGAGCATCTTGCAAATACCCTCACTAGAAGCTGAATTCCTTCCCAGTAGCAGCAGCAACAACAACAAAGGGAGATACATGCTATAGCCGCTAGGTGACATAATTGTGCTCCCATATCCTAGCAAGACTTTAGCAATTGCATTCACCTGCTAGAGTGATAAGATGGGAAGACTTAAAATCTTATGGCAGATTTACTAACCCCCTCCTCCTAATCTTTTGCCCTTTAGACTTCACAGAGAATCACATCTGGCAATTACTCTGCGCCACATATTTGCAGGGTTGCAAACTGAACACGGATTCTTGTCTCTGGAAACTGGTAGCTTGTGGAAATCAATTTTGCTACATACGTATTGCCAGAATCACTGGGTGTGTAGTAATTCTTCCACTTCACCCAGCAGGCAGCTCTGATTTCACTATATAACAACTTTTCACTGCTCATGCAGATTACGACTAGCAGAGGCTTTCTGCATTAAGATTCTCCAGAAGCTGAGGTGCATTACACACAGCTGAAGGACAAGATAAATAAAGGTCTGTTGAAAACAGGATAGCTATATGACTCTGCATACGTGTATGAGGTGTGGGGGAAAGGAATGGATTGCTACAGCAAATATTTTCAGGCTGCTGCCTTTCCTTGGGTCAAAGCCTGCCCAGCCCAGCCACTTGCTGGGAAGAGCTGGAGCCTATCATTTGGAGCAGCTGGCTGGAGTCTTTTTTTCACCAGGGTGTCTCGACTGGGCAACTCTATGCACCTTTGGTCCTGTGGACAAGCTCTTTTGCTTGCAGAGTTGCCATCTTTTTAATGGCTCTGCTCCTCCTGTATACTCAACAAAAGTTGTACATGAAAAATAAAGCAGATGAAGCTTTTCTTAATACTGAATCCCCATGTCAGCAACAGTGTCCCTGTGTTGACTGGAATTGGGTCCTTGGGTACCCCCCCAACCCCAATATATTTCAGCATTAGGGCAGTCTGCTAGCCCAGTATGAGAATGAGATGCCATGCCTAGGAGATGTTGACCTGCAGGGCTTTGAGAAACATGGCTCTCATATTTTCCTACATCAGGTCTGGGAAAGCAGGTAGTGCTCCAAGAAAGCAGGCAATCTGGACTTACTGGGATTACTGCTGATTCATACAAATGACACAATTGCACAATGCATTGTTTTCTTTTCCCTGGTATGGAGAATATGATGTGTGGATAAGCTATATGAATGCTGGCATGTAGAGTTTTGAGGCTCCCGCCTCACATACCCAGAGCACAATGCCTCTCCAAGCCAGGCATAGGGAAATATGATCGCTGGGTTTCTGGAAGTCTGACACACCAGCATCCCCATCCCATGTACCACCTCATACTCTGTATCAGGGAAAAGAACACACATTGCATCACTTGTTTGTGCCATTCTTATGGATGAACATAGACAGGAAGAGTCCAGAGCTCACTCTTGCAGCACTGCCTTCCTCTCAGTGACAGGCGTAAGAAAAAAAGCATAGCTGGCTTTCTCACTACTCATATTTCACCTTATTATCCACACCAGTAATAATAAGAGCATAAGAACTGTGGGATGTTTTGCATACCAACTCTATTGAGAACTCAGTTTCATCATAATAGCAACATCCCAAATCCTAAAAATCCAGTCAGGAATCCGCCCCAGTAGGAAGCTGCAGTCAGAGGCAGCCCTCTGCTATGTGCAGGGAGGGCGCTGACCCACACCTCTCCCGCATCTCTCCCAGCCTTTAAAAGACCCCGGGCCGCTCCAGAAAGTTATTTTTAAAACAACACAGCACAATGCATCCTCTGCGACACTGGCTTCTTTGTTGGTTATCTTGTCCCATCTTCCATGGCTGCCTGGGCTATTGAGCATGTGTGGCGTGCAGGCTCAGTCAGGACATCCCCCCCAGCATTACTAGACAGTAGGGGGAGCACTGGGGCTGTCCATTGGGGCTGCTCTGCCAGCATCCAAATATGGGCATGATTCAGTCTCCTGCGCAGATCCCAGGAATTGGACATCCACTAGGACACCCATATTATTCAATACGCTTTGTGTTGGGTTTAAAAAAAAAAAAAAAAACCCCACCAGTGGTGAGTTCCTCTCACCCCTTTCCAGGTAGTTTCACTCTCATTCAGGCTAGGTCAGAGAGAGAACACTCTGGAGTGGACTGAACACCTTCACCTTCCTTTATTTGAGTGAGCAGCAGACACAGCAGAAAGAGAGAGAGAGAGAGAGAGAGAGAGAGAGAAAGTTAAAAAGTGTGTGGGCATGTGTGTGTGAATGATATGAATCAATTTCCCCCTATATCAATGTGATTCTGAAGTATCCAAGTATCCAGAAAAGAGGGAGAAGTGATGTTTTTGTTTTTCCTTCCTGATCATTTTTTTTTAAAAAAGTGAATTTCCTCCCATTGTTTTCAGGGGGGGGGGGGCAATTCATCTATGCCAGCTCCAGAGCTGGGGTAGACCTGTAACTGGTTTGTGGGCATGTCTGGGCTCTGGGGACACCTTTACTCCATCTCTGCCACTAGAGTTCAGGACTTTTCTACATAAGGCTGTTAATAGCTGTACTGTATCTACTTTCAGTTTTGCTGCAGCATTGAGATCTGATCTCTACACAAAGAACTGTTCCTTTCCTGCTTTTCCTCTACATAACCTCTAGGTGGAGCTGTGCTATAGTGGAATAGCTGAAATGCGCAAGGAGAAACAGCGCAATTTCCCTTGTTCTCATAGAATACCCCATCTCCCCCATTCTAAAAAAAAAACAAAAAAACGGGAAAGTACTCTGAAAAGACAGAAGTGAAACTGGGGGGATCATCATGATGCCATCTAAAGAGCCCATACACAACCATGAGTAAGGAATCACAAGTACACAATAAATGCCTTGTGTAGAAAAGCTCACTTTAAAAAGAACCAGCCTCCAAGGTTGGATCTCCCCCATCAAGGGCAGACCTCTTTTTCTGCCCTTGGATGGGGAGGTCTCTGGCATGCCCTCCCAGGCACTATAGAATTGAAGCATTAATTGTATATGGTGTGAGCTACCATTGATGCAGAGTTTTAAAGACGTTTTGATTCAAATTCATTGCAAGTAAATTATTTCCAATATGTTCAACAATCTACTGCCAAAACTCTAAAGATCATATTTCCTTAAAATCTATAGATTACTTGCCTAATCAGAAATAACTGATATATCTTCATAACTTGCACGTTACATTTTTCTTCTGTGTTGAAAAGAAATAACAATATCCTCCATAAAGTCCTTGAAAGTAATCAAACTTTCCCCCCAATTTAGAAATATCACCTAATATATTTATTTCATTAATTTCTTCATTATAAGCAAATGCCATACATAGAAAGATTCCTGGGGCAGTCAATGGTCTCTACTTCACCGAAACACAAAAATAGCCTTAACAGACAGATTCTATAGCAGTATGTCCATATCAGCTTTTTTTCTGAAGTGGATATCGTGATGAAAGGCGGACTCTAAACTCTAGTGTTGCCAGGCAGAGCGGACGCACCCAGCAACCTATCGGGGCTTACCTGTAAAAAGTTCTGATGGGGTGGGGGAAAGCTCTGTATATATGTGCGTCCACTTGTCCACTCGGGTTTGTCTGGGAGTGAGTGAAGTGAAGTGAAAACTTGTGACAGAGTTGGAACAGTGTTAGTTTAAAATAGAGTGAACTAATACCCTGGAGCTACCATAACTGTCTTGTTAATTGCTGTAAACCGCCCAGAGAGCTTTGGCTATTGGGCGGTATAAAAATGAAATGAAATAAATAAATAAATAAAATATCTCAGCCACTGGGTTATTGAAGAAAGTCAGCTAACAGCTAGGTGGTAGTGAGAGAAATAAAATTAAATAACCGGAAATTAAATTATCGTCACAGATATGTCACATTTTGTTCATATATTACAACTCCAGTTTTTATGATCCAGTCCCAAATATTATCCAATCTACATGCTTCATAATACTTTGAAAATAAAGGAACTTTCCCCAGGGATAACTCAAAGTAGTTAGTGCTATTCGTGTGCAATCCTATGCAGGTTTAGGCAGCAGAAAGTCCTACATTTTCCAGCATGCCCCAGAGAGCATGGTTGGCTGGAGGGATGCTGGGAATTGTAGGATTTTTTTTCTGTCTAAACATGCATTGGACTGTGCCTTTATTTGCCATGGGTCTTTCCATTCTTTCAATCTAGAATCTTTAACTTTCAGAAGGATATCAGCTAACAGGAATAAAATGTTTGGGAACACATTCTGTGCCCTTCCCAACCAAGACAAATTCAGCTCTGATCATCTCTTGATATCTACCAAAATGTGCTGAAATAATTTGTATTGATTCCAGTAGTTCTTCAATATTCTCAACTAACCAAATTCCAAGATATTGAACACCTGAATATAAAAATGCTCAACTATTCTTACGTTGCTCTGACAAATGAAAGCCCATTCATACAGAATTTTGTACTCTGATATCTCTGTAAAACTATTTAGAAAATGGACTGTATATGGCATAACCTTCCTAGGATTTAAACACAACATTACCATATCTTCTGCATATATCATGCAATTTGCAGGAGGATTCCTCTAGCTTCATAAGGCAATAGAGCAGTGATGGCGAACCTTTTTGAGCCCAAGTGCCCAAACTGCAACACAAAACCAACTTATTTATTTCAAAGTGCCTTAAATTTGGCAGGAAGTAGGAGGGGGCACTAGCTAATCGCGCTCCGCTCTGTCTCAGGGCATGGCTCTTCACCGGGCGCGCAAAGATTTGGGCGTGCGCGCGCTGCGCTTCTGAGCTGTCTGTTCAGTTAGAAGGAGGGCTGGGTGCCTGCGCAGTCCACTTCTGGGGGTGGAGATGTTGGAGTGTGCCTGCCTGTGGAGGCCAGCGAGGAATGAGTGGAGAGGAGTTACTATGGATACCCGATGCTGAATGCAGAAGGGGACGGTCTTTTCACGATCTGGCGACCAATGGCTCAAGTGCCCACAGAGAGGTCCCTGCGTGCCAGCTGTGGCACGCATGCCATAGGTTAGTCATCACTGCAATAGAGGATCGGGACAACGTGGGGCATCTTTGCTGGTCCTAGGCACTCCATCCTCCCCATCTGGATTTGGGCCTGAAAGACTAAGGAAAAGTGTGGGTGCATGGAGGGCACGCTGTAAGCAAGCACAATTTCTGACTTTGCACATCCTCGCTGATCACGGGGCATGTCATTTAAGGCATCAGCCTTAGCTTCCAATTTCCTGGCTTTGTGGAGCTTGAGCCAACATGAAATAACCAGCAGGGTGTTTTTATTTTTATATATATATATATATATATATATATATATATATATATATATATAATTGAATATACTGTTCTACTTGGTTTGTTATAATCCCTTTCTTAAAAATGTTGAGCTGGTAAACTTATGAACCGACCCTAAGACAAGCAGCACCAATAACAAAATGCTTAGGATAGGATGCACTGACAGTCACCACGCTACTGCAGCCTGATTAGCCATGACCTTAATCCAATCCTGCAAGAATGTAAGCTGACAGAAGTGTCTAGGACTAGGAGTGCCACCGCCCCCCACACCTTTCAGTGTATGAGGAAGAGCCAAGAATCTTACAGTTCACACTTTTCTGTAAAGCTGCTTGTTTCAATGGCTTCAGGTCCAATGTATTTAATAATTAGGCAAGTTCTGTCCTCTGAAACACACGCACAAAACACACAAAGGGCCGTAGACTTACACGAGGAGTGACACACTCACTCCACAACGTGTGTTCCCTTGAGGTTTGTATATATAGACAAGGAGGGTGAAAATAGCCTCTGCTGGACTGGAGAGTACATAGATTCATATGTAGTGCAGGAGAGTTACCAGATCACCTTTCATAATGAGGGAAGCTAGAAGCAGAACTCAGAAAAATATGTTAGGGACACGAATGTGACTCTTCTGCAATGTGTGGCGATACAAACCAGGAGAGAATCCTGCATAGCCATGGTGAAGAGAAACTGGTGTGAGAAAAAGCAAGCACTAGAAAGGCTGATGCTGTCTATGGCATTACATCCAATTAGAACTAGATGGGAGTGCCAAACGTTCCTTGTGCAAAAGCCACGTCCTTTACTGTTAAGCAGGCATGTGCAACAGGGCTCATCATCCACTCTTGTAAGAGGCTGTCCCTAATTTCAGAACACCATGTATATCCCAAACATGAGTTAATTTCCAAGGGATCACATTTTCCCCAATTCTTTTTTTAGGTTTTGTCATAGTAAACCTATAATACTTTCACTCCAATGAACTATTTAAAAAAAAAGATCCTTCCCCTCCCAAACTCAAAAGATTTAAAAATCATTAGTTTTAAATACAATAAATTGTATTTAATTTACAATTTACAATACATTTAATTTAGATTTCAGTCTTGCATATAATGTGGCAGTGAGGCGCATGAGCAGAACATGACTTAGCTCTGGTTTTCAAAATTATCCCACTCTCACCGTGGGACCTTAGGAAGCTGTAAGGTGAAGAACACGATCTTGTAGCCAGGCAGGCCCCACAGGACCCGGGAAAGCTCCTCCCAGGGCATTAAGATCCACCAGTGTCCAAATCCCAAGTCCTTATACCTTGATGGCTTCCAGAGCTCTGCCCCACAATTGGTTGCAAAGGATTTAAAGAGATAGTGCTCTGGCTTGGAGGTGTACATTGTGGTGCTCCTGTCTGAAATAATGTATTTTGCTTCTGCAGCGGGTTTTTTTTTTTAGGGGGTTGAGCAGTTCTGGGTGGATTGTAGGTTGACTCAGACTCATCACCAGAAAGGTGTGAACTGCCAACAATCCCAGGTTCACGAGGTAACTCATTTGTCATCATCCGCTTCCTCAGAGGAGTCTGTGGGGCGTTTCCCCTCTGATGGATCTCAGAGGGGCCAGTGGCTGGGTCACACTCAAAGCACCGTAGTTAAGAGAGGTTAAGCAAGATTAAGCGGTGGTATCACATAGCCCAGACTGGAATTGTAGGAAATGCCACCACTAATTATCAAACACCACCTTCTTATCAAATCCTTTAATTATGATCACCTTACTTGACTGTGTCTTGGTCTCTGCACTCTCCATTCCTTTCATTGCCACTTCATGACTTACTTTACACCTTTTTTTCTAAGTGAAGAGGCAATCAATATTTTTTTTAAAAAAAGTAAATTAAAGAAGAATACTTTCCCTGTCTGCCACAGGTAGTTATGCTTGTTGTGTTGATAAAAGTATGTAAAGTGAAATGTAAAGTGTCTGTTTTCTTCCTATTACACACACTGGGGAATCAAAAGAAGCCTCTTGAGCAGCGTTCTCCAACCTTGGGTCCCCAGATGTTTTTGGCCTACAACTCCCAGCATGCGTAGCTGGCTGGGGCATGCTGGGAGTTGTAGGCCAAAAACATCTGGGGACTCAAGGTTGGAGAACACTGCTCTTGAGTATCCATCTCAAGAATATAAGTAATCAGGGCTTTTTTTCTGGTGGAACTCACCGGAACTGAGTTCCAGCACCTTTTCTTCTATTAATTGCATTACAATTTAATCGCCATCTACTCCCAAGGAAATGCAATCCAAGAGTTCCGGTACCTTTTTCTCCAGAAAAAAAGCACTGTAAGTAATACATGGAGCTACCTGGACCATCATGATTGTGTTGCTCCTCTGTGTACTCCTCAGACACTCAAAAGTGTCCCGTGTCTATTCATCTCACACAACCGCAAAGACCTGTAGAACTGGTGGCCCCATCACCGCTCCTCCCCAGCCAGCTCAGCGCAGAATGTACGTAAATGCATGATTACGGGCATATATAATTCACACAACTTTGATGCAGCCACAAGCGCTTACACACAACGACCACAGTTCAGTGCCTGTGGGAGAAGAGTGATGCACAGACCTGGTCCCTTCTTGGTATCTGGCCCCAGGCTGAGGTAGCTGCTGTGGCAGTGCTGAGGTGCACTTTCCCCCCTTCCTAGTCCTGCCTGTGCTGGTGCTATCTGAGACCCTTGGACTCTGAGATCCCATTGACTATTAATAACTCCAGGATGCCTGTGTGAGCAGAGTCTCCAAGAGTCAAATTCACAGCACTCCGCATCAGCACTTTGTGCTGTGCAGACCCTGAGCAGGGATAACCAGGAGGTCAAGAGCTACTGAGCCTCCTGCAAAGCCACCCAAACGAGGGACGCCAGAGACACCGACCCCCGCTCTTGCTGCTAGAGACTCCGTGGAGTGGCCTGTGCATGTGTGCCTAAGGTGAGTTCCTCTTCCTCCAAGTGGTCATGCGCTGGGAAAGGGAGTTAAGAATGAAAGGACCTTAAGAGGGAGAAAGGAACAAACTGGGCAAAGTCTGCATTGCATTGCAACAGGTTGCCTGTTGGTGGGGTAGAGGCTGAGAGGAGACAAAGCTGGCAGGAAGAGGCACCTGTATCTATGGACGTCAGTCTTTCCTCCCTAGGGTTGCTAAATGCTCTCTTAATTTGCTATAACCCCCATTCACTCAGTCTAGCAGAGCCCCTTTCCTACACTAGGAAAAACAAAGTCGCACTGAAAGCCCATGCTTGGGAGCAAAGAATGTTACAAGGATCCCCTGAGATCCCTTTTTTTTTGAAGTGATCCGCTCAGAATTTTCACTGCCAGCACTGAAAGTGTCAGCATTCTGATGTTGCTGTCCAGGACATTTTGGAAGGCTGCCAACTCTCCCCTGTTTCTTTCTTGGCCTTATTGAATGTCAAAATAGACAGGTAAGATCTTCCCCATGGACTTACCTCAGTATATCACACAGGAGGACGTTTCCTCCCATATTTTCCTGCTTACTAACTTATCCCACCAGTCCAGCAGAAATTCCCTCCCTTTCCCCATGTGGCCGTACTACCACTGCCTTCTGAGCCAGTTCTGTTCCTCTTGTCTATAACTACAGCAGCTTTCCAGCGACTTGCAGAAGAATTCATACACCTGCTGCCCCTGATTTGGGGATACACACTTGGCAACTATATGACACGGATTTCGCAGTTGTAATGGATGCATCCCAGTTAGAAGGCAAACCTTGGAAACCAGTAACTAACTCCAGTCCAGAAGACATTCTGCTGAATGGCAGGGACCTCATTTGCTCTGACTGAGGTGCTAACGGCAAAGCACATCTCTTTTACATCTCATCTCTTAAACTGCTCCAAATGGAATAAAAATACTATAAAAGCAGTTTAGTTTTGGAAGGAGGAACTCTAGCCCAGCCTAAACTCTTGGGCTTGAATCAGGAATAGGTGAAATTTTGTGTTTGTCTTATGGGACAAGAATAATGCTGTCCTCTGCCCTTGAAATCTAAGGATAATGAAAGAAAAATCTTGTTTGTAATTGATACACTTCACAAATCCTCTCAGTTTAATGCCTGCGATTCTGCACTTCTAATCAGAGACTGGAAGACAGATGGCAGAAACAACAGAATTTAGAGGTCCAGCTAGCTGATTTTTCGCTCTGCTTTAAATAGAAGGAGCAATCAGCTCCCTGGTTGTCTAAATTCTATCATTGTGCCATCTGTCAGAGAGGTCCCACCTATTTTGCTGTGGTTGAAATTTTGGCATGCAATTACATGGAATTGTGGGTGCAAAACGGGAAGCTCAATGTTTGTTTCATTTTTGTTAACATATCCACAGCCTTAGTTTTGATTCTCAAGAGCAAATGAAGGCAACAAATTGATCTGTTGAAGTCATTCTCTCAAACATGAATATGTATTCCTCAACTTGTCTGGGGAAAAATATTGGGAGTCAAAAGGGAGAACTGGGTATTTATTTATTTATTATTTACATTGATTAACCGCCCATCTGGCCGGCCACCGGTATGCACTGCCCTCATCCCGAGGCAGCTTGGTGCATAAATCTGAATGAATATGAAATACAGAAGTCCTAATTTTAAGAACTGTGAAGCTTCCTCTTTAGTCAAACAATGCTTCCATGCTTTCCTCCTATCTTTCTGGTGTAAATAATAATAATTGATAATAAGTCCCTTTTAGTTTATCTTTCTTGTATTAATATTAATCGTCATCATCTCTGCATTCATAAAAATGAAAATAATGTGAAGGGCTTTTCTACACAATCAGTTTTTGAGAAGAAAACATATTGACTTTGGAGATTGTCCCATGTCTACAATCAAGCTTTAAACTGTTCAACAAAATACAACAGCAGGTTAGATCATTCTCAGTTTATTGCACTGATTACAACATATCCCTGCCCAGTATGAATGTGGTGCCTATTTCCATATCTATCTGCTCTTTCAAGTACCTTCTGGTCCTCAAATGCAAACTACAGTACAGTGAGCCCAGAGTGGCTGAGCCAGAAAATGCAAAGAGAACAGGAACACCACGATACATTGGTGAGATTCTGAGAGACATCTCCATCAAGCTTTTATATGATGCTCATGAGATTTGGGCAGAAAATTGCTTTGTCTTCAACTGGAGGAAATACACGGCACGCAACCTTCCATTAATATAGTGGTCTTTTGCATTGCATAGAAGGGGACACAATTTTTGAAAGGACGTGGACAGAGACATATAGAAAGTTTGGTTTTTGATGGCTGGGAGGACCACAAGAAGAGTTGCCTCCCAGTCCCAGGTATAAAGCTGGCCTGCATTCAGGCAGCCTTATAGGGATCAGAGCTACTGGGCCTGTAGAAATGTGGGTACCAATGACATCGGGAAATGTCAGATAGATGTCCTGGATGCTAAATTTAGGCTGTTAGGTCAGAAAGTAAAGTCTGGGACCTCTCCATGGTAGCTTTTTCTAAAAATACCCCCTATTCCCACATAGGAAGAGTAAGGCAGGCAGAGGGCCTGATTATTAATATAATCATAAGAAGCTAGTATTATTTTTTTTTAAACTAGGTTTTATCAGATGTTAGCTAAGGTGTCTTCTGGGAAAAGAGGAGCCTACACAGCAACAATGGCTTCTAATTAAAGCAAAATAGAACCAAGCATTACATTTTTAATATACCGGTAAGTTGTAACTTAAAGAATGATGGAAAAATCAACAGTTTTGTGGAGAAAACTACATGAAATAAATTATGGAAAGATAGCAGGCACTGGAGGCCACCACAATTAAGCAAGCGCTCCCTTCCCCAACGCCTCTTTCTTGATTAAACCGGCAGCTACATGCAGCTGCTTTAAAGTTCAACCATAAAAAATTAACATGTGGAAGAACCTGATCAGAGAACCTGGACAGGTAGACAAACATTAAAATCCCTGCTTAGCTATGAAACTCACTGGGTACTCTTGGCCAAATCATTGCCTCTCTGCCTGCTCTACCCGACAGGGTTGTAGTGGGAATAAAATGGGGACTATTAGAGGATTGGCAGGCTATAAAGGTGATTCACTTACAATGCAATCCTATAATGTCTACTCAGAAGTAAGTCCTGTTGAGCTTAGTCCCAGGTAAGTGGGTACAGTAATACCTTGGATTGCAAGTAACTTGGTTTGAGAGCGTTTTGCAAGACAAGCAAATATATATATATATATATATATATACTTGATATACAAGCGACGTCTTGCAATACAAGTACTGTAGTACGGCTTAAATTAAAAATCTCTGTACAAATTTTTTTGGGGGAATTTCGTTTTGATATAAGAGTGTTTTGGATTACAAGCACGTTTCCGGAACGAATTATGCTCTCAATCCAAGGCATGACTGTACAGGATTTCAGCCCTAAGCTACAATCCTATACACATGTGCCTGGGATTAAACCCCATTGCAAAAATAAGACTTTCTTCTAAGTAGACATGTATTGGATTGCACTGTTGGGAGCATAGATTCGGCCAAATTAAACGCAGTTTGAGATTTTTAAAAAATTGAGAGGCATACTAGCAATTAATGTGCCCAAATGTCTGGTAATATAATAAATAGGCCCGACCCAGAGGAGCTCTATGCACATTTATCAATATCACAGAAAGGAAAACATGTGTATGCTGGAGGACCTTTGCCATTCAGCTAGTAAATATGAAGTTGACACAATTACAAAAGAAGATGCACCAGAGACCAGATTAGAGTGTCTGCTTGTTCAAGGCCGGATTAAGGTATGGGCTAAGTGGGCTGAAGCCCACGGCCCCAATCTCTCAGGGGGCCCACCAGCATCCTAGGCCCACATATCATGCATACATCGATCCCTGCTGTATTTTGTTTCTGCCATGTCTTTTCATGTGCTTTCCCTTCTCTGCATTTATTGCTCATTTATGTGCAGAAAAATCATGAGAGAGAGAGAGAGAGAGAGAGAGAGAGAGTCCACATTTTCCACTCAGAGTCCACTGTCTGGGGATGGGTTAGGTGGTATTCCAAACCCTTCCCAATAAGCAATCCCTTTAAAAAAAAAAAAAGCTGGTGTCTTTTTGGTTTGTAAAAAGAACATAGGGCCATGTCCTGGTATGCATTTGAACGGAACTTCCTAGCTTTGAGTGCAGTGCTGTAGAGATCAAAAAATGGGGTCCTAGAGCAGAAACAAGTTGACTATTAGATAATGTATTAATCCCCCCCCTTCACACAACATCTCCCTGTGTACACGCTGCTGGCCCTGCTCCTGATGTCGTGCGGCTTCCCCAGCCCTGCCCCAAATGTCTATGGAAGCACAGGGGAAGTATACATATGGGATTGGTGAGAACTGCATTTCAGTTCGATTTTGATAAGAACTTACCAAAGTTTGCAAAGTTCTCTATATTTGGGACAAAAAGAATCTGAGATGTAAAAAAATATTCGAATGTGGGAGAAACTGAAACTGACAGATTCATCCATCCAGGCCCGGACCTTTGAGTGCTTAGCTCTTAAAAGTCTGGGTTTGAATTCCCGCGCGTTCAGCTATGCTTGTGTTGAATTGCGGTTGCCAGCCACCTCCTTATTCTGACAGGCTCCTCATCTTTAACAGCTATATGGCAGGTAGGTACATCATACTCCTCTCCATGCTGGGAATAACTGCACCTATTGAATTTGGCTGGTGCAGATGAGTGAGAATTTTATTTCAGTTCATTTTTGAAAAGAGTTCACCAAAATTCTCAATGTTATTCATATTTGGAAGAGTAAGAACTTTAAAAATCTGAATGTGGGAGAAGAAAGCAAAACTATCAGATTTGCCCATTCCTACTTACATTTATTTATTTATTATATTTATACCCCACCTTTTTTCCTGCAAGGAACCCAAGGCAGCTTACATAATCCTCCTCCTCCTCCTCCTCCTCTCCATGTTATCCTCACAACAACCCTGTGAGGTAGGTTAGGCTGAGAGTCAGTGACTGGCCCAAAGTCACCCAGTGAGTTTCAAGGCCGAGCAGGGACTAGAACCTGGATCACCCGAGTCTCAGTCCAACACTCTCACCACTACGCCACACTGGCCTTACATGTATAGGCTTCCCCTATGCAACAGTCATGCTTAATATGTGGATGTCAGGAGTAGGGCCAGGGGAGATACACAATGCCAAGGGCGGGGCCAACATCAAAAGGGTGTCTTGCTTCCAAGAAAGCCGGGGAAATGATGCCTCCTAAGATATTTAGTAATTTGCCCACTGCACAGTTGTTGTACATAACATATTCGCAGAGGGTAGCCATGCTGCAGCAAAAAAACAAAACAAAAAATATAGAGTCTTGTGGCACCTTAAAGACTAACAAATTATTCTGCATAAATTTTTGTGGACTATAGTTCACTTCATCAGATATGTGGAATATTATGGAGTGTTTTTATACATAATATAGTTCCCTTTGACTGTGTGTGCATGCGCAAATGTCATGTGTGCAAATTGAGGGTGAAGTAGGGGGCACACCACGGCCTCACTAGCTCTGGACCTATGATGACCTTGATCCAGACTGGCCCTAAGTACTAAATGTATCATTAGAAAATGCAATATTAAGTCAGAAACTATTATGTATGTTGATTTTATTCTATTGTTGCTAATGATAACAATTTAACCCTTGTTTGCGAACTGATGACATAAGCCCTTGCAATGCTCCCACAGCCATGAAAATGGGTAGAGTTTTTACATATCAAAAGTTTCTAGATTCTGTTTCTTTGTCACACTAGGCTGACCAAGAAATTAAGCTATGCAGTTAGATTACAGTGTTCTCCAACCTTGGGTCCCCAGATGTTTTTGGCCTACAACTCCCAGCATGGCATGGCATGCTGGGAGTTGTAGGCCAAAAACATCTGGGGACCCAAGGTTGGAGAACACTGCAGTAATAGGATCAGCATGCCAGAAGCCAAGAGCCTCATCACTTTGGAAAATAAGGGTGGTGGGTCCACTATTATTTATTATTATTATTATTAATATTTATTTATCGCCCATCTGGCCGGCAACCGGCCACCCTGGGCGATGTACACAGAATAAAAACAATAAAATACATTTAAAACAATATAAAAATTTTAAAATCTTAACCCACCCCATATTCCCGCCTGAACAACCAGGTTTTTAATGAGCGACGGAAGCTCAGTGGAGAGGGGGCATGGCGGAGGTCACTCGGGAGAGAGTTCCACAGTATGGGGGCCACCACAGAAAAGGCCCTCTTCCTCGTCCCCACCAGTCTAGCTGCTCTGGCTGAAGGGACAAGGAGAAGGCCATCCGTGGCAGATCTTGTTGAGCGGCCCACTTGGTGTTGCTGGAGACGCTCCTTGAGATAGACTGGACCAGAGCCATATAGGGTTTTAAAGGTCAAAACCAACACCTTGAATTCGGCTCGGCAAGCAACTGGTAGCCAGTGCAACTCCTTCAGCACTGGTGTGATGTGATCCTGTCGGCGGCTGCCTTTAACCAGGCGAGCCGCCGCGTTCTGTACCAGCTGTAGCTTCCGAACCGTCTTCAAGGGTAACCCCACGTAGAGCGCATTACAGTAGTCTAGGCGAGAGGCGACCAAGGCATGAACCACTGATGGGAGCAGGTGGTTAGGAAGGTAGGGGCGCAGCTGCCGTATCAGATGG
Source organism: Shinisaurus crocodilurus (assembly GCA_021292165.1). NCBI lineage: Eukaryota > Metazoa > Chordata > Lepidosauria > Squamata > Shinisauridae > Shinisaurus > Shinisaurus crocodilurus. Next base: position 133,125,322 of record CM037878.1, read on the forward strand.
AGTTGATATAGCGCCACCCGGCTCACAGCTGACACCTGAGCCTCCATGGACAGCTGGGAGTCTAGAATGACCCCCAAGCTGCGGACCTGGTCCTTCAGGGGTAGATGTACCCCATTTAGCACCAGGTCAACATCCCCTAACCTCCCCTTGTCCCTCACCAGAAGTACCTCGGTCTTGTCGGGGTTCAGTTTCAGCATGTTCCTTCCCAGCCAGCCAGCCACTGACTCCACTACACTACACTACACACTCCTGCTGTTGTGATAAGTCATGCTTCACTATTTCTCTGGACTGAGACTTGGTCTTTGATGTAAGATCAGAATAACAACATAGGCACACATACAAAGACCAAAAGCACACATGCACATGCACATGCACATGCACAGACACATACACACACACAAAGATTAGAGCAATTAATCAGACCACACAGGAAAACTGAACATTGATTTGAAACGACCCTTACAAAACATTAAATTCAATCATATCTACTTTAACCATTTTGGGGGAACTTTTTAATGCTTAAAGAAAACCAACACCCACCCTTCTCATGAATAGCACTATATACCGGTACTCCCATTCTTAAAATAAAAAAGACCCATCAACAATTAATCTTTTTTTGTTGCAATGTAGACATGACCTCTTTTGTAGATGTGACAACTTATGCTTTTTTAAATTTTCAGGTGATATTATACAGGCTTGTGGCTCATGCTGGCTCAGCTTGTCTGAGTGTGGAAAGCTAAGCAGGGTCAAGCCTGGTTCTTACTTGGATGGGAGACCCCTCCTCTAGTTTCCTGCATTGAGCAGGGGGTTGGACTTGATAGCCTTGTAGGCTCCTTCCAACTCTATGATCTATGAGTCTATGAATATTGAATTAAGGACTAATGAATCATCAAATTAGACTTCTGCTATACAGCATGCCATATCAATGTCTTTAAAACATTGTCAGTTTTATAACAATATCTTTGGACATTTACCTGGCCCTGTGTATCAGGATTTCAGTCTAAACCATGAATCCACCCAAACTTCTCTTGCCTGCAAGTCTAATAAGTTAGTTATCCCATTTTTCATAAAAGTAAGAAGCTGACTACTCTGTCCTCCTTAGAGATACCTTGCAGTATCGAATTGTTTGTCTTGGCTTTACATACCACATCTGCAACTTGTATATTTATCTTATTTTAAAAAATTATCTTGTGTAATTTATTGGATAATTTATCACCGAATACCATTTGTTGTTCTACTTTGTCCTTTTGTATCTTATCATAATTAACAAGTTTGTTTTCCCAAGCTTCCATTTTTCCAATGTTCTCATTCCATCTTTGACTATCTAATATTTCCCATCTTTTATTTTCTTTCTTACAGTGCAATCTAACCTGCCAATTTCAGATTAAAAAAATATTTATTTCAATCCTTCCAACGTAACTATAGATGAAGCATTGTTACTGTTGTCTATATCTTTTAAATCAGACCTCGTATATCTCAATCTTTAATATTTACCAAATCTGTCCAAGGCTGCCATCCTAAGCACACTCACTAGAAAATAAGTCCTATTGAACTCAATGGGACTTACTTCTGAATAAACATGCATAGGATCAGGCTGTGGCATCTTTGCTTCCTCTTTCTTGAGTATGCCATACTTTGATCAGTAATTCTTTCTGTTCTGTTCTTCTGTTTAGTTTCTAGTGTCTGGTGTGTGTGTGTTTTTTTGTTTTTTTTTTAGAGTCTCAGAATTTTATTGTTTATAGCCAATGGCCATCACAATACATCACAATACATATATACATGAAGTATAAAATAAAATAAAAACAGGTTGAACATTAAATATAATGAAACAAAATGCTATAAAATAATCAAGGTTTAGAAACATTCTTTCTGTATGGCCCCCTTATGGTTTGGCAGTAGTTTGGTTTATAAAGGCTGCCCTTATTTTCCTTGCAGCTAACGCAAATAAAGCTATCCTGTAGCTAATAAATTTGTCCACATCAGCCAACAACCATCTAATTTTAAAATCGTCTGATTGACCTTCTAAAGTAGTCTGAAAAGGAAGAATAAATCTGGTGTCTAGTGTCTGGTATTAGCAAGCTTTCTTGCTCCCAGCAAAGCCAATACAAATTACATTTATTTTTTATTTATTGTTAGCAGAAGTGGTTGAATATAGCAGACTAAAACAAGAAAGTGAAGGGCTTAGCAAACCTTACTGAGTCATAAAATGTAGTTCCCTGGCCAAACAGTCAAAAGTATAAAGCAGCAAAACAAATCAGGCCAGGCTTCTAAAGGAATGAAACCACCACGACTACAGAACATACTGAACATGTTATTAGGCTTTTTAAACACAAGAAACGCATGCTAAAACAGAAAATTATTTGGCTCCACCTGGCTGCTAGGCAACATCCCCCACCAATTGTGACCCCTGTTTGCACCTTAGGCTCTCTAATGCAGGGCTCTCCAACCTTGGGTCCCCAGATGTTGCTGGACTACAGCTCCCAGAATCCCTTGCCATTAGCCATGCTGGCGTGGTATGCTGGGAGCTGTAGGCCAGCAACATCTGGGGACCCAAGGTTGGAGAGCCCTGCTCTAATGCATCCAGAGCTGTTACGTAATTAGCTCTGCACCCTGAGTGACCCTCGCTATCGCACTAATGACTGCTTTTAAAACTGCAAGAACAGATTAATCCTCAGCTTGCGCCTTTATTGGAGTGATCCCTTGCTGTTGCTACTCCAACATTTCTCTGGTTATTCTCAACATCAGCCTTCCCCAACCTGGTGCCCTCCACATGTATTGGACTACAACCCTGAGCTAGCTGGGGGCTGCTGGGAGTTGTAGTCCAACACATATGAACGCACCTGGTTGAGGAAGGCTGCTCTCAACATGATTGCCACTGGGACTTTTCTAAGACTATAGGATGTTTTGTTCTCTAATTACATCCTAGTATTTATCCAATTGGAGACAACTCCACCCCACATGTAGAAAATCTGCACAGACCACTGCAAACTTCCACCACTGAAACATGTCAACTAAGATTATTTTTTAAATTTTGGATAAGGCATTGTATATCATCTGTGCTTCCTTTAAATTTAACCTAGACAATTTGTCTATTTACTTCATCAATTTCCATTCATCTGTTGCTTTCTTTTGTCCAACTGCCATATGTTATTGATGTTTAAGATGATCATCTACTTCACTGTAAATTTTTTCCAATAATATATCATGCAACTAGAATATGATCATTTGGAATATATATGTTCTATATAACCAATTGCCCCCATGTTTTAAATAATCCCAAATTTTGATTGTGATTAAATCCAGTGTGATGTAGCACAGACTCAAACTGAGACTTCATACACTGATAAGATAATATCTTTCTTATTCCATAATATATCTTCCATTTTTATCTTATTAAGCTATGGTGCAGAATTCTAGTAGAACTAAAACATTTTGTTCTTTTTTGTTTTGTTTTGTCGATATTCAATTTTTTTATTTCTATATGAAACAAACACATAATATCAAACATATAACAATTAACAAAACAAAATAGACCTCCGATTTTCTTCTACAGCAAATACAGGTAACAATAATTTTTCTTACTCGATAATCCGAATGAGGAATCTCTTTCTTCCCGTTGTCCCAAATTCACTTATTATTCCATAAATCCACAAACAAACAAATCATTATTTTCCAGTCTCTGCAAAAAGTCAATTAGAGGTTTCCACTCAATAATAAATGCAGATGTTGTCCTTTCTCTAATTAGTGATGTAAGTTTGGCCATCTCTGCCAGCTCCAGCATCTTGACCAACCATTCTTCTGTCGTAGGCACTGCTGGACCTTTCCATTTCTGCGCATATAGTAGTCTCGCTGCCGTTGTCATGTATAAAAATAAAGTTCCGTATCTTCCTTCTAGCTGACTGTCCATTATTCCCAATAGAAAAGCCTCTGGTTTCAATTGAAAAGTAATCCTTAAAATCTTTTGCATTAATAAATGAATTTCAACCCAAAATCGTTTAGCTTTCACATGTCCACCACATATGATAAAAGGTTCCTTCCTGTTGTTCACATTTCTAACATATATCTGATGCACCGCTATACATTCTAGCCAGTTTCTCCAGCGACAAGTACCAACAATACATCATCTTATAAAAATTTTCTTTAAGACTAGAGCATAAAGTAAATTTCAAACCTTTTAACCACATATTTTCCCATTGTGTCATTAATATATTATAGCCAAAGTTTTGAGCCCATTTTATCATACATTCCTTCACTTGCTCTTCCTCAGTTTCAAATTTCAACAAAAGCTTATACATTCTTGTTCATCATTTAGACATAATTCCCTTTCAAAGTCAGATACACTCTGTTCAAAATCATACAACCTTTTATCAACTTTAAACCTTTCTACCATCTGTAAATAGGAAAACCATTGACATGTATGACCTTTTATCAGTTCTTCTCTTGATTTTATTTTACATTCATCTTGTGAAAACTTCAGCAAATCACGATATGTCAACCAATTGTATTTACTTAACATTTCTCTTTTATGATGGGCTTCTTGTGCTGATAGCCACAATGGTACTCTCTGACAAAACCTAGGTTTATATTTATTCCAAATTTTCAAAATGGCACTTCTAACACAGTGATTATTAAATTCTACATTCACTTTAACTTTATCATACCACCTGTACCCATGCCATCCAAATCTCAAATCATATCCCTCTAAATCTAATAATCGACTATTTTTCAACAAAATCCATTCTTTGATCCATACTAAACAACAAGCAGCAAAATATAACTTCAGATCAGGTAGAGACCCAACCCTCCTCTTTCTTTTGCATCCTGTAAAATCTTAAACTTAACCCGTGGTTTTTTCCCTTGCCATACAAATCTGGATATATCCTTCTGCCATTGTTTAAATGATATTTGCGATGTCACAATAGGAATAGTCTGAAACAAAAACAACATTCTAGGTAATACATTCATCTTAAATGTGGCTATTCTCCCCAAAAGTGACAATTGAGGAGCTTTATCCCATCTTTCTAAATCTTTTTTCATTTCATTCCAAGACTTTACATAATTATTTTGAAACAACATACAATTCTTATTTGTTAAAGTGATACCCAAATATTTTACTTTCTTTTCAATCTTAAAACCTGATTTATTTGACAATTTTATTTGGTCTTGAATTTTCATATTTTTTGTTAATATCTTTGTCTTTAGTTTATTAACCTTAAAACCAGCTACAGCACCAAACTCCTTCAATTTAACCATTAACGTTTCAATTCCTTTCAGAGGATCTTCCAAAGTTAACACCAAATCATCTGCGAAAGCTCTCAGCTTATAAGACTCTTTTTTAATTTTTATGCCTCCAATTCTATCATCCTGTCTTATATCTCTGTTCAGTATTTCAAGCACAAGAATAAACAACAAAGGTGATAAAGGGCAACCCTGTCTTGTTCCTCTGTGTATTCCACACGGTTTCGTCATATCGCCATTGACAATTATTTGTGCTGTTTGTGAAGTATAAATTGACTTTATCCATTTTATAAAGTTCTCTCCAAAATCCATTTCCTTCAGTACTTTAAAGAGAAACCCCCAATTTAAATTGTCAAACGCTTTCTCTGCATCTAAGAAAATCAATGCAGCATGTTTTTCATTATGTTTTTCCAAGTATTCCAAAATGTCTAAGACTGTTCTAACATTATCCCTCAGCTGTCTTTTAGGTAAAAAACCACATTGATCTTCATGAATAAATTCTTGAAGAATTATTTTTAATCTTTCTGCCAATATCATTGTAAACAGCTTGTAGTCATTATTCAGTAATGATATTGGTCTATAATTTCTTGTTAAGGTTAAGTCTTGTCCCTCTTTAGGTATTAATGTTATATTTGCCTCTTTCCATGTCTCCGGCATCTGACCTCCTTGCAAAATAGAATTCATCGTATTTTGTAAAGGTTGTATGAGTTCATCTTCAAATCTCTCATAGTATTTACCAGAAAGTCCATCCGGTCCCGGCGCCTTTCCTGGTTTAATCTTTTTTATAGCACCCACCAATTCACTTACTGTTATAGGACCATTCATAATATGTCTCTGTTCCTCTGTAATCTTAGGTAACTTTTGCTTTTCAATATATTCATCTATTCTTTCTGATGAAACATTATGTCCTTTATATAAATTCGAATAATAATAGTAGAATGATTTTTGTATCTCCTTATTGTCTGTTAATACTTTATCGCCCTCTTGTATTTTTATTATCATTTTCTTTTCTCTTTCTTTTCGCAATCTATAAGCCAACCATCTCCCAGGTTTGTTTGCAAATTCAAAGCTCCTCTGTTTCATATAGTTCAATTTTATTTCCATTTCTCTTGTTGTTACCATAGATAACTGTTGTTGCAAAATTTTAATTTGTTGCAAAGTATTTGAGTTTCCTGGAGAGATCTTTAATTCTTCCGCCTTCTTTTTTATTTCCTCCAGAATTTTTTGCATTTTCTCTTGTCTCTTGGCCTTAAGTTGAGTATTATACTGTATAAAATAACCTCTAATAAAAGCTTTACTTGCATCCCAAACCATTCTCAAATCTGTACCCTTATCTAAATTAATTTCAAAAATTTCTTTTAGTTTCTTTTTACAGTCTTCCAACACAGCTGTATTTTGTAATAACGTTTCATTTAATCTCCATCTAAAAACAGTAGATTTTCTTTTGCAAACCATAGTCACAGGATTATGATCTGAGAAAGTCTTTGGTAAAATCTCTATTTTAGAAGTTTTAGTAACAAAGTCTTTAGTTGTCAGGAACATATCTATTCTCGAAAATGATCTGTGTCTCTCGGAAAAATAAGTATATTCCCTTGAATCACCATTCTTTTGCCTCCATAAGTCCACCAGTCTCAGATTGTCCATCAGGTCAAAAAGGCTTTTTGGGAGTTTTCCTTGATAACTTGTAATATTTCTTTCTGAAGTTCTGTCCATTTGTGGAAGCATAACCCCATTCCAGTCTCCCATCAAACACCAACTTTCATATGATAAATCCATTAGAATATCCATAAGCTTCTTATAAAACACCGCTTTATCTTGGTTAGGTGCATAAATTCCCACCACCATTGTCTTAGATCCATTTAGCTTGACTTCTACTCCCACAAATCTGCCTTGTTCATCAGCAAATACTAATTTTGGTTTTAAATGGGATTTAATATACTGTACAAAACAACTCCATTTTTCTTTTTAGCATGTGCCAAGATAAATTCTTCACCTAATGTTTTATAGACCAAATACTTTATATCTTTTTTCTTGATATGAGTCTCTTGTAAACAAATGATGTCTTGCTTTAATTTTTTTAAATAGTAAAATACTTTTTTTCTCTTTTGAGGGGCATTTGCGCCATTAATATTCCATGTTAAACATTTGTAATCCATAATCAGTAAAAATTTAAAATATACATATATATATATTGATCTTAATCTGTGCCTGTGGCCAAGGCCATCATTTCTTCTCCCTGTTTCATCTCCTCAAAGTCTCTTTTAAATCTTTCTAGGAAATCTCTGGCTTTTTGAGATGAATTCAACTTGAATCTCTGATCTTTGAAGGAAAAAACCACACCTTCTGGAATCTCCCAACGAAAAGCAATCTTTTTCTGTTTCAGCAGTACAGTAAAAAAGGCATAATCTTTCCGTTTACGTAAAAATCTAATAGGTACTTCTTTCAGAACAATTGGTCTTCCGGGTGAACATGGAGCTTTGAAAGCCGCACAGAAATTCTGTGGGGAGCTGGCACAGCGTTTCCTGGCCAGAGAATGTCTCAGGCTGGGGGATCTACTTCTCATTAGAGAAGCGAAGATCTGAGGTTACCCCCAAATTATCTCATAGGGTCATAAATCGCTTTTTGTGTGTCGTATGACGGATAAATGCGGTGGTGATCTGAGGTGGGGGAAAACGGCGCTGTTTTCCAGAGACCGGTTTTACCGATCATCAGAAGTTTGCATGTTCGCTTCCAAAATAAAGGAGTACATCTGGAGTGGCTAATTGGAATCTTTCGGCAGCAGAGTGGGATTTATAATTAACTGTAAGTAGACTATGTTTATCTGGGAGGCGAAAAAGATAAGAGAGGAAACCTGAAAGGAGGTCTATAAATCTTATATGTTTGGAAGCGTCTTGGAAATATCTATACGCAAGGCAAGATGTTTGCAGTTGCAGCATTTTTAAACCTGTGGAACGAAATGGAGAGAGAAATTCTAAACAGATTGGAAGTAAGGATCCAGGCTTGGAACGTAAATCTGAAAGTGGATCAATCAGAAGAACAACGTAAGACGGATTTCTTTACAGGACCGGCAGAGGAGAAGACAGAAGAAGTAAATAAGGACTTGGGAAACTTACCAGAAATTCACAGAGACTTTGAAGTTTTAATTGGGTCGAAGTGGCATGAGAAGACAGTTCAGGAAGATGTGACGCACTTTTTAAAATCTAAGATGGCGGAGCCGGAGATCGGTATGCAGGAGACCACAAAACAACAGAACAAGCTGATTTCATTCTTGGTTCAAAACCTGGAACTTAATGAATATCCCTTTGACAGAGGAAAGCAATGAAAGGGACTATCTTCATGGTCTTTTATTGGCAAAAGATAAAGGGTTGATGTATACTGAACTATATGTCTAGTTGGAATATAAATAATTTTTTGATTTTAAATATTAATGGCAAAGGTAAAGGGATTGCTTAGATGACTTATTTGAATTTTAAATATTAATGGTGATGTAAGAGAAATTATTATAAGTAAGGTATAATTATATTTGGTTTGTTTGGAAACATTTATTTAAAAAATAATAATAATAATTTGTTGTTGTTGTTGGGGGTGTTGTTTTGTGGAGGCTTTGAAGTATTAAAGGGGAAGGTCTTTTGTTTTTTTGTTCTATAAGTAGCATGATGGCTTATGTGCTTCTGCTGTTCTGTCAGACGTCACTTATTTCTTAATTTTTTAGACTTATCTTTCTTTTCTTTCCTTTAAAAAAAATATATCTTGGAGAATAAAAGTGAAGGAATTTCTGTTTAGATAGAAAGGAATAATGAGTAATTGTAATAATACAAATGTGTTGATTCGATGGTTAGGTACTAGAGAGTGCGGGAGCGGTGGAAATACAAAATGCTTTTGGTATGTGGTCATTTGCTAATTAGTTTATAGTTACTTTTTACTTTTGGGATTCTTAATATACTGTATTTTGGAATTGAAAACAATATTTAATGAAACTATAGGTTTTCTTTTTTGGAGTATCCATAAATGTTGAATTTAATAGATTAAATAGTTGATGTTTATTGGGGGAGAGTGGAGACCTCTGGTGTTTGTTCCTTTTAGGGTTCTTTTTTGCCATAACTGGAAGTGATTTTTTGTTAACAGAAAAGATTTTAAGATTAACTGTGGTTGATTAAGCTGTGGAGAAGATTGGAAGTCCATTATTGTGTTTGTGTTTGTTTGTTTGTTTTATTATGAATAAAAAATAAAAGTTGGGAAAAAAAAAAACAATTATAGAGTTATCCTCCTCCTTCAATGCTGTAACAAAATGTTTTTGAAGAACCTGATCCCTTGTGTTCTTCCTAGCAAAATGAACCATGATGTCTCTTGGTACTCTTTTATTTCTGGCATAGGCAGAGTTAACTCTATAAATCTTGTCAAGCTCTATTTCCATATCTCCTTCATCCAAGGCCAGAAAATCCGTCAAAATTTTAATCATTCTATCTCTAGTATCCTCTTCTTCCATCTCTGGGATATTTCTAAATCTCAGACAGTGTTCATTTGCTCTCAGTTCCAGTAAGGACATGTGATCTAGCTCCCCTTCAACTTCTCTAGTTATCACTTCAGTTTTATTCTCTAATATTTCAACTTTATCAGCAATCTGTTTAACCTCACCCGATATTTGCTTTACTGACCCATCCAGTTTTTTAACTGCATCAGTCATATCCATTTTCATTTTCAAGATCTTTTCATCCATACTTTGCTCAAAGGTATTAATCCTGTTTTCCATCTTATCCATCCTACTGTCCAGTTTATTTCCCAACTCTTCAAATAACTTCTGAAGTAGCTCTGGCGTAACCATCTTATCTGAACCTAGATCCAAAGATGCTTTCCTACTTCCTGAACCTTTTTTCGCAGCCATTGTATAATACAATCAGAGCCAAGTTTTTTTAAAAAAAGTGAGGAAGAGAAGGGGGGAAATACCTCCTCTAGTAAGAGCTCAGATTTCAAGACCTCTTGAATCACATCTCTATAAGCAACAGCAAGCCTAGACTTCTTATCTGCTTGTTATGGAACTCAAAAGTCATAACCAAAACATCCAGCAACAATCCCACAGCAGCCAGCTCTTTTCTAGCAACTTTTTCACAGCCAAACTTTCGTCAATGATAAAATTATTAAAAATGCAAATAGTGAAAAATATAGATTTGCCTTAGCAGAGGAAAACCGCTCCTTCAGTGATGTTAACTGAGACACCATTATATATGGAATTTACACCACAATCTTAAATGTCTACCCAGAAGTAAGTCCCATTGATTTCAATGGGCCTTACTTCCAGGTAAGAAAATATAGGACTGAAACCTCCAAGTTCTGCATCATTAAGAGGTTGTGATTTTGAATTTATTTATTTATTGCACAGCTGAATTCAAATTTTAAGTGTATGAATACAGAACATTTGTTGCATCTCAATTTCCTCACCCCCAGCTCTTTGGCAGTAACCTATACTGCCACGGCACCTCTGCTGGTTCTCTTGCGCAAGTGGAACTGCAGGAACTAGCGGTTCCACAGTAACCCACAAAATCAGTGGCAACGCACGTTTCTGAAACGAAGCAGGTCAGTGGAGCTCCCTTCCGAGAGCTCCGCTGACCTGCCCAATTCTGGAAATGTGCATTGCTGCTCGTTTCTGGATGTTTCTGAAACCATGATTTCTCATTGTGCTGGCAGTTGAGTGGCATAGGATATTGCTCCTTGCTAGGAATAACTGATGGGACACATTAGATAATATTATAATATTCCTAATATGTGATACTCCCACAGGAAGAATAGTGAAATCAATTCTGGTTGAACTGTACAGAAAAGGTACAGAAAACAACAATGAAAATGTTCAGAATAGAGAGAAATAGACTAAAAGAATTCAGAATCTTTAGCTCAGTGTTCTCAAACCTTGGGTCCCCAGATGTTTTTGGCCTACAACTCCCAGCAAGGGACCCAAGGTTGGAGAACACTGCAAAAGGATCAGACTGAGGAAGAAATGAAAACAGTGCAGTGTGGTAAAAGTGAATAGAAAACTCTTTTAATATCTTTTCCTATAACAAAAGAACCATGAGACATCTAGAGCTAGGTGGCTTTTCTACATGAGGCTTTTAACCCGCCACTTTACTGAGGCTTCTGCTTCCAGATCCTTTGAGCCTTTCCACATGAGGCATTTACTGAGCACTCATGGTAGTTTGCAGGTGCTTTACATTACGTTGTCATGCTCCAGGACCTCTCCCATTCTGTGTAAGCAATATATTTTTTTTTCCTAATGAGGAAAGTCTGGTATTTCCTTGAATGATGGCATGAAACCTTGGTGTATTTGCGTAATTCCACTATACCACAGTTCTACGTAGTAGCTGTGTAATGGAACAAATAGAAAGGCAGAGAAAGAAACCCCCAGGAAAAAACACACGTCTAAATGAGCCGATCTTAATTCACGAAGCATCCGAAAGCAGAAGAAGCCTCAGTAAAGTGGCAGGTTAAAAACCTCACATAGAAAAGCCCTTTGTGGGATTAAGATCGACATCTTTACGCATTTTTTCCTGAGTTTTTTCTTTCACTGCCTTTCTATATGTTCCATTACACAACCACTAGGTGCCGCTGTGGTACAGTGGAATTGAGCAAACACACCAGGGTTTCATGCCGCTGTTCATGGAAATACCAGACTTAACCCATTAGAAAAATAATAATGCTATAATGGTTGCAAAGAACAGGAGAGGCCCTGGAGTATGATGGTATCGTGTAAAGCACCTGCAAACTACTGTGAGCAAGGAATCATGAGCACACAATAAATGCCTCGTGTAGGAAGGCTCAGAATCATAGAATAGTAGATTTGGAAGGGGCCTATAAGGCCATTGTGTCCAACCCCAGGCTCAACGCAGGAAACTTCCAGGAAGTTACCCTCCACAAAAAATGAATAGGAGCTATGCAAGAGCACAATATTCATTGGGACTTGTGTAGGAGAATGTCCTAGAGAATTCTGTCACTAGTGAATAAACAGGCAGGCAGCAGGTTTAACATTAATACATGGAAATACTTCCTCATTGGCATGGAGTATCATCAAGTACTTATGATCAGTTTATAATATCAGGATTGGCCAAATGTTAAAGCAGTAGCTAAATGCGGTTACTTTTCTAGGTTGCTTTGGGTGTTACTACTGCAGAATGTGCAATGAATACGTTTTAGAAATAATATGTAAACAAACAAACCTTAGTGTGTAGTGTAGCAGGTGGACACAGAAAAGGGATACGGCCTTAGAGACCGGAAGATTTGCTGATGACTTCCCATAGGCCAGGGTGAGGCAACCTTTTGGGGTCTGTGGGTACATTGTCCATTTTGAAGTGTGTCTATGGGGACCACCACAAATTGCTGTCACAGTGGGTGCACCTTCCCCTGCTTGTGATTTCCTTCTTCCCACTCCCCGCCGGCAATTTCCTTCTTCCCACTCCCACCTTGCGTTTTCTTCCCACTCCTCTCCCTCACCACCCCCTTCTACTCCCCCACTGCCCTGCAGTTTTTGCCCTGCTCATATCTACGGGGTGAATGTGGAGGTAGGCGGTGGTGGGTGGAAAGGAAATATGGCAGCAGGGGGTGGGAGGAAAAGCCGCAGTGGCGGGAGGAAAGGGTGTGGTGGCAGCAGGAAGGAAGGAAAGGTGGCAGCAGCGGGGAAGGAAAGGCTGTGGTGTGGGAGAGAAGGAAGGAAAGGTGGCAGGAGGGAAGGAAGGAAAGACAATGGCGGCAGTGGGGGAGGGAGGGAGGAAGTGGCCTTTGGCACCGGGGAGGAAATCATGAGTGTGGCCTGGCGGGCACACTTGGGGGTCTTGGCGGGTACCAGTGCACCAATGGGTGCCATGTTGCCAGTCCCTGCCACAGACCACAACCAGCATGTTACATCACAGCCTTGCCCTACCTGGCACCCTCCAAACATTGGCCATTCTATCTAGGGATTATGGGGGTTGTAGTCCAACACATCTGAAGGGCAGCAGCTTGAGGAAGGCTGCTATGTCAGATGCCTGAAGTTAACTGAGGGTTGAGTGTCTCTCTGTGTGCATTTTTGTTTGTTTGTATGAAATATAAGCCACTGAGGCTCTAATTTGAAGGGGCAGACTGGAGAGGAGGGGGACAGATCTGTAAGAAGAAGAATAAAACAACACGTAACAAGTAGTTCTGCCCTGAGAAAGTAACAAACGTACATTCACTGGCTGAGGCAAAAAGCAAAGTAAAATACAATGAAGTACTCGGTACACTAGGCAGATTAAACAACTTCATGGAGGAAACCTGTATCTAAATGGGGATTGGCCCAAGGTATCGTCTCCTGCTGCTCCCACAGCATGGCCAACTAGATGCCCAAGAGAAGCCCACAGGTGAGGCATGGGTGCAAGAGCACCCTCCTGTTTTGCTCTCCAGCAACTAGGATTCAAAGGCATTCTGCCTCTGATACTGGAGGCAGTGCATGGCCATCATGAGTAGAAGCCATTGGTGACCTTATCTGCCTTTGTATCTCAGGGCAATAGTGGCAAACAGTGGTTTGCTGCAGCAGTACTATCAAAATGTGATGATTCACCGTAATAGAATGAAGCAGCTGTGTAATGTTCTCCATAGCAGTGTCAAGATATTAATTGAGGATCCAAGCAAAGCAATCCTTACATCAGGCTGATGTAAGGATGTTGGCTGTGGCCTTCAGACGAGGTCCTCTGCACTGAGGTGACTCTTGCATACAGGACCGGAGCAAGGCAGTTTGGTGCCCTAGGCAAGATCAGATATTTAGTGCCCCCCCTTCCCACTTCAGAACACTGTATTTTTTTTCAAGGCGTTTCTGGTGCCCCCTTTAGCCCTGCGCCCTAGGCAGCTGCCTAGTTGGCCTAATGGTAGCACCGGCCCTGCTTGCATACCCGCAGTGGCAAGTGAACCTCTACAAGCCACAGACATATTCAGCAGCTGAGTACGGGCCATTAAATCCCTACAGTGACGACTGGGAAAGTTTTGAAACTGGCCAAAACTGAAAAGCACCCAGTCACAGAATGGAAAGCGCTTGCAGCAGCTGCATAGTCTGTGGGGCCATGTGCTAGTTAGTTCTTCGGTGTGCCTAGAGTTTGTTGGAGCTGGTTTTGTTTGGGGTTCTGTCAGCATCTTTGGGAAAGTGTTCTATCAGCATATGCGTGGATCCTGCTCGTTTGTCTTGGGAGAGGAAGTTGGCTGAGGTCTTTTCTGTATATGCCAGGAGGGGACGGGGGTACAGAACAGGGCCAGCCCTCCCATGAGAAGCAGATTGGGAAGGGCAGCAGATCCCACACACCTGCCGGTGGCAGTCCCAAATATGCCACTGCCTCGTGCCCCTCAGAATACCCGCTGGCCACTCTCCACCCGTTGCGGCGCTCCGGAGCAGCTGCTGCCACTGCCCACCCTATGCCTCATGTTGAGGGAGGCCTAGGCAGGCGGCCGCTCTGCTGAGCCACACCAGCTGCCCGCCCCCCTGCTGCGGCAAAGGCCACAGCAAAAGAGTGCCCGGCACAATCTCCAGGCTCTTCACAGAGCTCGCCCACCCGCATGCCTCGCTTCGAGGGGTTCTTTTTCAGAGCAAGGCATTGTTGGGGAGGTGACCCTGGAGATCACCTGTGCTGCCACGGTGCAGGTGATCTGCAGGGCCACTTTCCCGCCAATGCCTGGCCCTGGAAAAGGATCCCTCAGAGTGAGGAACTGAGGGGAAGGTGGGCGGGGGAGGAGGAGGAGGAGGAGGCTCTCTTGGCAGCTCACAGTCCCCCACCCCCAGCAGCTGCGCGTAGTGCTGGCTCGCTCCCCCTGCCACCCCCGGAAACAGCGTGTCACACTCGCAGTGGTTTATGCTCCACCTAACCCTGCCAACCACAGCAGAAGTATGCAGCAGCGCATGCTCACCCACCCCCCCACAAACCCTGGCGGCAGTGGCAGCGTGTCCTCCTGCCTCAGGTGGCAGGAGGTCTTGTGGCGGCCCTGGTACAGAATGAAGATTGACTGCTCCATCATGGAAGAGGCAGGCAATAGCTTTGTATCTAACATGAGCAAGAATTCATTTGCACTGTTCCATTCTCATACAGACAATCCCTCGAACAGCATGCCTCTTGCAGGAACCCCTGCTCCCATCAAGAAGAGAAAGCCTACTAAACTCATTTTAGAACTAACTCAAGAAGGTAAGATATATGCATGCACATACAGAGACACAAACTCCTCTCCCAACAATTCCTCCTCAGCACGTCTGCATTGTCTGTAGACTGCCACGCAGAGAGTGTAGAAGCCCATCTCCAGGGCAGGCGGTGTGTGTGTGCGGGGATCAGCTTGACATACTCTGCAGTACTATAATCCATGGATGTTGACAAGGTTTGGCGATGGAGGAGAGAGGCAAACAATGGCCTACGGAGATGGACAGATCAGGCTTCTGCTTTCGGGATACCCAAAGGGCCAAAGGGCAGGCCCCAAGAGCCAAATTGCACATGATGCTCAGTCACGTGTAGTTTGTCCCCAATATTTTTTTCTTGTACAACAGCAGTGGGGGACCCTTTTTTGGCCCCAGGGATGGACTGGGGGGGGCACATGCCAGCAGTGGGTGGGCCACACCATTGCTGGCATGCAGCCCCTGACAAGCGCCCACTCACACACTCACTCACAGCCCATTCCTACACACACACACACACACACACACACACGGAGAGCCAGAGCAACTCCCTCTTCCCTGCTCCTGCAGTGGCGAAGAGGGACTTCTGTATGCCCCTCACACCTTCCCTCGCCGAGAAATGCCAGGGGCATGCAGAGCCAACGTCCGTCCGAGGGGGCGGTTCCATGCACCCCTCGTCTTTCTCAACAAGGAAAGGTGAGGAGTGTGTGGAGCTCTGGCGGAAGAGGGTTTTCAGGGAGGGGGGAGCCACAGGGAGGGGCCCTGGCAGAAGGCTGGCATGGAAGTCTTGCCATCCCTACCCCTGTGGTACAAAATGCAGCCACAGAGACTGCAAGCTAAAGCAGAAGGCTGGCGCGGGAGATGAAAGGGGCTTTTTTGAACCCTTTTCTACTCAGCTGTTCTACCCAGGGGAAAAACATGGATGTCCATATATCTTGCTGTCCCTGATGTAAATCCTTTCATCTGAAGCTGAACTACAGCAGCAAACGTTATTTTTCTAGATTTACAGTGACACATAAAGCAGGGGTTGGCAGCCTGCAGCTGTCAGCCTAATTTCAACAGCCCTCTGCATGCAACCAGTTTAGACCTATGACCAGAGCAGTCTGTCCCTTCCCTGGCAGCTTGCTGGGTGAGAAGGAACGGGGGGAGAGAAAAGGGGGTGGCAGAAAGAGAAAAGGGGTGACCCACTCCCCTTTGGCTCTGGCCCTGCCCACCACTGGCCTCGACCCCACTTGACACTGACTTGTGGACCCCAACAGATCATGCATGAGCAAAACAGCCTCAATGAAAAACACATTGCCTGCCCCTGACATAAAGCATCTGAGAAGAGGAGAATGGTTTATACCAGGGCTCCCCAACCTTGGGTCCCCAGATGTTGCTGGCCTACAGCTCCCAGCCAGCATGGCTAATGGCAAGGGATTCTGGGAGCTGTAGTCCAGCAACATCTGGGGACCCAAGGTTGGAGAGCCCTGGTTTAAACGTTTTGCTTTGGCCAGAAAATAGAAACTATGGCCATGTTTTGAATCTAGTTCCTTCACTTGTTGCCAGGCATGCAGGAGTGTACTTGGAGCAAGCGACCTGCACCAGGGCGGGCCAGAGTGAGGTGGCTGCTTCAGGCGGCAGATGCTGAGGGGTGGAGAACAGAAAGAGCTGTGTGTGCCATGTGGCCTGCCCTGTGCCCCCTAACCTAGTTGCCCTCAGGTGCAGTGGAGGAGGCTGTCCTGTCATCAGTGTTGAAGTAAGATTCAACTGCCAGTCTGGCCAGCTTTTATAGATGGAATCAGTGGCGCTGCTAGAGCCAGGCCTCCAGGTGGTCCTGCAGCCCGCAGGGCTCCCAAATGTAGTTTCGCTGCCACCACTGGCACTCTCCCCACGACACGCCAGTGCTCCACTTGCTCTCCCCCCGCACACGTTTATTTTTTGCTTTCTTTAACGTTTAGGGGAGTTCAGGCATGATGCAGAGGAAGCTGCAGACGTGCCTGGCATCTTTATTTCTCCAGATGGCCACGTGGGCCCAGAGGCACACTGGGGCGGGAACATGCTGGGCATGGCTGTAGCTTTTCTCAGCAGCTTACCGAAACTCCTCTAAAAGTTAAAGAAGGAAAAACAGAGAGGGAGAGAGAGAGAGAGAGAGAGAGAGAGAGAGAGAGAGAGAGAGAGAGAAGAGAGCAAGGTGCTGCTGCCTGGTAAGGTGGGGGGAGGGGAGCAAGCATGCGGCAGGAGCAAAAGAGAAAGGGTGGAGGGGGGGTAAGGAGAAAGAGCCCTGGGTGAGGGTGGGGAGAAGAGAAAGAGCAAAGAGTGAGAAAAAGAGAGAAATGGAGGAGAGAAAGTTCATAGGGTATCATAGACCAGGGCCCTGAACCCTCCAGAGAGGATTTGGACTCTCAGCGGGAGAGACTCTGGGAGAAGACTCGGCTACGGAAAGGCATCGTGACGTGAGGCTTCCACCTCTCCGGGACCCAGTTCCCCAGAGGGACCCCAGGGGCTAGGCCGGCTAGCTCCCTTGCATCCAGAGGAGGTTGCGCTACCATCCTCAGACTCTGAGGACTCGGGCCATGAGGAAAGTAGCATGCCGCACATCACTGCAGCCTGAGATTGCTAAAACAGGCTGGGCCCCTTTAAGAGACAACGCCTTGGTCAGCATGAAGGCGGGGCCAACCAGCCTGACCCAAGCAACACTTCTATTTAAACCTCAGTCTTGCTCTGATCTCTGTTGGAGCAGCATACAGACAAGCCTGTCTAGATTTCAGCCCCTGTACTACTTAGAACTTTCCACGGTGCTGATCTCTTTTTGTCTTGCTTCCTGAGAAACCTGACCCCCTGCTCCAGATCTGATGATCTATAGCAGAACCCTGGAACCCAAGCCACACCACAGGCATCATCAGAATGCACAGCCTGAAATGGTGCACAAAGAGAAAGAAAGAGTGTGGGGGAACTGCAATGGGGGGGGGAGTGTTTGGGAGGGCAGAGGACATCTTGGCCAGGGACCCCTCAGTCCTAGCAGGACTACTGCATGGAATGGGCTGAGGTGCCATCTTGTCCTTTGCCTCAGGCAGCCACATGTCTTGGGCTGGACCTGACCTGCATAGACCTTCCTTAAAGCCCTGATTCAATGGAGCAAATGGATGGTAGCATCTTGGCTGAAACACTGCATTCAATATTGCTTGGAGCATTGTCACATAGTCTTCAATGGTATTTTCACATAAGTAAATATGCATGAAATTGTAGCCCATCAGCACAAGTTAGGACTTGAACCGTTGTGGCATCCACAGCTGCCATGAACAATGTTAACATTGACACAAATATGTAAGATGGCCCCAGAACAGCCTTTCCCAACCTGGTGCCCTCTGGTGGTGTTAGACTATAACTCCCATCAGCCTCATAACAAGACCCTTAGATAGGCAGGTCCTAAGTCATTTAGACTTGAAGGTTAAAAACATGAATTGAGCCCAGAAAGCAATTGGCAACCAGTGCAAGTCTTCCAAGGCAGGTTTAATATGGTCCTGATAACACATACTGGTTGTCAGCCTAGCCTAGCAGGCCTTGGATGTGTAAGTGGGTCTGTTGGGTTGGATGCTGTTTTTATTCTGTTACTGATGTGTGTTTAACTGTATTTTAACATTTTGTTATTGTTTTAATCAAGTTAGCTTCTTTGAGTACCATAATTTGCATGGTGGAAAGGTGGGGGAATGAATGAATGAATGTTACCAAGGCATGGATAATTGTTGCCAAATCAGACCGACTCAGGAAGGGTCACAGCTGGTGCACCAAGTGCATTTGTGTAAACACACTCCTTGCCACTGCCACCACCTGAGGATTCAGAGATAGCGTAGGATCAAGGACCACTCCCAATCTATGGACCTGATCCTTCAGGGGAGTGCAACCCCTTCCAGAACAGGTTGAATCCCAATCTCTCAGTCAGGTTTTCTACTGATCAACACCACCACTGACTTCTCTGGATTTAACCTCAGCTTGTTCACTCTCATCCAATCCATTATCAGACCCAGGCATTTTTCAAAGGTTTTGACTGCTTCCTTGGTGATAGGTGACAAAGAGCAATAGAGCTGGGTGACATCTGCATATTTATAGAATCATAGAGCTGGAGATCATCTAGTAGTCCAACCCCCTGCTCAATGCAGGCTCTGCAGGGTGCAGCTACAGCATCCCTGACAAATGGTCATCCAGCCTCTGCTTAAATACCTCTGGTGAAGGAGAACCTACCACCTCTCAAGGCAATCTGTTCCACTACTGAGCAGCTCTCGTTGTTTAGCCAAAATCTGCTTCCCTGCAATTTGCCACCCGTAGGTTCTAGTCCTGCCCTCTGGAGCAACAGAGAGCAAGTCTGCTCCATCTTCTGCATGACATCCCTTCAGATATTTGAAGACTGCTATCAGGTCTTCCCTTAATCTTCTCTTCTCCAGGCTAAACATACCCAGCTCTTTCAACTGTTCCTCATAGGACTTATTTTCCAGACCCCTCGCCATCCTGGTTGATCTTCTCTGGATATGCTCCGACTTGTCAGCTCTTAAAAGGGGGTGCCCAGAAGTGGACACAGTACTCCAAATGCAGCCTGACTAACACAAAATAGAGTGGAACTAATACTTCCTGTGATTTGGACATTACGCTTCTGTAAATGCAGCCCAAGACTGCATTAGCTTTCTTAGCTGCTTCATTGCACTGCTGGCTCATATGCAGCTTGTGATCCACTAAGACACTAGGACTTCTTCACATGTACTGCTGCAAGTCAGGTGTCTCCCATCAGACTTTACATTTATCCCTGTTGAATCTCATCTTGCTAGATTCAGCCCAGTGTTCCAGGCTGTCTATATCCTTTTCAATCTTGATCCTATCTCCTATGTTGTTTGCTATCCTTCCTAGCTTCATCTGCACATTTGATAAGCAACTCTGCAACACCTCATTCAAGCCATTTATAAAAATGATGAACAGCACAGGGCTTAGGACAGAGCCTTGCGGCACTCCACTGGCGACCTCTCTCCAGGAGGATGCGGAGCCATTAGTTAGCACTTGTTAAGTGTGGCTGCTCACCCAGCTGTGGATCCACCCAACTGTAGTATTGTCCAACCCACATTTTACCATCTTGTCAACAAGGATAGAATAATGGGAGACCTTGTCAAATGCTTTGCTGAAATCAAGATATATTATGTGCACAGCATTCCCATGAGCTACCAAACTAGTAACTCTATCAAAAAAAGGAGTAAAGCCAAACCCATGTTGGCTCCTAGTAATACATGCATTATTTTCTAGATGCTCACAGACTGACCACTTACCGTGATAATCTGTTTGAGAATTTTGCCTGGTATTGACATCGGGCTAACTGGTCTATAGTTTTCTGGATCTACTTTTTTCTCCTCTTTGAAGATGGGGACAGCATATGCCCATCTCCAGTCTCTCGGCACGTCACCTGTTCTCTGGGAGTTCTCAAAGATTATAGACAGCGCCTCTGAAATAATGTCTACAAGGTCCTTCAGCTGTCAGCAGTGCAGATGGGCATGGCCAGGGTTCAAATCTTCACTTCATAGAATAAGGCATGACTAAAGATAACGAGATAGCATAAAGTAATTTTAGCCTGTAGGATAGCCTGATACTCTTGCCAGTGTTGCTCCTCCAAGGCACTGCTAATTCTGCTGATGTAATCTGAATAATATTGTCATTAATGGAAAGAGTTGTTTGCTTGTGATAGCCGGTGGTGCACTGTTGATTGTAGGTATGAGTAATGTGGCAGGGTGAGTGGAATAAAAGGTTGGATATGTTAAAAACTGTAATGGTGCTACCTAAGCAGAACAGAGAGTAATTCAATGTTCTCAAGAGCATGAATGTCCTCTGGGAGATAGCCGGGGCAAATTCAGGCTGTACGGCTCCATTCTTTCCCTGGGGTCCATCTCTGCCGTGGACCTGTTTCCACCTAAGATAGATCATCTTTCTCTTCTAGCTTCTGGCTTGGGCTTGGCTGGAGTAGTCCAATCTGTATATAATGAGTACATAGGTAACTAAAGTTAGATCTACCTTTTTAAGATAGGGTTGCAGTTGGTGAACCACTTGAAGGTGATAAAAAGGTACTCCAAGCTACTGCTGTCTCTTGGACATCTTTAGATAACACCAGGTCCAGAATAACCGACAAACTTTGAACTTAATTCCTCAGGGGGAGTGCAACCCCATTCAAAACAGGCTGCATACCTCCATCAAGATCAGTAGAATTCCCAACTAACAGCACCTCCATCTTATCCGGATTATGCAGGAAAAAAGGCGGGGTATAAATATAATAAACAAACAAACATCAGTTTAGGGTTTCCACTACCTCCCTGAGATTAGCTGATGGAAATGAGGTAGAACTGATTGTCTTCTACATACGGTATTTGTCATATTTTAGCCCAAATCCCCCAATGACCTCTTCCAGTGGTTTCTTGTAGTATGTTAAAGATGGGGCAGGCAGGGGGATGAAAGAAGGAATCCGGTGGCAGCCCATAAACCAAAGGTCATGGCGGATGATGGAGCAGTAGTAGGTCCCTAGCACCACCTTCTGGAAATGTCCCTCCAGTAAGAGCAGATTCACTGTGCATCCAATCCCCACTCCATCAAGGTGACCCAGAAGGATATCATGGTGTATGATATCAAAAGCCATTGAGAGGTTCAAGAGAATCAGCAGGATTGCACTCCCCCTGCATGTTGCCCACCACAGGTCATCAACCAAGGTGATTTCAGTCCAGAAAACAGCCAGAAACTGGCTGGATCTAAATCATCCTTGCAGTCCAGAGCTACTTGGAGTTGAGACACACACACACACCCCGCTCCAATACCTTGCCCACAAATGGCAAATTTGACAACAGAAAATAGTTGCTCAGATCCACTGGATTCAAGGTTGCTTTCTTTAAAAGATTCTGCACCGCTGCTTCCTTTAAGGCAGGGGTGCACAACCCACAGCCCATGAGCCACATGTGGCCCTTGGCTGCTCCTGGTGCAACTGACATAGACAGGGGCACACGGGGGCACCGCCCACATCTGCAGCAAGGGAAAGCCTGCTCTCACCTGTGATGATCGTAAGAGCGGGCTCCCCCTAACGAATGCAAGTGCTAACAAGAGAAATCCTGCTATTATCTCTGATCACTACTTGGAAATAAGGGCAGGATTTCCCTTGCTAGCACTAGTGCAACAAGCACTAGCTAGGGAAACACTGCAAACCTGCCCCCCCGCCCCAGCAATCTTGCTGCTGAATCAATGGGATGGGGGTGAGGATAAACCTCCCACCACCTCAGCACTGGCTCCCCCTCTGCTTTATAGGCAGAGTTTCTTGAGTGGTTCGGGTTGCAGTGGCATTGAGGAATAAAGGAACTGAAAGTTAGGATCCCATCATGGTAACATTGTTCTTATTGTACACTTTCAGTCATGCCACAAGAAGGGTCCAAGCTGAACCTGGGGAAGAAGATCAGCATTCCCAGGGATGTGATGCTAGAAGAACTCTCTCTCCTCACCAACAAGGGTTCCAAGATGTTCAAACTTCGCCAGATGAGGGTAGAGAAATTCATATATGAGAACAACCCAGATATTTTCACCGACAATTCTGTGGTAGGTATAGCAAGCTTTGGTATGTTTCACATGTCCATTCTGACCCCTAGAAACAAGGGGTGGACAGAGGGTTATGCGACATCACACTTAGAAAGAATATGCACAGATAACTTTTCTAATTTCATGTTTAGTGCACAAACGTAGTGTAAAAAAGGCATTAAGCATGGAAAGTTATACACTGTGAGAAAAATGGGTAAGTTTGTTGTATACATCTGAAGAGGGGAGTTCATTTCTGTACTTCCCTCATCTATTGGACATGGCTAGGGTGTGGTTGGAGGGCGGGTGCAGAAAAGAGCTTCTTTTTGCAGCCCGTGGATCTTTCTTGCTGAAGAGGAGATGCTGCATCTCTGCACTGTCCACTCTGTATGCCAAAGGGAGTAAAGAAAAATGGGGCTGTGTACGTGTCCCTGGCAGAAACCTCCAGACACTGGAAATGCCAGACATATAGGTGATACTACAAGCAGTTTCTCCCTGGCCCCCACTAGGCCTCTGACCTCACTCTGGGAATAAGCCCTCCACCCTGGGCTAGATAGCTCACACCTTGAGGTTGTGTAACCAAGTGCACTCCCCAGCCAATTTTGGTAGACTGTGATTAACGGCCTGTCCCTCAACCCCAGAACTAGCATAGATATTGCATGACAAAGTGTTATGACAGATAATCTGGGCGTTAGATCTCCTTCAAGAAAAGAGGCTAACCCCACCCTATTGCAAAAGGTGTGGGATCTTTGGCTGGGGTAAAGACGTGTGCAGTTGGGTGAAGTGAAGTGCGTGCTTCGTCCTTTAACACTAACATAAACTTGACATACAGTCATGCCTTGGATTGAGAGCATAATTCATTCCGGAAACGTGCTTGTAATCCAAAACACTCTTATATCAAAACGAAATCCCGCAAAAAAAATGTTGTACAGAGATTTTTAATTTAAGCCGTACCACAGTACTTGTATTGCAAGACGTCGCTTGTATATCAAGTCAAAAAAATTTAAATAAATATTTAAAAATTTGCTTGTCTTGCAAAACGCTCTCAGACCAAGTTACTTGCAATCCAAGGTATTACTGTACTAACTCAGTGTAGAGACACAACATATTACCACTAAGCTGAGACACAACATGTTAAGAAGGAAAAAGAGCTGTTTATTCAAGAAGAAAGAAAGAATAAGGAAAGAATCCATAGCTATCTGTCTTCTTGTTGGTCCCGCGCTGAAGGGGGCCCTGTGTGGCAGAGGGGAGCAAGAGGTGCGCGCGTTCGTGCTTGCTCACTGCTATGGGCGAAGTTTGAGTTCTTCTACACTTCCTCTTGCTACTTGGGAGGGGCAAGGGCTGTCCTTGTCTCCCTCATGTTGAAACATAATGGAGAAAATGTCAAAAGGAGAGTTTTTTAAAAAAATACTAGGGTGCTCCAGACAGCAGGCTTCTAGTACTACAAAGCAAAAGATCCATATATTCCATCTTTTCCTCCTTAATGGATTTTTTTTTCTGGTAAGAAAAAAGACAGAAGAAGTGGTGGGGAAACATGGAAGTGTTACTATTTGAAGACGTCGTCATCTGGACTCTCAGTACAATTCTGTAAATTAGGCAGGTCAATTGCACAATAAAAGACTTGTGTGGAAGCACCTCAAGTCAATTAGATTTTATCCCAAGCCATGGCTTATGCTAACTACAATTGAGAACCCAAAGCATCTTCCAAAGATGCAATAGGCAAACCATGACTCAGAGCTGCTTGTCCACTTTCATTTTTTTTGTCCTCTCAGCACTTAGATTCATAAGTTCACCCCAGTTAGTCTCTGGAGGCAGAGCAATGGCCATAGCTATGGTTATGTCTTTCTAGACTCATGTTAGACCAGAGTTAGCATACATCATGGTTTGCAAACCCACTACAAACCATGGTTTCTGATTGTACTTTGTCAGCTGTCTGCAATCCATGCTATGCTAATTTGGCTTCCTTAATCATGGTTTGCTATGATGCCTGAATTGAGCCACTATAAACAGGCAGTTTCCAAAAAACATATTACCACTGCAGAGCTCCTTTTTCTGAAGAATCAAGGAGCTAACATGAGATTCCAAGTGTGCATTTCGGAATCTCAGAAATGTTTGCCATGAACCACTAAATGTCTGAATGTTCATGTGGCACTTCTAAAAATCCAAAGGTAGACAGTCTGCCTGGAGCTTGGAGGATGGGACAAGAATGATGGAAAGCTGGGCTCACCCCATTGTATATATTATACCTCTTTTTATTCTTCAGTTTTAATCTGTGACTTTTTATAATAGATCCCCAGTATCTTTTGAAAAGCTGCTTTTCTTCAGGCAGGCTGAGAATCAGAATTAATTTAATTGAATTAATAGCACAATCCTAGGCATGTCTACTCAGAAGTAAGTAGCACTGATTTCAATAGTGCTTACTCCCTGGTAAGTGGGTATATGCTAGTAACTTAAAACTGTTTTTCTATTGCAGGGGTGGGTGGACTTCAGACTTGTGGGATCTACTTGTGGGAATATCAAGATCCACCAACCAGAACCAGGTGCAAAATAGTGACACAGAGGTGCAAACATTCACAGGGGACCCGTGAGCAGATGCTCAGCACAGGAATATGTTTTCAGGACCAGAACTGAGCCAAAATTCCTAAATGACATTGCAATCTTATACACACTTACATGGGAGTAAGCCACACTGAACATAGTGAGACTTTTGAGTAAATATGCATAGGATTCCTCTCTGGGGGGAGCCTTTTAGATGTAGCTATAGTGTTTTGTTTTGTTTTTAAGTGAGTCAAAACCCTTGTCAATTTCCTGTGATTATACTGATGTACTGGCAGATCCTGATCTACCTTCTGTCTGTAATACAGTGGAGTGAATTAAATGGAATATTATATGATATAAAGCAGGGTGCACAAACTGTGACCTGTGGGCCATCCCGTGCAGCCTACAGCTGCTCCTAGTGTAGCCTATGAAGCTGTAGGAACCCCATGTTCCTGGGAAGGGAAAGCCAGCTCTCAGCTCTGGACACTGATCAGAGATAAGAGTGGGCTTTCCTCAGCTGGCAGTAGCACTGAAAAGGGAAATCCTGCTCTTACCTTGGATCACTGGTTGTGGGTGCTAGCGTGGGAGACCCCCTCCACATCTACAATCACTGACTGGAGAGAAGGGAAGTCCCCTATCTCCGATCACTGATTGGAGATAAGGGCAGGTGCTAACTAGGGAAAGCCAGCAACCTCCCATCCACCGCAAGGATCATGCTGCAGGGTCACTGGGATGGGGGTGAGGTTAAAGCCTCCCCACTCAGCACTGGCTACTCCACCCCACCCCAGTGATCTCGTTGCAGGATCACTGGGATGGGATATGTGTGTATTTGTGTACGTGTAAGTGAGCATCAGGACCGGTGCAAGGCAGTTTGGTGCCCTAGGCAAGATCAGATATTTAGGGGGCCCCCCTCCCACTTGAGAGCGCTGTATTTTTTTTCAAGGCATTTCTGGCGCCCCCTTTAGCCCTGCGCCCTAGGCAGCTGCCTAGTTGGCCTAATGGTAGCACCAGCCCTGGTGAGCATGAGTGTCTGTGTGCATGCGTGCACACGTGACGTGCGTGCTGCCCCCTGGTCCCTTGCCCTGCCAGCTCCAGATATGGCCCTTGAGGCCAAAAAGGTTGTGCACCTCTAATATAAAGCTACAGGTTGTTGTTATAGATAGAAATATGTGAACAAATATATATGTCCCCTTAAGAAGTTAGTAGATCAAGAGATGACAGTGAGGACCCACTGATGGAGCAGTGCAAGGAATCGTATGATGAAATTATTATGTTTGTTCTGTTTCTTCACGGTTGGGTCTCCAAAAGGAGACCACAGGAGTCAAGAGAGCCAAACCAGTCAACAAAAAAAAACAAGAGGAAGATTATCTATGTAAACGTTGCTATAAAGGGTTGCTTTTATTCTGGGAACATACCTAATGTGTTTTGAGCTGCTTTCATTCTTTTTCAAGGGTACTAAAATACAAAAAGAAACATGTAGGTTATAATGGAATAAGTTATTCCTGCTACCAGTCTGTACAATGCAATGCCAAAGGATTTTAATAGACAGTGTGAGTACAACTGTACCATATTTTACACAACAACTAATACTTAAAAATATTTTAATACTATTTGTTCAGAGCTGCATTAAAATGTATTGTAGGTACATTTTTGTTTTTTGTTTTTTTAAATGCAGATGCTCATACCCTGGGGCCAAATGCAGCCCTCCTGGGGTCCAGTCTGGCTCTCCAGGGTAACCAATACATCCATGTGCCGCCCCCTGGCCCTGCCCCCTGGCCCTGCCCCCTTTACCCCAACCACCAATCATTAGGTCTTTTTCTAGGTTTTGTGCAGTTTTCCCCCATTCTAAAACGTTGAAATGCCTCTCCAAAGGCTTTGTTACTGGCAGCAAGAGCTTTAAGCTAAAATAGGCTGGTGCTTTTGGCCTCGCCCCTTTTGCCTTTGGCCCCGCCCACCCCTGGAATGTAGCCCCCCCCGGGGGGGGCTTCTCCAGAATGGAATTTGGTCTTGGGCTGAAAGAGGTTCCACACCTCTTCTACTAACCCCTCATGGCGGCTTATCATATCAAATAATAATGAAATAAAATCCAAACACTACAAAAATTAATACTGATTTGATACAGGCACATGCTGACAATTTGTTTCAGAATATGAGAAGAACACAAATGCGGTACAATTATAGTCACATTATTTGTCAAATATTTCTTATTGTGCAAAATATGGTACAGCTGTGTAGCTTGACTGACTCCAAAAGTTAACCACGACCAATTTGCAGTGAAATCATTTGAACCTGTTAGTTGTAACTTGCATCCTATTTCATTACTTTCACTGGGACTTAAGTAATAACGTACTTTTGCTGGATTCCATCAATTTTTAAAAAAGATTTTGTGATGTTCAAAATAGTAGCAGGAATCATTGATAACATACATATTTCTTTTTGAATTTTATTTCTCTCGAAGGAGAAGCTCAAAACACATTGGAATAGTTGTTCCAAGAACAAATATTTTCCTGGTTTTTTTGTGGTTTACCATGCCAGAACTCTGTGTTGGTGCAGTGCTAGCATGAGAAGTGATCCACATAATCTGTCTGCTCCTCATGGTCTCCCATTCACAGATTCCCTCCAGCAGGGTAGGACCCAGCCATATCTTTCACTTCTTTCTTGGATATAAGAGATATAAGGGATTCAGGCAAAAAAAACCCCTATGCATACTTACATGGGAGTAAATCCCACTAAACACAGTGGGATTTACTTGGAGTGGGAAGGTACCTCAGAGATCATCTAGTCCAACCCCCTGCTCAGTGTAGGCTCTGCTCTGCAGGGTGCAGCTACAGCATCCCTGGCAGATGGTCATCCAGCCTCTGCTTAAATACCTCCAGTGAAGGAGAACCCACCACCTCCCGAGGCAATCTGTTCCACTACTGAGCAGCAATCGTTGTTTGGCCAAAATCTGCTTCCCTGCAATTTGCCACCCGTTGGTTCTAGTCCTGCCCTCTGGAGCAACAGAGAACAAGTCTGCTTCATCTTCTGCACAGCAGCTTTTCAGATATTTGAAGGATGCTATCAGGTCTTCCCTTAATCTTCTCTTCTCCAGGCTAAACATACCCAGTTCTTTCAACCATTCACATAGGACTTGGTTTCCAGACCACTCACCATCTTGGTTGCCCTTCTCTGGACATGCTGCTACTTATCCTTACTTAATCTGACTGCGAATCCCTCCCTATTTCATTTGTTCTGCTTCTCCCAAGGTTGGATACAGCTCTCCTTGTGGGAGAAGACTGAGCTGAGGTAAAATAGGAGTTCTGTAGTTCCACCTTCTCTCCCTCACTTGTTAACAATACACCATCATCTTCCCTAAGCAGCCTCCTTGGGCTTCTTCTTGCTCCTGAAATAGCCAAAGGAGCCCCTTTTTGTTGTTTTTAGCATTCCTCGCCAGCCTCCACTCATTCTGTGCCCTCACCTTTCTGACACCATCGTTACAGGTTCGGGCAACACTATTGTACTCTTCCTTGGTAAAACATTGCTCCTTCCATCTCCTGTATATGACCCTTTTGAGTCTCAGCTCATCAGAGAGCTCCCTGTGTGCAGCCACACAGGCTTCTTTAAATGTTCCCCATTTTTCCTCCTCACGGGAATAGTTTGTGATTATGCCTTCAGTATTTCAGTTTTCAGGATCTCCCATCCCTCTTGAACTCTTTTTCTTCTTCTTCAGGATTTCTAGCCATGGGGTCCCACCCAACTTCCCCTGGGCTTTTTAAAATTGGCTTTCCTAAAATCCAGGGTACATGTCTGACTAAGCTCAGTTTTCACAGCCCTCTCTCACAAATTCCAGGATGACATGGTCACCTTCCCCGAAGGTTCCTGCCACTTTCACTACAGCTTCCATTTCCTCCCGGTTGCTCAGGATTAAGTCCAGGACAGCAGATTTCCTTGTTCCTTCTTCCACCTTCTGAGAGATGAAGTTGTCAGCAAGGCAAATCAAAACCTTGTTGGATGTTCCATTCTTTGCAGATTGATTATTTATAATTTATTTATTATATTTCTACCCTGCCTTTTTTTCCTGCAAAGAACCCAAGGCAGCTTACATAATGCTCCTCCTCCTCTCCATTTTATCCTCTCAACAACCCTGTGAGGTAGGTTAGGCTGAGAGTCAGTGACTGGCCCAAAGTCACCCAGTGAGCTTCATGGCTGAGTGGGGACTAGAACCTGGATCTCCCAAGTCTCAGTCCAACACTCTAACCACTATGCCACACTGTGTTCTCCAACCTTGGGTCCCCAGATGTGTTTGGCCTACAACTCCCAGCATGCCCCAGCCAGTGTAGCTGGCTGGGGCATGCTGGGAGTTGTAGGCCAAATACATCTGGGGACCCAAGGTTGGAGAACATTGGTACAGGGTATAGTTATAATATATGATTGCACTATTTGTGCTACAGGATACATTGTAGAAATTTTTTTAACTTTGAAAAAGGTTTTAAGATGGTACAGACGGGGGAAGGGTTGCTTATGGTCAGTATTAGCCATTAGGTATCCATGACGTGAAAAATCCAGTGGTGCAGCTCGGTAATTTAAAACACTGGACTGAGTAGCCTTATGGGGGGGCGGGTGTCTTTAGATGGCCCTGGGTATGACTTCAGTTTCGAAGCACAGAACTGACATGTCTCTTCCTCCACCACTAACTGCCATTCCATGCTTTGAAAACACTTCTATATTCACAATATGTTAGAACAACAACTAAACAGTTTGCCAACCCTGATTTTTACAAAAAAAATCCTCAGAGCATGTGCAGTTTTGCATTTTAAACTCACTTAAATCATAGCACTATCACAACTGCAGGAATGAAATGGAGTTTCCTTTTGCAGCTGCTGCTCTCTGGGTGGTCATTTGGGGGGCTGGGGGCCGGGCTGGGGGCCCATGGACTTTGGCCCCTACCTCCAGCCCCAGTTTTACCACTG
Source organism: Shinisaurus crocodilurus (assembly GCA_021292165.1). NCBI lineage: Eukaryota > Metazoa > Chordata > Lepidosauria > Squamata > Shinisauridae > Shinisaurus > Shinisaurus crocodilurus. Next base: position 133,155,745 of record CM037878.1, read on the forward strand.
GAGGAACCAGAATCCATACACCATTCAGAGTTTATCATGGAAATCCTGTCGGTGGGCAGGTTGCATTTCCCCAGGAACTAGTGCAAATGCCAATTTGAGCACTGGGAAAATATGGTTTCTACGCAATTTGACATGCTACTGCGGTAAAGACATTTGACAGAATAATTACAGAGCATTCCTTACACAATACGATATGCATCTGATGAGGGGTTAACTTCCCCTGTTTCAAATTAAAGATCCCTTTTTATTGTTGCTGAGGTTGTTGAGGAGGAGCAATTGTAACTCCAGACGTGTTGTTAATAACATAGACAGTAAGCATTTTGGGAAGCTCTTCATCAAGGAGGTGGAAATAGAAACACACATGGTGGCCTCAATCATTCCCTTTAGGGCACTCCAAAAGGAGCTCATGGCATCCCCTCAGCTCAGCAGGACCCCTCCCCCAGTGACGTCAGGGCCTTGAAATGCCTAGCAGTTCCAAGTCCCTGAGGTGGATCATTTTTCATTGCCTATTTCTCCTGAAGGACATGTAGAAATGCTGGAACTGGGGAGAGCCAACGTGCCTCCAGCCTCAGGAAATTTGCCGCTATTGGGACTTCCATGAGAGGTTGATGTGAGGCACACAAGTTGATATCTGTCACTGAAACAAAAGGCTTGTCCTACACCAAGGCTGAAGGTGCCCTTTAGTTGGGCTATTCGGTGGTTAACTCAAGCCAGTTTAAGTAAATCCAAAGTATGTCAAAGTGTGACAGACTCTAGTGTGCATTGCGGTAGACATTTAGCTCCTGTATCTTGGGGTCAGTTTGGCCTCATGTGTGAACATACTTCTGGTGTGGGAAGTACTTAAAAAAACAAAAGGGAAATTTTGCTTTACAAGTAAAAATGCCCTTAGTTTATGCCTGTAACAGCTAATTTGGGGGGGGGGGTTGTTTCGTTTTTTACATGAGCTGTAGTACGCATATGTAATCCTGTGTCCCACTGTAATGAGTACTGTACTTCTGAGATATTTAGAGTTGCTGTTAGTATCTCACCGGTATTAACTACAAGACTATGGGCGGGTTCACACATCACAACAACCCATTGTGGGGATTTGCCATGATGGGTTGGTTGTTCTGCAAAGCACCCATGATGAGCCCAACAGACAATCGGGCTCATTGTGGGTGCTTTGCTCCCTCCCCCCCCCTGTCCCTCCAGGTGGTATCCCAGAGGACACTGCGGAAGGAATAAGTCCCCTCTCCCTTCCCACTGCAAAGCCGAGCCGTTTTCAGCTCACCACGACTGTTTTCTCCCTTTAATTTATTTTTCCCGGAGATTGGGAAAGCCAGCTTGACAGTCTGCTTCTCCAGTCTCCGTTTGGGCAGCCACCAACTCCCCCTTCAAAGTGCCACAGTGGTACCTTGGAGGCCTGCTGGAGGCTACCCAATTATTGCGTCCAGAAAATGTGTGCACAAAAATTACTACTTAAAATTTTTTTGTACTCCCATTAGCGCAAATATGCTCTGTTCACAGGAATGCTAATGGCAGCATTTCAAGCCTCTACTGGGGCCGCATGGAGGGGGGGGTGTTCCTGCCCAGGGGCAGCAGGTACCCTCCCTGCACAGTGCTCAGCATAGGCTTGAAGACTCCCCACCCCCAGGCTTTTTCTTGACAGGTCAGAGAAGCTGATTGGTCAAGAGAAACCCAAGCCACAAGGAATCTTTGGCTGAGAAGGGAGTGTTTGGGGGGATTTCCCCCTGCCTTCTCAGCAAGATCCTCAACTTTTCCCATTCCCCCACTTTAGTCCACATGGGGGAGGCACTTTTACACTTTTTCCTGACCCTTCTGGGGCTGGGGGAAAGGCTAAAAGTGTGTCCCCTCCTTTTTAAAAGGGAAACCGAGTTGTTAGTTCACTGACAGGTGGCTGTCAAACTCTGGGTCCCTTTCAAATGGTTTTTATTTTTATTTTTAGGGGGATCTCGGGGACTTGGACTGGGACATAGAGGTATGTCCCAGTACAAATCCACCCAATTCCCGCTCACTGTCACTTATGATTGCATAGACCAGGACTCTCCAACCTTGGGTCCCCAGATGTTGCTGGACTACAGCTCCCAGAATCCCTTGCCATTAGCCATGCTGGCTGGGTATGCTGGGAGCTGTAGGCCAGCAATATCTGGGGACCCAAGGTTGGAGAGCCCTGGCTTAGACAAACATTGTGCAATAGCTCCCCCTGTCCTTTCCCCTCCCCCTTCTCTTCTACCATTATCAGAGCTTCTCTCTCTTTAATTCTATTGAAAATGGACCGGGCATACACCCACCTAGTCATCTATCAGATATTTTGTATCTGCTCATCCCCCCCATGAGCTTGCCTAGCCATGTTTATTTTGTACAGAGAACTTGTTTCGGGTGTTGCAGACCTGTGTTCCTGGCTTTACTATAGATCTTTAACTTCCTGGAGGATGGAGAAACCCATCTGCTGAGTGCTGACATTTCAGGGAATCTACAGAGGTGCACTGCCTAATGTTTGCCTGTATTTAAAACATTATGGAAAAACTGACACAACTTATCAGGGTCTCTAGCTATTATTATCTGCAGATATTAATTCATGGGTACACTAATAATACTTCCATGAGTAACCCTAGTCAGACAAGAAGTGACCTTATCCTTCAAAAAAATAAATAAATACACACTATAAAAGAGTGTTTCTGTTCATCTTTCTGGTTAAGAATTATGACCTGGTAGGGATGGATATCTGGGAGAAATAGTAAAATAAAAAGGAACCTGATAGCTCTGTACAAGATTATGAACAGTGTGAAAAGAAGAAATTGGGAACATTTTTTCACACCCTCACACAATATTAGAGTGCAGGGGTGCCAAATTAGGTTGACTGGGGTAGATTCAAGATAGGCAAACGTAAGTATTTCTTCACATAATGCATAATTGATTTATGGAATTCATTGCCACAGCATGTGATGACAGACACTAAAATTAGACAAATTTGTGAAGGACACATCTAGCAACAACTATTGGATCCATGATAGATTGGTCCAACATTGGATATAAGCTATGATAAGCCAAATGGTGCCTCCATGCTCAGATATATGTCTAAATGACAGATGTTAGGGACCAACAACAGAGCATGGCTTTCACATCATGTTCTGTCTTTATTGCAATATAAGTTTGGCCACTATTGCAAGCAGAATGCTGGACTTGATGAACCTTGGTATAATCAAGTGCAACATCTTCTTATGGGTGCTTGATTGCACAACTAGTGTTCCCAAAAAACATATAATGTAAATGAAACTGTTATAGCACTATATCCCTATAATGCTAAAATGTGCTCGTTCTCTCTATATATATACAGAGAGAGAGAGAGAGAGAGAGAGAGAGATGCTGAAATAATCCGCTTTCCAGACACCACCATTTTAACAAGCTTGTTAATGGTGGTGACTGGAAAGGTCTTTAATAAATAAATAAATAATTATCTTTCATTTCAGTGGTATTTCTCTCTCATATATATATATATATATATAATTGGAAAACTGTTTTAGCACCTTTTAAAAGATGGGCTTAAAAATAAATAAAAGGGTGATAAAAGTGGCACGCATTGCAGAGGATATAAGGAATGCGCGTGGCGCTGCGATAAATTCAGCAGCCTGATGCCACTACCCACATCAAAACCACGATCTCTTAAGAAGTTGGAAGAGTAGCACTAAAGGCACTGGTGTGGACAGAACACAGCGAGATATGCACACAGATAATGCACATTATCCCCTGATAAAGTGGAAAGTAAATTGCAATTCTACTTGTTGTAGCTTACAGCAGAAGAGCAATGTTTTATTAGCACTAGGAGCTGTCTAGATCAGTGTTCTGGCCAAAAACATCTGGGGACCCAAGGTTGGAGAACACTGGTCTAGATGCACCCACTAAAAAACCCCATGTGGAAGCCATAACCCAGCACAAAGAATCTGTGCTTTTAAATATCCCACAGGTCAGCAGCTGTGGATGAAGCCAGGACAACTCCCTTTAATAGCCGGAGACATATAATGGCTCAGTCTAGCTCTGACCTTTGCTGCAGCAATGTCTCAGCTGCTCCACTACTTCTCTTTGGCTGCAATCTTTACCTAGCAGTAAATCCCATTGAACCCATTCCAGTGTCAAGCTTTAGATCAGTCTCAGCCCTACCATTAGGCAGGGTGCAGTGGCTTACCAATACCTCAGGCAGCAGATTTTGGGGGTCATTAAAGGGTTGTAAATTATTTAGTTTGTTTATTATTATTTTTACCATGGTGGTGGCAGTGGTAAGGCCAGCCATTTGGATTTTCTACCTCCAACCAAAATGTCTTAGACCATTTGTATCTCAGATTTACTACTGCAGTTCTTGGTTTTGTATCACCTGTGATCTAAAGGAGCCCTGACCGACATCTGTTTTCTCAAGTCACCATTTGCCCACAGGTGGACTTGTGAGATTCTATAGCAGAACTCCAAATGGGACTGTGGCAGTACAAAGATACAGAGACAAAATGAAGAAGGTTGTTTGCTAAGCCTCTTCGACCTCATCGAATAGGACCTCTATAGTTTCACTCTACTCTGCGACAGTCAGAACTCACCTTGAATACTGTGTTCAATTCCGGACACCACACTTTTAAGAAGGATTCAGATAAATTGGAATGAGTTCTGAGAAGGAAAACAGTGATAATCAGGGGACTAGAAACTGTGAGGAAAGATTGAAGGAACTGGATATGTTTATCCTTGAGAAGAGAAGACTGAGTGCTGGGGGATAGATAAGATAGATAGCACTTTTCAGGTACCTAAAGGGTTGTCAGTCACTCAGAAGAGGGCCGCAACCTGTTCTCTATCATCCCAGAATGTAGGACATAAAATAACAGACTTAAGCTACAGAAAGGCAGATTTCGGCTGAACTTCAGGAAAAACTTCCTAATGGTCAGAGCAGTCAGACAATGAAACCAGCGGTATAGGGAGGAGTTGGGCTCTCCGTCGCTGGAGGTATTCAAGCAAAGACCAGAAAGCCATCTGTCAGGGATGCTTTAAACTGGAAGCTTGCACTGAGCAAGGGGTTGGACTCAATGGCCTAAATGGCCCCTTCCAACTCTATGATTGTAAGTGTATTTTGCCTGGGCTTAAATGAGGATAGTGATATAATTGTGAAGCGAAGTTAGATCAGTTCCTAGAGGAGGTGTCCCCTTCTTCACCCTCATACACCCACATTCCCTGATCAGCCCAGCTTTCCATTCTCCTCCTCTTGACAGCTGAAGACAACAACCCGCAGACTTGTGCACTGACTTCAGAAAATTCAGGTAGAGGACAGTGCTGTCTCTGGTTGTAGCAGCTGAAATGAATACATTTCACGGAATGTGCCTTGAATGTAGTATACTGAAGGTGAAGTGAAATGCAATCAATTTATGAAGCATTTGTGGGTTTAGCCATTCTCAGAGCAGCTCTGCATTTCAAGGGATATGTTGTGGCCTTGTTACCAGCTTCAGCAGAGAACCAGGTGCTTGTACTAATTCTTTCTGTTGTTGAGCAACACAGACTTGGGCACATGGATTACTATGAAACTGTTGCAGGGATCTCAACCTAGCAGATTAGGAAGCAGATGCAGATGTGAGTGACAGAATGGTTTAGAACAGGGCTCTCCAACCTGGGGTCCCCAGATATTGCTGGCCTACAGCTCCCAGCATACCCAGCCAGCATGGCTAATGGCAAGGGATTCTGGGAGCTGTAGTCCAGCAACATCTGGGGACCCCAGGTTGGAGAGCCCTGGTTTAGAAGGTTGTTGGGGGGGGCTGGAAGTTCCACGGCTGTGTAGCTATGCTATGCTATGCTATGCTATGCTGGAGGGGTAATGGAGGTTGTCCACCTGCTGATGTAGACAGCAGTGTCATATGTTCAAGATGACTTGCTTCCCACGCCCAGAAACCAGCCCCTGATCTCAGTCTGCATTTGTGCCGCTACATGCTTCCCTGCTCCATGTCTGAAGAGACAGCCCTGCCAGCCTCAGTATATAGCTCAAGGCATCAGAGATACAGCCTTCATGACTTGGATTCACTTCAGCCCCCTGTATTTCCTAACATTAAAGGGACGTTTATCCCCCTTGTTCTTAAAATGGGAAATTTATACTGGTGAGGGAGATTCCCTACAGCTCTGTCAGTTTAGTTTGCTGATGGCTCTGTGCCCAGACTGCAGATTGGATGACCTGCTGTGAAGCCCTGGCGATTGCAGCTGAATACATTGAGTGGAGTGTTAGATAATTCTACACTCCGCCTTGTAGGTTTTACACTTCTTCTCACCTATATTTAGCTGACCGAACAGCTGGCCTTGGAAGCCTGTTTACAGCCTGGAAAGCTTCTCATCACTACAGTAGTACCTTGGATTGCAAGTAACATGGTCTGAGAGCATTTTGCAAGACAAGCAAAAAATTTTTAAAAAATTGACTTGATAAACAAGCAAGGTCTTGCAAGACACTCGTAGGGATGTAACCGCGGGCGTAGCGGGCCGAAATCGGCCCCGCTCACGCCCGCCAGAGATTCGCTTTGATATAAGAGTGTTTTGGATTACAAGCACGTTTCCGGAATGAATTATGGTCTCAATCCAAGGTATTACTGTAAATAGTACTACATGTAACAGGCAAGCAAAGTGCTTAACCCCTTAAAAAAACAACATGGGGTTTCACCAAGCTCCTTCTAGGTATTCAGACAAACAACAGTGGTGAAGCCAGGACCCTGTGGACACTGCAATTCTGTGATCACATACTTTTGTTTAACAGAACTTGATTAATTGTTGCATCTGTTTTATGATTTGCACTCATTGCCTATTTGATGTGTTAAAAAAAAGTCTGCACAATATTTATGGGTAAAGAGCAATAGGAGATAACATGGGCAACACCTTTAGCCCACAGATAGCCTATGATGGTTGGCTAAAGTCAGAATGGTTTGTTGCGGTTAGCTACACACAGAGGCAGCAATGTGCAAAAAGCAAACAAACCTGTAGACCGTTGATGGGATACAGAAAGGCACTCCACTGATCAGCCTGTCCTGATGCCATTTCTACATTTTCTTTAATGTGCAAGGCTGCCTAGGACTAGGGAGACCCAGGTTCAAATCCCTGCTCAGCCACTAAACTCATGGGGTGACCTTGGGCCTGTCATTATTTCTCAGCCTAACCTAGTTCACAGAATTGTTGTGAGGGTAAAATGGGGGGAGGGGAACTATGTATGTTACCTTGAACTTCTTTGAGAAAAGGTGTGACATAAATATAATACATTAAATGAAATGAGAGCTTGACATGGGGAAAGGGGTTCCCCTAGATGTCTGTGAAGGACCGCCGCCGGTCCTTTGCGTGAGTTCGGGAGTTAAAGGGTTAACCGGCACTGCAGAAACTCCCTTTAAGCGGTCCCTGGCTGAACTGAAGGCAACCGCTACCAATAGGCACTGAGCGAAAGCTTAAAGCAAGCAGGCAAAGGGATTTGTTTATATCACCTTTAATTAAGCATAGCAAAACATACAGATAAGAACTCCACTGTAAACAAGAACAGTCTATAAAACTTAATTGAGCGTGCAGCTCCAATACACATTCAGCCTAAAGGAGGCTTGCAGAAAGGCATAGACAGTATTGACTTTAAAGGACCCAAGTTCCTAGAAAGAGTATCACCACAAGTTGTTCAGATTTACAGCTGGTTACCCCGAGCGCCCTGCTCGGGGTGGAATTTCTTCGTCCTGACCAGAGTCACGGATCAGTTCCGTGCAGTCCTGTACCTTGCTTCCAACAACCTACCAGGGCTCAGTGCCCCTCTTTTACCCCCTCTTTGCTCACCCCTCCTTTCCTGCTGACAGGCAGAACCGGCTTTTCCTGCCAGGATCCTGGTGCTTGAGGGTGCTTGAGGGTACTTGGCAGCTCTTTGAGACTGCCGGGGGATCCTGGCGCCCCTCAGGTGGTTGAGGGTGTTTTGCAGCTCTTTGAGACTGCCAGGGGAAACCACTGGGGTGTATGCAGATGCATCCCATTGAGGGGAATGCAAATGTAGGCTGATGCAAATGACTGCTCGGAACTGAACTACCTCTGCCCTAGGCAGAGGTCATACAGATGGTGGTGGTGGTGGTGGTGGTGTGTGTGTGTGTGTGTGTGTGTTTCGGCTTTCTCTCCACACATGTCAGTTAGCTGCCCATCAATCAATGTCAAAACATTTACATTGATTTCCTGCCCACATCCAATCCAAATCTCATAGGAGTTGGTTAAATTTTCAAGTAGGCTTGTTAATTTTTGTTTCTCTTCTATCTTCGCGGAGCCTTGGCTTTTCCCGGAGCCCCTTGATACTGAGGTAGGCACGGAGCTCTAGTACTGAGGCGGGCATTTCAAAGAGTGGTAAAACAAAGGGGCTTTGGTATGTATGGTGTCAATTTGACCAAAAGACATTCTCCCCACCACACCCCAAGACAAATAACGGAATCAGAAGAGGGATTTTCCTCAGGAGTGCAACAGGAGAGGAAAAGGCTAAATAATTCCGCCTCCACACCTACTATGCTTCTGATGCTCATCACACTGCTCTTTGCACATTCGATGTCATGTCTAGTTACTCTAGTATGTCCTTCAGCTTCATAAACAAAGAGCAGGATATTGTAAATAATAAACCCTGTCTCTTTCCATATATATAGTACTTTCTATAGCAGTGTTCTCCAACCTTGGGTCCCCAGATGTTTTTGGCCTATAACTTCCAGCATGCCCCAGCCAGCGCTGGCTTAGGCATGCTGGAAGTTGTAGGCCAAAAACATCTGGGGACCCAAGGTTGGAGAACACTGTTCTATAGCTATAGCTACATGTGTGCGTGCGTGTGATTGCTTAAGTATGAAGAGACGTGATTGCCAACAAATACTAGTGAATGCCAACATTTTATGACTTCTGTGATTGTCCAGAAAAAGTCACCATTCTTAGAGATACCCCAGGGACTGTGCCATTGACACCAAAACTGATTGATGGCTGTTACAAACATGGGCTGCTGTACTGATGTCCAATCAAGATTGTCAATAATCGCATCGGTCCTGTGAAAAAGATACGCTTATAAACTTGACCAAGGGTCCTTAGAGAAATTCATAGCTGAGCAGGAATCTTGAGGGGGGTGCACATGCCATCTGCGGGCAAGGGTCAAAGGCAGAGTGGGGGTGGTAAAAGGCAGTGTAGGTGGGGCCAAAATTATTCTTACCAATTTTAAACCTACTCAGAAGTAAGCAAGACACTCACTCAGTAACTCAGCAGCAGTATCCCAAATACTAAGGCTCTGCGTGTCTACTCACAGGTAAACATGAGTAGCATGGCTACCCCCAAGTAAGCAGGACAAGACTCAGCAGTAGTGAATCACTCAGCAACTTCCTCCCCAGGCAGTAGCCCTGCCCGCTCGCTCCTGCAGGGAAAAATTCTTCTCTCCATCAGAGCTGATGAGAGATAAGAGCAGTTCTTCACAGAGCCCTATTAGGAAAAGCTTCTGCCAGCCACGCTCCCCCCCCCAACCTCCCAGCAAAAGCATTAGGGGAAATGGGATGGGGGTGGAGAGAACAGAGTAAAGATACAGGGGTGTGTGTTAAAAGGGGGCATAGCCACACCAGCAAAGGCTTTGTGGGCCACAACTGAGAACGTTGCACTACATTGCTCCTCATAAAGAAGTGCCATCCTTCAAGTAAGTCAGGCCTGTGGCTCACGCTGGCTCAGCTTGTCTGAGTGTGGAAAGCTAAGCAGGGTCAGGCCTGGTTATTACTTGGATGGGAGACCCCTTCTCTAGTTTCCTGCATTAAGCAGGGGGTTGGACTCAATGGCCTTTTAGGCCCCTTCCAACTCTATGATCCTATGATATCCCATGATAAGGCAGAAAAGAATCAGCAAGCTAAGTTTTGTACCCACTTCCTGGTATTGTGATGGCTTTTTCAGTGTGCTGCAGGGAAGTTTTGGATGTCTTGAAAAATGACCACAGTTCTAAGTATGCAATTCTACAATGAACTAGCAGTCAGAATTAGTCGCTGGGTGTCTAGAAAAGCACCTTATCTTGTCAGTTCTAATACTAGAGTTCCTGCTCATTTCAACTTGCATTTATTGAGGCATGTTGTGGCCTGCCCTGCTCTGCCCAGCACTAGGGATGGTCTGTTTAGAGACCTCACCTCAGCCAGGCCCTGCTGAGCATTTCCGGTAACTCTTGTCTGACCTGACCACTTCAAAGGCACTTAAAAAAACACCCGCAGCTGTAGTGGATGACGAATAACTGAAGTTTAATAGAAACATTACCAGCTTCTGTTTTATATTAGCATCAACACCTCACAACAGGACTTTAACTGCCTTTTCACAGACACACTGAAACCATCAGTCACAAACATCCTTCTCATTTCCAGAAGTGGTTATGAAGTGGCCCTAACAACACCTGAGCAACAAAATCTAGTTATCCACAGGATAATGTAGCACATCTATATTATCCGCTTGATGCTCATTAAAAGAAGACTTTAGTAGGGTTAGGTAGAATGAAGCATAAACATATGAAACTGCCAGGGCCAATCCTCACATTAGGTGGGGTGAATTCCCCGCCTCAGGTGGCGCAATGGGAGCGAAGGCAAATTGCCTTCCCCACACTGGGAAGGCCTGCCTACCCCCCCTCCACTGCTTGGCTGGCCCCACTTTCCCGCTACTGTAAATGCCACAGTAGGAGAGGAGGCAGTGGGGCTCCCCAGAGCAGCAGCTGTCTGATCTCTCACACTGAGGATTCCCTCAGAGCAAGAGATCAGGCAGACAGGCTCTCTGGAGAGCCACACTGGCTGCACAAAGCAGCTGCTGTGACTCTCCAGAGAGCCAGCCAGGCTCCAAATGCCTCATTCTGAATAGGGTTCATTCCTCAGAGTAAGGCATTGTGGATGAAGTGACCCTTGGGACTCCAGAATCCACCTTGTCCACATGCCTCACTCTGAGGAACAAACCCTCCCCAGAGCAAGGACCTGGCTGGCTCTCTGGAGAGCCCATCTGCTCAATCTCTTGCTCTGAGGGAGTCTTCAGAGTGAGGGATGGAGTGGGGTGGCAGCAATGGAAGGAGCGGCTATGCATGTCCTTCCACCTTGAGTAGTGGGACATCTTGCACTGCTGCTGGAAGCTGTCTTCGACTGAATCAGACAATTGATTCATATAGCCCAGTACTGTCTACACCAGCTTTCCCCAACCCTGGCACCTTCCAGTTGTAACACAGAGACATCTGGAGTGTGTCAGGTTAGGGAAGGCTGGACTGCTCTTAACTGGCAGTGGTTCTCCAAGGTCTCAAGCAGAGGTCTGTCCTAATCCTGCAATGCTAGATCTTGATTTTATTTTTAGAATGGAGGGCCAAGGATTGAATCAGAGATATTATGCATGCAGTGCATGCGCTCATCCAGTGGACAATAGATATAACAGAAGATACCTGGGCACCTTGATATCTTTTCAGGCTATTCAAGTGGTGCATTTGAAAATATTTTTCTACAAGGGCTTTATTGCTGGATTACTGGACAAACCACCTCCAAGAGTGCCTCTCCTACTATTAGCTTCATAGTTGCCCAGATGCAATTTGGGGTTCTGGGCATGAGGAGTCATCATTAAATGGATGTTATGTTTTTGGAATGTGTATGAACCATTCTGGTAGACATAAATAGTCAGCCAGTTCACCTTTATCAAATGTACTGAATTACCTTCACTGAAGGGAATATGGGATATTCAGTCACAGTATGAAGAAGTAACAGAAGCAAATTAACTGCTGGGCTGTATAATTTTGTATAAGGCTCCCTGAAACATGGGAAGCCAGTTTTAACAGCAAACGGGGCACATGGGTGAGGGAAATTGAATCACTCCTCCCTCAACTTACATCCCCACAATCCTTCCCACCACACACTTAGGAACAGAGGAGTCTGCCTTAGACCAAGTCAAATTATTTGTCCAGCATAGCCCAGCATGGTCTACTCTTACTGACAACAGCTCTGCATGATCTCAGGCAAGGAAGGCTCATCCCCATCACCTGTTACCTGCAATTCTTTTCTAACTGGAGATGCCAAGGATTGAACCTGGGACTTTACGTATGTGTGCAAAGTATGTGCCCTGTCCTTTCCCCTTCCACTTTCTCCCACTTTCAGGCTCAGAGTTGGCTGCAGGGGGAAGATTTCTGGTGATGAACTGTAAGAAGGTGGGCTTAAACTCTCCCACCTATACACCCCTCTTATTCTTAAAGGTGGGCCTCACCCCTTGCTTCGTGTGTGTTTGGAGTAGGTCCAGTTTTAAAGAAACAGGGGCCTGGCTGGCTCTCTGCCATCATTATAAATAGTTTGATCCTTAGGTTTGCTCTTCACTGCTGGTTGCAGTTCCAGTGCTGCCCCATCTCCATTTCTGCAGCCAAGGGTACCTCATCCTACTCATCTAGTTCTCAGGACCTACATAAACCTAACAAAGATGCTGAAATCTTTACCAGTGGCCCCTCTCACTGTTGCTCCTTGAGGCCACCAAGCCATCTCTGCCAATGCAGTTTGCACCAAAAGCATTTGTGCTCATCTCCTGAGCAAAACAGGGTCCAAGAATCATTTAGGTCATTGAGTCCAACCCCCTGCTCAGTGCAGGAATCCAGTTTAAAGTATCCGTGGCAGGTGGCTGTCCAAGAAGAATTTTGGTAGGTGGAAAGAAATGTATGAAATCTGTACCCTGAAAATTATTTCATTTTTTCCTCTGGCTTTCTTTTCCTCCCTCCTTCTCACCTCAGGATCATTTTCAGAGGTTCATCCCATCTGCTGGAGGACACTGTGGAGTTGATTCTCACAGTTATTCACGTAGTGGTGGGAGGATGGTGGGAGGTGTAACTGTAGGTCTATATGGATCAAGTAAACTGCAACATCCTCCCACCCCTCCTCCAAAGCCTGGGAGCAAAGGTGGAGCTGGTGGAGCTGGAACTGGCCACACCGAAGGATCTGCCAGTACAGGGGGAAGAGTGGATGGTGGAGGAAGTGAGACCACGGGTGGAAAAGGTAAGCATCCTTGTGTGTACAGTACACAAGTAAAAGCCTCGGTAAGGAAAGACATCAGCATCTGAACTGTCATTTTACTGTATTTTATTAATGTTGTAAACTGCCCAGAGAGCTTCGGCTATTGGGCAGTATAGAAATAAAATAAACTAAATAATCCTGAGAGATAAACGGATGTGTTCCAACTGAGCAAGAAGCAGTCTGAATCCTGTCCTTTGCAAGATCTTTGTTAAAACCTGGATACCTGCGACAGTTTTCAAATATTCAGTTATTTATGTTACCTGGTTTGGGAAAAGGACATATATAGAGACTTCTCACCACAATTTGTTTTGGCTGCATCCAAATAACACCTTTTAAAACTTCATAAGGAACTACAGTCATGCCTTGGATTGAGAGCATAATTCATTCCGGAAACGTGCTTGTAATCCAAAACACTCTTATATCAAAACGAAATCTGTACAAAAAAAATTTGTACAGAGATTTTTAATTTAAGCCGTACTACAGTACTTGTATTGCAAGATGTTGCTTGTATATCAAGTTAAAAAAAATTAAATAAATATTTAATAATTTGCTTGTCTTGCAAAACGCTCTCAAACCAAGTTACTTGCAATCCAAGGTATTACTGTATGACATTTTTGCTGGGCTTAGTCTTAACCACTAGGTATTCACATGAAGAAGATTTTAGTGTTCTAAAGGTGAACACTACAGCCCTTGTTCTGGTTCAGCAACTTTGCACCAAGGAGACACTGGAACGGGTGTGTGTGGAACCTCTCTCAGCCCAAGAGCTGAATTCTGTTTTGAAGAAGCTTTTGGGGGCCGCATTCCAGTGGTGGGCGGGGCCAGAGGCAAAGGGGCAGGGCCAAAACACCCAAAATACCAGCATATTTTAGCTTGACGTTTTACTACCAATAATTAAGACTGAAGAGAGGAATTTTAACCTTTTAGAATGGGGAAGAAATCACAGAAAAGCCATGAAACCACCAAATGATCAGTAGTTGAGGGAGAGACCATTTGGGGAACCCAGAAGGCCAAACTGGGACCCCAGGCAGGCCTGATTTGGTACCCTGCACTAGAAAACTATGTGGAGTACAGGAACATTTTTGAAAGGCCTGATCAAGGCTGTGTTTCATGAGCCCGTAGGAAACAGGAGATGTCTAGAAGCCAAAATCTTTGGGAAAGTAACAGTTCAAATTCTCAGAAAGCCAAATTGTGGCTTTCACAGAATAGGGATTCAGCCTGTGCTGGATGGGGTTACACTCCCCTTGAGGATGTTGTGATATGTATCACTTCACCAGCTGTAGCACAGTGTTTACACATGGAAAGGAACAGAATGGCTGTAAACAAGTGTGTTATGTCTTTCTACTTTCCCGTGTTCTTTCTCATGGGAAAGCTAGGCCCTGGGAACATTATGAGCTAGTCACATGGTTTGCATGTTCTGATGACGTGCTAACTTGTTTTCTGTCTGAAGCCATCTTAGAGAGAGGCAGGACTGCTTTCTCTCTTCTTCTTTGTTCTTCTTGCTGGGCTTTTGTTACTGCAACAATGTAACGCCTTTGCTGAGGTGGAGTGAAGCTCAACTAACTCCACTGGATGTAATGCTTGCTATGCATTTATACTCTGCACATGGACTGTAACTAGGAAATGTATACTCTGTAGAACTTTACTTGCTAAGTGAATAAACAGGTAGAATTAGACCTGTGGTGTTACAGAGTGTTTCCTGACTCCATGGATTAATCTGAAAACGGGGAAGCTGGAAGCAAGTTGGATTACAGGCAGGCTGGGCTGGCATCTTCACAACATGCTGCACGCTGCAAAAGGGGGGAGCTGAGATCTGGAAGATCTGTGTGTGGAATAACAGGCCTCTTCTAGTACACAGACAAGGATTTTAAATCCATGCGCACACGCACTCTGCTGCTAACGCACACACGCACCAACAAGGTTATGGGCCCAGAATTGGACCAGAACCAGAACCAGTCGGAACCAGATTGGACCGGACCGGAACCAGGTCGGTACCAGCTCCAGCTCCAGCAGCAGGACCTGTTTTCTAACACAGCTAAGCAGCAGCTTCGACTCCGGTGATTGCAGTGATTAATGCAGAGGAGGAAGACGAAAAAATATCAAAGAAGAAAAAATATTTCCTGGTCCTTCAACCGGTAAGGAGGGGGAAGAAAGGGGGAGATATCGGCTGGCTGACTTAGACAGCTTGAAGGCAAGTTTCAAGGCCGGAAGCTTGGAGGGAGAAAGCGAAGCTGAGATTTCTGGTGAGGAGGAGGGAGAAAATCCCCCGGTCACAGAAATGGCTGTTGCACAATCCCTGAATCCACAAATCGTGGAAAAATTGTCTGGCTTGAACTATGTGCTATGTAGTTTCCAAATGCAGCATTATTTAAACCCATGCGGGACTTTGGACTGTAGTAACACAGGATCCAATTGCAGTGGGGGATCAGGCATACAATGAATGGAAGGAGCGGGACGATAAAGCCAAAGCAATTCTTTGTTTATCTGTTGAAAGCTCACAAGTGCCATTTATCCAGTTTCAAAACACTGCAAAGGAGATCTGGAATGTATTGCAGAACACGTATCAAATGCAAACAGCGGGTAGCAGAATCCTGCTGGCACGAAAGCTGTACAAATTAAGCTTGCAACCAGGTGGCTCTATGCCAGAGCATTTGAGTACGATCCGGGACTTGTTTAACAGGCTGAGAAATCAAGGGATGACTATTGATCCATTGAACCAGGTTTCTATTCTGTTACCTAGTCTTGACTCATCATATGACACAATTGTCACATTGATGGAAGGGCAGCCAGATCAAAATCTGACAATGGAATATGTGTCAGGCAAACTTCTTTCTGAGTGGGAAAAGTGCCAAGGAAAAAAAAACAATTCTGGCCGTAAATTTGCAGACAGCTCGGCTGATGTGATAAACAGCCAAGGGAGCAGCAACAAGCAGGGAGTTACCCAAGCCACTGCTTTAAAAGTGAAAAAATGTTTTTCTTGTGGATCTACAAATCATCTGAAAAAAGATTGTAAGGTCAAACAGAGAAAGAAACGAAACAAACCGGAAACTACAAGCACACCTGAAGAGGCAGTTAAAACGGGCAAAAGTTTGATTGCAAGGGTGGGGGTTTCTAATGGTTTTTGGGTTTTGGACTCTGGAGCTTCTCATCACATGACTAACTCCAGGAATGTATTTCAATCTCTGGAAGAAAATGGATGTACAGGTCAGCATGTGGAATTAGCTGACGGGAAACGAATAGATGTTTCAGCAGCAGGAACAATTGAATTTGCTACTTTGGGTCAACAGAGAGCATTGTTTGTTCCGGAACTGGACACAAATCTGATAAGTATTTCCCAATTAGCTCAAAATGGCTATGAAATGTGTTTTTCAGACAGCAAATGTGTGATTTCACGTGAAGGGACAGTCTGTGCAAAAGGTGATTTGCAGAATTCTCTGTATGTTATAAATCCATTTGTAACACATGATGAGAGTGTGAAGTATGCAAATTGTAAGCCTCATGATAATTGTATACATTTATTCCACAAACGTTTTGCACATGCTAATTACAGGAGCATCGAGAAGATGCCGGGTCTGTGTGAGGGCATGAAAATGAAACCTTGTTCTAATTATGTGGAATGTGAAGTATGCAGTCAGGCAAAGTCGCACAGGACTAACATTCAGAAACGCAGTGATAGAGTGAGCACAAGAATATTTGAGCTAGTATACTCTCATGTTGCTGGCAGGGCTGGTGCAAGGCAGTTTGGTGCCCTAGGCAAGATCAGATATTTAGCGCCCCCCTCTTCCCACTTGAGCCCTCCCTCCCTCCAGCCCTATGCTCCTGGTGCCCCCTTTAGCCCGGCGCCCTAGGCGGCAGCCTAGTTGGCCTAATGGTAGCACCGGCCCTGGTTGCTGGGCCATTTGAAGAAAGTTATGGGGGAAATAGGTACTACATGACTCTTATTGATGACTTTTCTAGATTTGGATTTGTTTATCTTCTGAAGCATAAGTCTCAGGTACAAGAAAGATTTGAATCATTTGTGAAATGGGCTGGTAACAGATTCAAACAATACCCCATAGGTGAACTGCTCATAGATGGTGGGGGAGAGTACATGAGTACAAAATTCAAGAAATTCTTGGAAAGTGAGGGCATTGGGCACAAAATTACGGTCCCAAGCTCCCCATTTCAAAATGGCGTTGCTGAAAGACGTAACAGAACACTCCAGGAAATGATGAGGGCTCAATTAGCTGACTCACAGGTGGGAAACCGTTTCTGGGGGGATGCACTGTCAAATGCCAATTATCTGCTGAACAGATTACCCAACACCACAACTGTGAAAACTCCATATGAAATGTTTCATGGGAGGAAGCCAAAGATAGCATACGTGCGAATTTTTGGATGCAAATGTTTTGTTCATATACAGGCTCAAAACAGAACAAAGCTGTCTCCCAGAAGCTTTGAATGTTTTCTGCTGGGATATGATGCACAAACAAAAGGATACAGGTTATGTCACCACAACACAGAAAGGTAATTCTGAGCAGGGATGTGATTTTTCATGAGCAAACACATGAACAGAAACAGCTGGTGGAATTGCCAATGCATGCAATGACTGAAACACAGCAGGAAGTTTCTGAAACAGAACAAGCCACTGGGCAGATATCTGGGGAACAGGAGGGAGGTGAACAATCTCTAAGGCGTTCAACCCGAGAACGTAAAACACCTGTTAGATATCAGGATGAATTCCAAAGTGGCAAAACTGTTGTACATAAAGCTCTCAAAATAGCTTTAGACAGTGCTTTTTTTCTGGAGAAAAGGGTACCGGAACTCTTGGATTACATTTCCTCGGGAGTAGATGGCGATTAAATTGTAATGCAATTAATAGAAGAAAAGGTGCTGGAACTCAGTTCCGGTGAGTTCCACCAGAAAAAAAGCCCTGGCTTTAGAACCTCAAAGTTTTGAGGAAATCCAGAGCATGGAACCAAAGGTGAAAAATGATTGGTTTGAAGCCATGCAGGATGAAATCAATGCAATACATGTTAACAAAACATGGAGTCTGGTATCTTTACCTGTAGGGCGAAAGGCCATCACCTGTAAATGGGTGTACAAGGTGAAAACGAATCACCAGGTACAGGGCAAGACTCGTGGCAAGAGGATTTGCACAAAAACATGGGATAGATTTTGATTCCGTGTTTGCACCAACAACAAGGTATGCAACTGTAAGATTGTTGTTGAAATTGGCAGCACAAAGAAAAATGATGGCATTTCATTTTGATGTAAAAACTGCTTTCCTATATGGTGATTTACAAGAGGAAATCTACATGGTGCAACCAAAAGGTTTTGTAGAAAATCCCAGTCTTGTATGTCGTTTGCACAAATCCATATATGGGCTGAAGCAAGCAGCGAGATGCTGGAACCAAAAATTAGACAGAGTTTTGATTAGTTTGGGATTCAAACAAAGCAAGGCTGATCACTGTCTGTACACATGTCACACAGAATTGGGACATTGGGTGTATTTGCTAGCCTTTGTTGATGATATATTGCTGATAACAGAATCAGTAAGTCAAAAAGACAAAATTGCAAAAGAATTGCAAGCACACTTTGAACTGAAAGATCTAGGTTTGGTACAACACTATTTTGGAATGCAACTATCACAGGATGAGGAAGGTTCTTTCTTGGTTGAACAAAGTGGAAAAATTCAGAAATTGCTGGAAATTCATGGATTGGAGAATTGTAACCCAGTTACCACTCCAATGACTCTTGAATATAAAAAACACACAAATAACACTGAATTTGAGGATATTGGAAAATATCAAAGTGTTATTGGAAGCCTGCTATATTTAGCAAATATGAGTAGCCAGACATCAGCAATGCTGTGAACATACTTAGCAGGAAAACCCAAAATCCTTCTATGTATGATTGGCTAGCTGTAAAACGGGTGTTAAGATATTTAAAAGGTTCCATGAATTGCAAACTGAAATTGTCATCACACACAGAGGGAGGTTTTTGCGTGTACACTGATGCTGATTGGGGCGCTGCAACAGATAGAAAGTCCACAAGTGGGACTGTGATAATGTATGACAACAGTCTAATTGACTGGTACACACGTAAACAATCTTGTGTGGCTGTATCTAGCGCAGAATCTGAATTCATCAGTTTATCTCAAGCATGCAATGAGATTGAATGGTTCAAACAACTGTTTACTGATTTGCAAATACCAGTAGACAAGGCTGTTACAATTTTTGAGGACAACCAAGCTTGCATAAGCATGGCACAAAATGAAAAATGTAGGCCAAGAACCAAACACATTGATGTTCGTTACTCTCATGTAAAGGACTGTGTGCAAAAAGGGTGGGTAACACTCAAATACTGTGCAACAGGGGAAATGGTGGCAGATCTTTTCACAAAACCATTGCCTGTAGTAAGACACAGGAAGCTAATGACGGCGCTAGGCCTCATTGAGCAAATGTGAAACAAGATGACAGATGTACTTCAGCTTGTGTGGGGGATGTTGTGATATGTATCACTTCACCAGCTGTAGCACAGTGTTTACACATGGAAAGGAACAGAATGGCTGTAAACAAGTGTGTTATGTCTTTCTACTTTCCTGTGTTCTTTCTCATGGGAAAGCTAGGCCCTGGGAACATTATGAGCTAGTCACATGGTTTGTATGTTCTGATGACGTGCTAACTTGTTTTCTGTCTGAAGCCATCTTAGAGAGAGGCAGGACTGCTTTCTCTCTTCTTCTTTGTTCTTCTTGCTGGGCTTTTGTTACTGCAACAATGTAACGCCTTTGCTGAGGTGGAGTGAAGCTCAACTTACTCCACTGGATGTAATGCTTGCTATGCATTTATACTCTGCACATGGACTGTAACTAGGAAATGTATACTCTGTAGAACTTTACTTGCTAAGTGAATAAACAGGTAGAATTAGACCTGTGGTGTTACAGAGTGTTTCCTGACTCCATGGATTAATTTGAAAACGGGGAAGCCGGAAGCAAGTTGGATTACAGGCAGGCTGGGCTGGCATCTTTACAACACGCTGCACGCTGCAAAAGGGGGGAGCTGAGATCTGGAAGATCTGTGTGTGGAATAACAGGCCTCTGCTAGCACACAGACAAGGATTTTAAATCTCCCATGCGCACACGCACTCTGCTGCTAACGCACACACGCACCAACAGAGGAGTCAGGCTCACAATTTTGAGTGTACTTTTGGACTTGAACTTGAACCTGGATGGTGGTGGCCGGGAGTGCATTTGCACAGCTGAGGTTAATACGCCAACTGTGCCTGTTCCTAGAGAGGTCTGACCTGGCCCCGGTCACACATGCCTTAGTTACGTCCTGTTTGGACTACTGTAATGTGCTCTATGTGGGGCTGCATTTGAAAACTATTCAGAAACTTCAGCTAGTCCAGAATGCTGTGGCCAGACTTTTGACCGGGACCAGTTACAGCGAACACATGACTTCCAGCTTACAACAGCTTCACTGACTACTGGTCTGTTTCTGGGCAGAATTCAGAGTACTGTTTATGACCTATAAAGCCCTATATGGCTCGGGACAAGGCTACCTCAAAGAATAGCTTCTCCCAGATGAGCCTGCCTGAGTCTTAAGATCCTCGAAAGAGGCCCTTCTTTCGAGACCACCACCTTCAGAGCTGTATTTGGTGGCAATGCGAAAGGAGGCCGTCTTGGTGGCCGCTTCCATGCTGTGGAACTGCCTGCTAAGAGAGGCTAGGTTTGCTCCCTCTCTGATGTCTTTCTGCAGGCAGGCAAAGACCTTTTTTATTCAAGCAGGCCTTTGACATGTAAGAAGGTCTGTTGGGTTAGCTGTTGTTTTTATTCTGTTATTGTCGTGTTTTTAATTGTGTTTTAATCCATGTTTTATTATTGTTTTAATCAAGTTTTATTTGTGATTATAAGCCACCCTGCATGTCATTTTTCTTGGTAGAAAGGCAGGGTACAAATAAAATCAAATAAATAAATTCTGTTTTTCATGTGTTTGCTGAAGGCTCTGATGTCAAAAGGAGCCCTTACGTAATTGTGGAATGGCAAGGCTTTTTAACCGGCATCTCTCCTTGGTTCTTGTTGCTTCTGTTTCCTTTTTCTCTGCTCTTATTAGCCATAATCTCATTCTTTTTCATATCCTCTTTGTCTTCTACTATCCTGCTCTTTGCTAAAATATTTGCTATTTTTTTCTGAATTATGAAGAAAAAACTCAATATAATGTGGAAAACTGAATAAATCATGCATGCATCATGTAAATGGATGCAGAGCGGTATGACTTGCATACAGTTAAGTGCAGAGGTTAGCGGCTTTTGGGACAGAATTAGGATTATGCTTGAAGCCTTGAAGCAACTTCTACTGCCACCTTTGCCTTGATTCTTTATAGCATTCATCCCCCACTCCAGGACTTGTGTGAAGGACTGCCGCTTTTTCTTCACAACTTGTTTTGACGTGTTTCTCTCATTTGACCTAAATTTTCGTCTCTTCCTTTGTATTATAGGTGATAACAAAGGTGGGAGCGGGAAACATGTCTCCATTTTTAAGACCTATATCTCTCCATGGGAAAGAGCTCTGGGTCTTACCCCACAAGAGAAAAGTGAATTCAGAATTGACCTCTTGTCTTATGGCACCAAAGCAGACCTCTGTCACTATAAAACTTTTAACAGGTAAGGGCAAATGTTTGACAGACTGGTGGAGGCTGGCTGTGGATGTGAAATAGGATAGTTGTGAGTTAAATGGCATACTGATTTGTCCTGGAGCTTAGGCTTACTGGCTTGGAAAGAGTAAATAAAATCCTCATGTTACGGATCTAGGAGAGGGGGAGGACTTTCCCTTCTGGTGGATCCCTTCTTTACTTTCCCCCCAAAAGAATTACTGATAGGCTGCTACCAGTCAGGGCGAGCCTGCTGATACACCCTAGTCTGTCCAGGGGACTCCAGGCCCAGCTGCTTGGGGAGTTCTAAACCCTTCTGCCAAGGACCCCTCCCTTCAACCCAGACCTACGAAAGAATAGAAAGACATATGCCTTGGATTTTCTTGCCGCAAAGCTCAGAAACAGAATTTAACAAAAACCTTATTTATTTATTTATTTATATCCCGCCTTTCTTCCTGCAAGGAACCCAAGGCGGCTTACATAATCCTCCTCCTCCTCTCCATTTTATCCTCACAACAACCCTGTGAGGTTGGTTAGGCTGAGAGTCGGTGACTGGCCCAATGTCACCTAGTGAGCTTCATGGCTGAGTGGGGACTTCAACCCAGGTCTCCGGAGTCCCAGTCCAACACTCTAACCACCACACCACACTGGCTCCCACAAAACCTTGTGAGAATCCTAAGAATACAAGCAGATGCTTTGTAACCATGCAGTCCTTCATGTGGGGAAGGGTTTTCAGTGAGAAATTCCCTTTTAAAACCATGTAGCAAATGTCCACATATAAAAAGAGTTTATTTGGGAAAAGGTAAAAACAGGAAGATCAAAGGAAGATCAGAGGAAGGCAACAATCACGTACACAGAATTCCAAATAAAATCAATAAAGTCACTCTAACTTAGCAAGTTACATATTACCTACTTAGTAGAATCTTGGGTTTCAGAGCATATTGCAGAGAGGATGATCTAAGAAAGAGTATCTTAGCCTCCAGTTAGATGTCATTAGGAAGACAATGGGAGTGGCCAAACTCTTACTTTTATGTGAACCCGAGTTCACTAAAAGCCAGCCCCTTAGTGGAGACGTGACTGTTGGTTTGTCCAATAGTGTGATAATCTCCATTTCAGTTGTCTAACCAGCAAATCAGAAAATTGTTTAATGGCTAGACCCATCTTCTTAAGGACCCTATGCTTGAATTATTAAAGAGCTGGCCAGTTCTAACTGGACAAATGATTGTGCAAAAAAGCCTAAGCTCTGGATGTGTATTGGAGGGCGAGAAGTGTGATCTAACTTATTCAGGCAACTTACCAGATGCTGTAGGGCAGTGTTCTCCAACCTTGGGTCCCCAGATGTTTTTGGCCTACAACTCCCAGCATGCCCCAGCCAGCTACGCTATGCTGGCTGGGGCATGCTGGGAGTTGTAGGCCAAAAACATCTGGGGACCCAAGGTTGGAGAACACTGCTCTAGGGGGCACTGTTAAGCTACCTCAGCTGTAGGGGTTTGACACACCTCATATTAGGAAGGAGACTCTCCTTAAATTGAGGAAGATGAGCTGTTTGGGTATTAGGAAAAATGTGGGTACCAGAGCAAATAGCTAAAACATTAACACTTCTACTCTCAGTTCATTGTTGCTGCTGAATCCCTGTTCCATGGTGCGTCTAAAATGGGCCCTGATTCTGGGCACTGTGTGACCCGCTGGGCTAGGACTGAAGCTTGGCTCCTAAAGGCACACTGATCCATTCCTGTACCCCCTGTAAAATGGCACTTGGGTTCCTTCCTAATTTTAGAAGGAATATATATAGAAGATATAGGAAAGAAGATGGAAAGTGATAGGGGGTTGCAACGACACAGTCCTTTCACTCTAGGCCCAGTTGCACAAACCCTTCTCAGGCTAAGCACAAACACCTAAAAACCAGAGGGGAGGGTCAAATGAAACCCTTTCCCTACCTATGAGGGAAAAGAACAATAAAGTTTTTCAAGGTTCTATTTTGAATATATTCTACAGTGGGTATAAAGGTGTGTGTGTGTGTGTAGGTTCAACAATAATGTAGGTTAATAATGCCAAGCTGACACGTAGGATTTGGGTAGCAAACAAAATAAGAATACGTTTATTTTGATTCCCAAAATCTTAGTTCCAGAAAGAAAAAAAAACCCTGCTTACCCCAACCACTAACAGACAAGACTACAACAAGAACCAGCATAATAATAAAAACTGACATCACTCAGTCCCCCTTATATACTCCTCCCCCACCCTTTCTAAGACATCACTAACCACACCCACTCTTTCAACATTCTATGCTCACCAAACAGACTAACACCGACATACACCAGGGAACTGAATTGTGAGGCTATGCCACAGGGGTCATTGTGGGACTGAGGAGGTTTGTGTGTGGGAGAGAGTGGCACAGGGGAGGGAAGTGTATACTGGATGTATATGGTAGAACAGCAGGGTAAGATGTGGGTCGCTTCCACATTAGGGCCCTTTAGCACTATGAGGCATAGCTTTTCCTCAATCAGCTGGTAGCAGAATTAAAAAACGTGATTCCACATGGCACTTAATATAGTACTATTATGATCTGGCAATGCCTGTCCCTGTGGCCAAGATCCTTCTACAATGTTTACTCAGAGGTAACGGTAAGTCCCATTCAGCAAAGGTCCTCTGCAACTTTAGTTAGAAGCTTCTTCCTCACAGCTTTAGCCTCCAGTTGCTTCCAGTTCATCACAGTGCAGCAGCATTAGTAATTAATTGCCCCATGATTAGTCAATTCCTGTTTCCATGGTGGAGATTTCATTCTTGGTTTCCTCTCATTCTTTTTCTATAAGGTGTAATTAAGGAGCAGGTAATCACTAAACCCACACTGAGCTGACCAGGAAGCAATTAGAGATAGAAGCCACAATGAGGATGGTTCTAATTAAAGATAGTTAAGATACAGTGGTCCTGAAATGTCTCAGTAATGCTTTTCCAGTCCACATGATGCTGTGGCCAATGTGGAAGCAACCCTGCATGTGTTTTATCATTGTACAGTCATGCCTTGGATTGAGAGCATAATTCGTTCCGGAAACGTGTTTGTAATCCAAAACACTCTTATATCAAAACGAAATCCCCCAAAATAAATCTGTGCAGAGATTTTTAATTTAAGCCGTACTACAGTACTTGTATTGCAAGACGTCGCTTGTATATCAAGTCAAAAAAATTTAAATAAATATTTAAAAATTTGCTTGTCTTGCAAAATGCTCTCAAACCAAGTTACTTGCAATCCAAGGTATTACTGTATTTACTTTTCTTGTGTGGCAGATAAATATTTATTTCAGAGGCCTGGTCATTTGAGGGCTCTTATTTGTGGAAAGCAATCTAGCACAAGGAGACTGTAAAGGTACCAGGTTGCACACTGTTGTAGCAAGTGGATTGGCTAACCCTTCTTACATCCATTCATAATTCGGGCTGGGCAGCTGTGCCTCCTTCCAGGATGCAGCCATGTAGGAGGAGGCATGGTTAAGGTGGAACAGGAATGCTACCTGACACAACCACTTCCCATTTTAAAATAAGTAATGTTCAGATTATTTAACATTATGGTCATACACTATGAATTGTACTTATATATTACATATAACTGATTATTATTTTCTGATGATAAATTTTCTATATAATTTAATACTTTGGGATGAAATGTGTGAACCTGATCCCAGCATGCTTATTATTGATTATTTTGTCTGTGTATTAATTTATTTATGCTTCTCTATTTTGGGGTGGGGGGTTGGAGGGGGAGGTGAGACACACTTTTGTTCTCTGAAGCTACTCCTTTGGGGAGAGGGGAATGGAAGGGGATGTTAAGTCTTTCTCTTCCTGCAGTGTCTCCATTCCAAGTCATACACTCCCAGATGGTTCTCCCTGCTCAACCCCGGGTTCAAACATGTATTTTCAATGGATATATGGGAAATCAAACTAAGGATCTTCTTTATTAGGATCTTCTTCTACACACTGAGAGTCAGTGTAGCGTAATAGTTAGAGTGTTGGACTGGGGCACAAGAGATCCGGGTTCTAGTCCCCACTCAGCCCTGAAGCTCACTAGGTGACTTTGGGCCAGTGTCACCGACTCTCAGCCTAACCTACCTGACAGGGTTGTTGTGAGGATAAAATGGAGAAGAGGATTATGTAACCTGCCTTGAGTTCCTTGCAGGAAAAATGGTGAGATATAAATATAATAAATAAATTAGTATAGTGCAAGGATGGTTGGTTTTGTCAGAGGTACATGTATAGCTAGGGGATTTCCAACCCAGTGAACTGGCAGGACAACTGTCCCAGGTGCTGAGACTATCATTTCCATAAACCTTGATAGCTGATTCTACTTTTCCTAGGACTGCAGTGCCTTATGGGGGATATGAGAAGGCAGCCAAGCTGATGACCTTCCAAATGCCTGAATTTGATGCTGGCCCTTTGGTACCTGAACCTGTCATTGTGTATAATCAAGAAGTCACCAACAGACCCTCTTTCAACAGGACCCCAGTACCCTGGCTGGGGTCAGGAGAACCGAATGAATACAACATTGAGGTGAACGTACCAGTGGCAGGTGAAACAGAAGAATTATAGAACCACCCCCTCCTTTCTGTCGTATCTGCCCAATTGCAAGTCTGTTATAAGGAGCTGAAAAATGCAGAGATTCCTCATCTTTGCCCTTAGAAAGCCAAATTCCCACTAGGTTCTAATGCTGTGGTATTTATCCATACCAGAGGTAGAAGAAAGAAAGCACTAATAATGTAGGAAGGAAGGGGAGAGAGAGCGTGAGAGAGAGGAGAGGGAGAAATGGCTTATGTATCTGCCCTCCAAGACGAAAAATAAATACAGCCTTAGGATGTTTAAAGATACGAAATACTGCCTGCCTGCTCTATACCAAGTTTGACCCTGTTCTGTCATTTGGCAAAAACAAATAAAGCATCTAGAAAGAAAGAACACCAGCCTCTCTAGTCTTTGTGAAAATGCAACAATTTTATTTATTTATTGAGAACAACCCTGCCTTCCTGAACAGAGCTCAGAGAAGGATAAATTTGGATAAGTTGTGAAACTGCTTAGGCCAGTGATGGCGAACCTTTTTGAGCCCGAGTGCCCAAATTGCAACACAAAACCAACTTATTTATTTCAAAGTGCCTTAAATTTGGCAGGAAGGAGGAGGGGGCACTAGCTAATCGCACCCCGCTCTGTCTCAGGGCATGGCTCTTCACTGGGCGGGCAAAGATTCGGGCGTGTGTGCGCTGTGCTTCTGAGCTGTCTGTTCAGTTAGAAGGAAGGCTGGGTGCCTGTGCAGTCCACTTCTGGGGGTGGAGATGTTGGAGTGTGCCTGCCTGTGGAGGCCAGCAAGGAATGAGTGGAGAGGAGTTACTATGGAAACCCGACGCTGAATGCAGAAGAGGACGGTCTTTTCGCGATCTGGCGACCAATGGCTCGAGTGCCCACAGAGAGGTCCCTGCGTGCCAGCTGTGGCCCGCGTGCCATAGGTTCGCCATCACTGGCTTAGGCTAATGGGAAAATTCCTAACAAGACACAAAGAACTGTTCAACTGTTGCCATGATCCACGATTGGCAAAGCTATCAGTCGCAGTGTTCTCCAACCTTGGGTCCCCAGAAGTTTTTGGCCTACAACAAAGGCCAATGTATAGCTAGGGCAGTGCTTCTCAAATAGTGGGGCGGGCCCCCCGGGGGGGCGCGAGGCTCCGTAAAGGGGGGCTCGTTTGACCTCAGTTAAAAGTTTTTTTTAATATTGTGTTCCTTTAAATCCTGTGCTCCTTTAAATCTTTTCTGCTACAGTTAATAAAGCTATTCTTTGTTGTAAATTGATCCACATTTCTTTCTTTTTTTATTCTCTTATACGTTAATAAGGATACAGTGTTATGCAGAGGTGTACTTATAACAATTTTATAGACAAATGATACTATTTACAGTCGCGTGGGGGGCGCGAAATGTTTTCTTCTTCCTAGGGGGGGCATGACAGAAAATAATTGAGAAGCACTGAGCTAGGGGTTTTCCAACCCAGTGAACTGGCAGGACAACTGTCCCAGGTGCTGAGACTATCATTTCCATAAACCTTGATAGCTGATTCTACTTTTCCTAGGACTGCAGTGCCTTATGGGGGATATGAGAAGGCAGCCAAGCTGATGCCATCTGGGGACCCAAGGTTGGAGAACACTGTATCAGTGGCTTTGGCACATAAACACTGGCACCTGCAACCATTACACACAGAAACCCAATAGGCTGCTTTTAAAACTGTGAAGGTCTTATAAAACTATGCCGCTCACCTGCTTAATAGTGCAAGAAGCAAATCACATGGAGCCTACAAATATATTTCCTTTAAAGCCTTCCTGTTTGACTGGTCACAATCTCATGGCCCTTCCACACAAAGTGTGCTTCCACTGGATTTTAGACTTTACTTGATACTCTCCTGTTCAGTGATAATAGTGTGCAGCCACTAACAGAAAATGGTGTGGTGGCAGCCGCTTTGAGATGGGAGATGGAGGTTCCCCAGGGATGGATGGCCCCACTTTCATCTGCTCACTGCACTTGCAAACCACTGCAAATTAATTGCCTTTTTCATGAATTAAAAATCTTCTGCTGGTTACTGGAGTGAAGCACACTGAAGATTAACTGGCATTTGAGTAACCACTACCACCCCACACAAAAACAATGCCTCACTGTCCCAATTGCCTCATCAAGAGAAAAAGAAAACAGTCTGTTCTCATGCTTTCCTTAGCACCAGGAAGTCTACCTCCATTCCTATTTCCTATAATATGGCCATTTCCCACCCACCTTGCATTCTTATCTAAAAACTCAAGAAGTCACTCAGGCGGCAATCCTATACACATGCGCCTTGGAGTAAGCCCCATTTAACTTAATAGGACTTGCGTTTCAGCAGACATGCACAGGACTGTGCTGTTAGTTATGTAAACTACAGAAGTTTATATGAGAGCGTCTATGCTCGAAAACATTCAAGCATTTACCAGCTGACAATGTTTATGGATGGCAAGAGGTGCTTTTATAGGTAAGCAATATCCCTGTTCATATAATTTAAAGGTGGCAGGATGGTAGATTAGCTCTATTATCCATTGGCTACTGCTGAAAGCAGTATACTTGGTAAGTCTACAGGTACATCACTGCCCTCCCTGCCAGAGTGTAAAAGCACAGTACTGGAGAGGAATATGATCCAAAGAAGACACACCACCGCCTGCTTTGCCCTTGGGCTGTAGATAATATCAAGTATAAGAGTTTCTAGGCTACTTGTGCAAGAAATTTGGATAAAGCACATTTTCAGATTTTAACCTGTTGTAACTTCTTATATTTTATGTTGAAGTTTGTATTTTATCACATTTTTCTGAACGACCCTGGAAGCATTGCTGAATATTTAAATAAATAAAGCAAGTAAACTTTCTTAGCTAACTGCATGCTACCTGTTATCAATGGCCCTGTCAAAGCATGTTCCCTACCTGGGGCTACTCTTGAACACAGCTCTGTTACCTGAAAATAGTTGGGCAGACAGCCCAAGAGTACCTTTCATCAATTATATCTGAAATGCCAGCTGTACCCCTTCCTCAAGAATAGAGATTTAAGGCTCAATCCTATGCATGTTTAGAGAGATAAAAAAGTCCTACAACTCCCAGCATTCCCCAGTCAGCTGGCTGGGGAATGCTGGGAGTTGTAGGACTTTTTTCTCTCTAAACATGCGTACAAAGATTTGTTTTGTAGCAATGACAATGTAGCTTCCAAATGGCTTCTGGGGCCAGTTGAGGCTGCTATTTATTGCTCTTTAAAGCCCTTCATGGCATGTGATCTGCAACCTCAGAGAACACCTTTATCCATATGATTCCCATCTTCTCTGATACACAGTGTCTGAATCTGCTGGAAAGGCATTGTTTGAAGTCCCATCATTAAAAGATGAGCGTGCCTGTACACTGAGATTATCATCAGAGGCTCTCCTCTGGGTGCTCCTGCCAGATGAAATGAGGCAGGTGGCAATGAGGGAAATGGATGGCCTTCTTTACAGTAGCACCCCATCTATGGAATGTTCTCCTGAGGGAGTCTTGCCTGCTGTCTTTTTGATGCTAGGAGAATAGGTTTTTTTTATTTCCCTAGGTCTTTTAACAATTTTTACTGTATCATTTTTTTCTGATTTTACCTGCTGCCCTTTGATTTTATTGTATATGTTTTTGTGTATTTTTATCCTTTTGTCTGTAAGCTCCCCAGTAAATATTTAGATTGGAGAGGAGCATATAAATAGTTTAAATCAGGGGTCCTCAAACTTTTTAAACAGGGGGCCAGTTCATTGTCCCTCAGACTGTTGGGGGACCGGACTAAAGTTATTATAAATTAATAATGAATTAATAATAAATTAATAAAAAATTAATTTACCTCCGGTTCAGCCGCCCCTCCTCCCCTTACCCCCGCAGGAGACGCAGGGTGGCGGGCGGGCGGGCGGGCAGGTGCCCCGTGCCCCGCCACCGGCTCAGCCACCCCTCCTCCCCTTCCCCCCCTGCAGGAGACACAGGGCGGCGGGCGGGCAAGCGGCCCACACCCCGCTGCCGGTTCAGCCACCCCTCCTCCCCTTACCTACACAGGGCGTGCGTGCTGCGCCCCGCTGCCTGCTCAGCCTCCCCTTACCCTGCAGGGAGGCGGGCGGTTGGCCCGCCGCCGGCTCAGCCGCAACTCCTCCCCTTATCCCCCCCCGCAGGAGACACAGGGCGGCGGCCGGGCAGGCGGCCCGTGCCCTGCTGCCGGTTCAGTCGCCCCTCCTCACCTTCCCCCCAGCAGGAGACGCAGGGCAGTGGACGGGCAAGCGCCCCGCCGCCAGTTCAGCCGCCCCTCCTCCCCTTACCAACACAGGGAGCCTTTAGATCGGCCGCTGCGCCGGATGAAACGACCCGGCGGCCTGGATGTGTCCCGCGGGCCTTCGTTTGAGGACCCCTGTTTTACATCCTTCACTCCAAAGAAAGTTTAGTTGAAGTTCATGATGCCTCTTGAGTGAAGCTTGACTAGAATACTCTTAGTGCTGTCAAATTCCCAGTATTTTCTGTCACTCTGTGTGGGCTTCCAAATGTCATGGAATATGACTCTAAGTAGCAACATGTGCTATGTATGCGAATTACAATTACACACCACTCTGCAGTTTCCCCGCTGCCCCGAAAAAGTTCCTGCAGATGCCCATGCCCAACTTGAAGGTCATTTTGCTTGTTATGAATATTACACAACACTAGACATAATCCACAAGGAACGTCTCCTGCACATGCCCATTGAAATTAAAGCCATTACAATTGCAAGCACCATGTGATAGTTCTTCATTATGTGAAATGGTTAACAGCTATGTCAATGTATGAAAGCAGAACACATCAGTGGGAGGCAGGTTTATCAAGAGGTGAAATTCTCAACTGATAATAAGCTAACTGTACTACTTTTCAGTTGATAATTGGAATTGCTGTTGGTTGCTGTTGTTGTTTTTATTGCTGTTTTATTGTTTTATTCTGTTAGAAACTGCTTCAAGCAGAATGAACAGTAATGTCTTCCTGCTAATGGAAAAATGATGTACTGTTCAAAAGAACACCCTTCTGGACCTTCCACAAGAATGTGGAAGACTATCACTATTCTAGTATTTTAAGAAGATACAAATTAACAAGGGTCTGGTACTTGGTGGTGTAGCCATCTTGCCTCAGAATGAGATTCCATTTATACCTGTTTCACAGCCTACACCCACTCCGGCAAAGATAATAATTTTCTTTGACTTAATTATGTTTTAGGCCATTTAGATTCCATCAAGAGGTTAAGCTGATACAGCATCATTCAAAACTCAGATTGTGCTACCACCACTCAAGTTTTAGAGATTGGCAAATTCCAATGAAAGGGA
This sequence comes from Shinisaurus crocodilurus, assembly GCA_021292165.1. Lineage (NCBI taxonomy): Eukaryota > Metazoa > Chordata > Lepidosauria > Squamata > Shinisauridae > Shinisaurus > Shinisaurus crocodilurus. Next base: position 133,187,249 of record CM037878.1, read on the forward strand.
ACATTGTGCAGAAGACTGTTTCTATATAAATGATATCTCACAACTGAATCCAAACAATCCTGTGTATTTTCTCTTTTTCAGCTCCATCTTTATAGTGGCTTTCCATAGCCTGTCGTTGTCTGCTACCTTTTTTTTTCTTTCTATGATGACTATTCTTAAGGAAACTGAGACTTCTTGATAACCAACTTGTTTGCCTCATTGGAATCTGGAAATGGTAATTAGACAAGAGACACTATTTTCCTGCTTCCAATCTCTCTCTGGGCCGTTTAAAAATAATAAATCTAGTCCACAGCATCATCTTGATTTTTCATTTTCAGTTACAAAAATGTCAAAGGCTGGCAGTGATAGCATATTTAATAATTTGCATGTATGCAAGCAGCATTGTAATGGCAGCCTCTTAACTGATAGATTATCTGGCTGGCCTGTTACCAGACACACTCAGAAGAGTTACATACTTCTGAGAATGTATTACAAAGAACTGCATCTTTTACATAAGGGCATATGATGATTCAATCCACTGCCCTTGTCCATAAAGGAGAGGCAACTATAGCCATGGGATGTGTTCTCCTTATTAAATGTATGGGAAGGGACTATGAGAAGGCAAACAAGTGTCTTTCTTTAGGAAAATCTATGGGATACCCACAAGCTCTGCAAAGATTTTAGTAGAACAAGTCAGACTGCTTACAGATGCCACACAAATTCAATTATGCTGAATATTAACACAGAGCCTGAGTCAAATTTCACAGTGCCCGTTGGATGAGTAATGACTTCCACATTCTACTGTAAACACATGCTCATCTTCCAATAACCCTGAAGCAAGTGCAGACTCTGGGCTTTCTTTGTTTCCTTTTCCTAAATGTTTGATGTAATTATTTTGGGTCCCCCAGAGAACCTTGAGGCACCCCCTCCTCAGCAACTTCTGATGCTGAATTGATCAGTACACAAATGTGACGAGTGAGAGAAATGTTATGATGAAAAGGCAACTCTTTTGAACACTATGCTCATCTTGTAATTTTCAGACATGTTCTTTTTTCTTTTCTTTTCTTTTTTTTAAAAAAACATTAACTTAGTGCTGCTTTAAAAATGTATTGCAGAGATGGCACTAGAAAAATCCCAACTCTGTTGAAGGCAATAAGTAGAAGGTATCCGAATTAGGCTTGGACTGCCCCCTATAGACAACACTGATTAATTATCAACTAATACATGAGATAAACACAGAATAGGCTGCAATCCACCCCCATCAAACTCACAGAGCAAGTCAGGCAGTCACCACACAAATATCCTCCTAATTAATTCTAACTAAGGAAAGCAGGGTCAAGGAAGCTATTAGAGAAAATAGAAGTCTTGCCCAAAGGAGGAAAACAAAAGTTAGCACAAGCTTGCACAAAAGAAATGCAAGCAGACAATAAGAGATGCAAAAATGCATTTTTGCACTACACCACACTGAGAGCCAGTGTGGTGTAGTGGCTAGAGTGTTGGACTGGGACTCGGGAGATCTGGGTTCTAGTCCCCGCTCGGCCATGAAACTCACTGGGTGACTTTGGGCCAGTCACTGACTCTCAGCCTAACCTACCTCACAGGGTTGTTGTGAGGATAAAATGGAGAGGAGGAGGAGGAGGAGGAGGAGGAGGATTATGTAAGCTGCCTTGGGTTCCTTACAGGAAGAAAGGCGGGGTATAAATATAATAAATTAAATTAAATTAAATTTTTGAGGAGCATATCGCTAACAACATCAAGGCCAACAATAAAGAATTCTTTATATCAGAAATAGGAAACCAGCTAGGAAGGCAGTTGGACCCTTGGATGACAATGGAGTTAAAGGAGTACCAAAGGAGGATAAGGAGATTGTGGGAAAGCTGAATGAATTCTTTTCATCTGTCTTCACTGCAGAAGATATAGGACAGATATCTGTGACTGAACTGATATTTTCAGGAAGGGAGTCTGAGGAACTGAGGCAAACAGTGGTGACAAAAGATGAAGTTCTCAACCTTATTGACAAATTGAAAGTTAATAAGTCACTGGGCCCAGATTGTATCCATCCTAGAGTTCTTAAAGAACCTAAATACAAAACTGCCGATCTTCTAACAAAAATGTTCCTAAGATCTGCCTCTGTACCAGAGATCTGGAGAATGGCCAATGTAACACCAATTTTTAAAAAGGGATCCAGGGGGGATCCAGGAAATTACAGGCTGGTTAACAAAATGTCTGTTCTGGGTGCATTGGTTGACAGCATTATTAAAGATAAAATTAGTAAGCATACGGAAGGACAAGCCCTCCTGAAAAAAGGAAGGATGGAAGGGGAGGCGGGGTAAAGAGGAAAGGAATATGCAATTGTTAGGCTTAGTTACAGGTGAAGTTACTGTACAGCAGGGATGGGCAACTTGTGGCCCTCCAGACATTTTGGCCTGCAACTCCCATGATCCCTCACCACTGGCTATGTTGGCTAAGGCTGATGGGAATTGTACAGCAAAACATCTGGTGGGCCACAAGTTGCCCAGTGCTACTGTAGAACATGGGACCTAGGAGACTCAACCATGAAAATGGTGGGTTTTGAGGAAATCAACATGGCGTCCACAAAGGTAAGACCTGTCTCACTAACCTTTTAGAGTTCTTTGAGAATGTCTAAACATGTGGTCAGGGGTAGACATTGTTTACTTGGACTTCCAAAAGGCTTTTGACAAAGCCCCTCACCAAAGACTCCTGAGCAAATTTAGCAGTCATTAAATAAGAGGAGAGGTCCTCTTATGGATCAGTAACTGGTTAAAGAACATAAAGCACAGAGTAGGGATAAATGGTAAATTCTCCCAATGGAGGGATGTAAACAGTGGGGTCCCACAGGGATCTGTATTGGGACCAATGCTTCAACTTATTCATAAATGATCTGGAATTAGGAGTGCACAGAGAAGTGGCCAAGTTTGCTGATAATACCAAATTATCAACCTGTTCTGGAAGGGACTGCACTTCCCCTGAAGGATCATGTTCATAGCTTGGGAGTGCTGAACATCCATCTTTGTCATTAAAGGCACTTTAACAGCTTAGGCTAGTACACCAGCTACAACCCTACTTGGAGAGAGATGATCCATACTTCAGTGATCCATGCCCTGGTAACCTCCCGTTTAGATTACTGCAATTTATTTTATTTATTCTATTTATACCCCACCTTTTTTCCTGAAAGGAACCCAAGGCGGCTTACATAATCCTCCTCCTCCTCCTCTCCATTTTATCCTCACAACAACCCTGTGAGGTAGGTTAGGCTGAGAGTCAGTGACTGGTCCAAAGTCACCCAGTGAGTTTCATGGCCGAGCGGGGACTAGAACCCAGATCTCCCGAGTCCCCAGTCCAACACTCTCACCACTACGCCACACTGGCTCTAACACGCCACAATGTGTTATATGTGGGCCTGCCCTTGAAGATGATTTAGAAACCCTCTATTATTAAATGGTCTAAACTTGTTTATTAAACCATGTATATTCAGCTAGTACAAAATATGGTGGGTAGGGTATTGACTGGAACTCAGCATTATGATAATATTACACTGGTATTGTATAATCTTCACTGGCTTCCAGTTAATTTCTGAGCCCAATTCAAAGTGCTGATGTTAACCTGTAAAGACCTTCACAGCTCAGGGCCACAGTATGTGAATGAGCACCTCTTCCTGTGTATTCCTGAGCCCTGAGATTGTCATCGAGGCCCTGCTCTGAGTCACTCTTCTCCCAGGCCTTTCATTCCAGTCCCAGGGTCCGTCACTGTACTCCTGAAAGGCCTGTCATTCCAGTCCCAGGGGCTGTCATGCTACTCCAAAGTCTGTTTTGTCAGTCCTGGGGCTTGTCATTCCAGTTACTCCACCCACCCACCCCAGCAGTCATTCCAGTCCCAGCAGCTCCCAGGGACAGTCATTCCAGTTGTTGCTATTTCCCATCATTTATCCTTTTCAATGTAGTCAATATCTGATTTGAAAATATCAATATGTTTACCAAGCAGTGAACATAATATATTAAAATCATAGTAAAGCAAACATCAAAATTAAGACTTAAAATAATAAAATGAAAGAAAAATGAACCATTTCTATCCCTGTGACCCATTCCATTCCCTCTCAGGAGCCATTCCTTGCTTTATTTGTAGCTTGCATTGATTTCAACGGAGCCAAGTCATTCTCAGCAACTATTATTTGCTATGGACCTTCAGATAGCTCCCAATTGTCCTTCGTTTTATCCCGGGAATATTACAAAATTGGACACACGCGCGCACCTTTGCAGCCTGAAGTGATATGGTCCAGTCTCCTCCCTGCATTATGCCTACCGGGGTCACTAGTAGCATGACAAGGAATTAGGGGCTTCCGAGCAACCTATCACAATACTCATCTCTTTACGTTGAAACGGAACCATATTCTCAAGAGCAATAACAAGAAACCTTCCATCTCGTTTGTTCTCGCGATATTCAGTTTCCCCCTCCCCCTCCGAGGAGCAGCCGAGGCAGCGGTCCGCGGGGCTCAGGACGAGATTTCTGTGGTTGTGCTTCCTCACATCTGAGCTATCGCGAGATGCGGTTGCCTTGGCTCCCCGTAGCTATAGCAGCGACACGGAGGGAGGAGGGGAAGCCATCAAGGATGCGATGCTCTTGCGGGCTGTTCCTGAGTGGAATTGGCGGGTTGGCTGGTAAGTAAGTTGGCGACCCGTTAACTATTCGAAGCAGACCAGGCCTTGCTTTGGGCTGAGCCGAATCCTAAGCCTAATCACCCACCCCGAAGCGAAGCGCTTCCTCTCCCCAGTTAAAGGGGAGCACGCTAGAGACGCAGTCTGTGCTTGTTCCAGCGGGAGGAGGAGGTGCGACCCTCGCTCTGTGAAAGGCTTGGGGACGGCGGATAGGTTCCCTCCCTCAAGATGGGAGATCCTCCTCTTTTATCTTCACTCACATTTTAGACATTCGTGTTTCTCCCTCTCTTCTGTCGTTTCAGGGTATCGCTCGAACACCCCCCCCCCCCATGTCCTATGTATTGCTGAACTAGAATTTAAATGCAAATTTCAGTTCGGACTTAATTGGGGATGTTGGTGTCTTTGATGCCACAGGTGTTAAATTATCACAGCATAGTTAGAAAGCCAGTATCGCCAAAAACAACCTTGTGATACCTTAAAGGCTAAAAACAAAACAAAAGCGGTGGAATAATCTTTAATGAACTTGAGTCTACTTCATCAGACGTGTAGAGTCTTATCCTCAGTTGGCAGATATATTCATATGGGTAGAGGCATGAAATGTTTATCACATTAGTGTCATGAGTCATTCTGTTCTTATGTTAGACAAAGTTGGGCTAACTTCTGGCTGTACTCTCTACACACACACACCTGAACGTGTGTGTGTTTACCCATAAGGTAACACTTGCTGCATCTGATGAAGTCTACAAAACTTGTGCCACAATAAATCTGTTGGTTTTAAAGTTGCCACAAGTCTCTTTAAGTGGCTTCCCCCGTTTTTCCTCCTGAAGGTCATGCCCTTTTCCTCTCACTTCTCTTGTTCCCTGCTCTGTTTTGTATTACTACAAAAATGCCAAGTAATCTTTAGGGGATTATATAATTTGTGAACCATGGATTAAGGCTGGAGTCCTGTTCACACTTAGGTGTGAGTCCTGTTGATTTTATGGCTGATTACCACTACATAAGTGTGCATAGGGTTGCATCCTATGAGACTGCTGGCATATATACTTCCTGCTGTTGGATTTTTGTGCTAGTAATACATTGTATTACATTCTCAGGCTTTATGCTTAGCTTTCAAAGTGTGTATGTAAGGCCAGTGGCTGAGCACAAATGAAATGGATGGTATGATACATTGTGTGGCTATAATGTTATCAAAGAGTTAACAACATAGACTGGAGTGGTGGGTAGGTTTTGCTAAATTAGAGAGCTATGTTCTATAAGGAGCTGTTAGGTTTCTGCAGGTTCCTAATAAAGTACGGTAATTGAAATACTGACTGTTGTATGGCATTGTGTTGTATGGCAATGGGTTTCAAACTGTGTTTCATAGATCCCTGAGGTTACTTAGAAGCTTAGCAGGGGATTCCTCAGTGAGAAGATCAGTAATGACAATCAAGCTTTCCTGAAAGGTAGATTGCCTGCCACTGCCAACTTTCCTCTGCAGTGTGCAGCTGCAGAAATGTGTTTGGTGTGTTCTTAGTTTACAAAGGGCAATAGTGAGTCCCAATAAGCCTGGTTGGGGGGGAATGCCCCAGAATCATATGGTTCTGCTGTGCACTCTAGGATCTCTTTGATGACCTTGATTATCTGGATTTACTTCAGTTATGCCTGATTTTGGTGCTGAAGTGGAATTTGTTGCCCTGATGGATGATCCTATGACAGGAAAAGGACAGGGGGAGTCTGTCTCAGTGGTTTTGAATATTATCAGCCATTGGACATTGTGGATAGGCTGTCTGGATTGAAGATGGGGACTATGAAATCCTGCAGTACAGGCAGTCCCCAGGTTACGAACGAGTTCCGTTCTTAAGAATGTCTTTAAGTTGAATTTGTATACAAGTTGGAACAGCATAGCGTTCTATACGTTAAAATCGGCATTTACGCAAATTGCGTAAATTACACAAATTGCATAGTATACTACGCTATGTACTCTACGTAAATGATGTAGCGCCGGGAAACCCAGGAGTCCGTTCTTAAGTATGGGTTGTCTGTAAGTTGGACATTCTTAACTTGGTACTGCCTGTATTTGATTCTATCCACTATGTTGCTTAGCTTCTATATGGAAAACCTGCTGCAACAATGTCTACATGAAACCACTGAATGAGGTCATTTGAGGATTTGGAGAAAGGTGTTGTCATAATGCAGATGACATTCAGCTCTATTTGTCCCTCACATCTGTTTCAGTTGTGATTGTAAATGTAATTGAGGCACTGGAAGTGCTGAACCAGTGAATGAGGGGCAGTAAACTATAACTTAATACAGACAAGATGGAGAATCTGTTGGTTTGTGGTCCTTCTGCCCTGGATGGCAGTGTTCAACATGTTCAGCATGGGGTTGCACAGGAAGCTAGGCTTGCAGTTCGAGGTTGCTCATTGATCCAGCATTGTCACTAGAAATCCGGGTGGCCTGTTTGCCTTCCACCAGCTTATGCTGATACGCTTGCTATGACCCCCTTCTGGACAGAGAGATAACCTTGCCACAGTTAACCATGCTCTGATAACCTCTAGTTTAGACTGTTATAAGGTCTTGTATGTGGGCCAGCAACTGAAAACTACAGTTAGTTAAAAATACGTCTGCTGACTGGGAGTTGAGAACTTATCTTGCCAGTCCTTAAACAGCTGCATCAGTTTGCATTCTGTTTCCGGGCACAAATCAGAGTGCTGGTGTTGGCCTTTATAGCCCTTTATGACTTGGGACTAGGTTATCTGAAGGATGATCTACCTCAGTATCAGCCAGCCTGTGTATGGAGGTCATCACTGAAGGTCCTTATTTCATAGAACTTATTTCATAGATCATAGAGTTGGAAGGAGCCTACAAGGCTATTGAGTCCAACCCCCTGCTTAATGCAGGAAACTAGAGGAGGGGTCTCCCATCCAGGTAATAACCAGGCTTGACCCTGCTTGGCTTTTCACACTCAGACAAGCTGAGCCAGCATAAGCCACAGGCCTGTATACTTCTCCCTAGGTGCCTTTGCTGACTGAGGTATAATAGGTGGTGCCCCCTATTGGTGTGGTGTGGTGTTTATGGAATATTGTGTCTGGGGAAGCTTTCCTGGCACCCACTCTGTCATCTTTTTGGCACCAGGGAAAAAACGTTTTTATTTTTTCAGGCCTTTTAAAAAGATAGTATCTTACCAACACCACATTATTACAGTGGATAGAAGAAATCAACAACAGACAGAATCGTATTTTTATCTTCAAAGTGATTGGTTTTATGCCACTATTATTTCTTATCTTAATGTTAATGATATTGTATCTTATAGTTTGATTCTCTTATTGGTATTGTTTTTATGTTTCTGTAAGATGCTCTGGAAAAATCTTTTTTTGAAAGGGAGGGGGAATATATATATATATATATATATATATAATATGTAATATGCAGGGATTCGTCAGCAGACAGGCTGATGTAGAAAGAGTTTCCTGAACAGGAAGTTTGTTGCTCTATGCTGTTGGGTAATGAGATTTTCTTTTGCATTGTAAATATAGAAAAACACTACCGTAAAAATACTTCTAAAAATTCATAAACATTCATTCAGTGTCCAATTCATTTTAAGTACATCTTAAACTATAGCCAGTATTTCAAGATTAACATTTATTTATTTATTTATTTCTATACTGCCCAATAGCCAAAGCTCTCTGGGTGGTTCACAAGATGCTTGTTCTAATAATGTATGAATGGAATCTGTTGTGTGAACAAAGTCTGATTTTATTTTAACTTTTAGAGATGTTTATAATCGGTCAACTTATACATCGATGTAGCATTCCAATTTTTACATTTTGAAATCTTCATACTTCGCAAATGATCTTGTTTTCAATATTTAGTAATAAATCTACCAGTATTTATTTACTATCAGCAACTAGCTGTCTATCATATAATCTAACATGGGTTTTTACCTACCCAAGCAATAGGTATGAATTGAATCTCATATCCAATAATATCACTGACACCTCTTCCAATATTTTTGGGTGACCTCACTGTCTTACTAGATATGGACACTGCCCTCCACCCCCAAGTACTGATTACATATCCAACATACACTACATTAGTGTACATTCTCTAAAATGTAGGTGGGTGTATAATACTAAGCATAAAATATTGTATAAGTTTTCTCTAGAGTCTGTATCCAATGCATACCTATATTTTCTATTATATCTGTCCATTGAGGCTCAAACAAGTATTTAGGTTACTCTCCCATTTTAATTTAAGACTAGAATCTATTTTATCATTTTCTATCAAGCATTTACGGTATATACCTTGGATAAAAGGCCCTTTTGTTTGGGATCGGTCCTCATCAAAAGTGTTAAATCTCCTGCATATATTAATAACAGTCATCTTGCATTGAAGAAAACTTAATTTGCAGGTATTAAACAAGGGAAGCTGTATATCAGATACTTTTGGATTAATGCTGCCAAAGATAAAATGCTCCTCTGATCTGTTAAGTAATCTGGAGACAAGTTTCAAAATTCCCTTGCTGTCTCTGAAATCCCTTTCTGAAAATAACAGATGACATTAGTGGTACACTGGGGACAGATGCTATCTGCATTTGTCTCGTATTCTAACTATTGTGCTTCTTATTTATTCTTAATGGAAGTGCATTGATTCCTCTTATCCAACCGCCCCCCCCCCAAAAAAAAAACACATGCAAGGAGTGGACAATTTGGTCCAATCTGTTCAACAATCCATGGGAAGGTATCCACTTTTTGGAACTACTATTAAAGTTGTCCCTAGAATAGCAGCATGATAATAGGCCTATGTAGATATTTAGCTTGCTCCTGTGAAGGCTAAAAGTAAGACGCTGGCTCAGCTTGTCTGAGCGTGGAAAGCTAAGCAGGGTCAGGCCTGGTTATTACTTGGATGGGAGACCTCTCCTCTAGTTTCCTGCATCCAGCAGGGGGTTGGACTCGATAGCCTTGTAGGCTCCTTCCAACTCTATGATCTATGAAATAAGGAAGGGACAGGGGCACACATGCAAGTCCTGCCCCCAACATCCATGCCCCTTGCGTTCCTGACTTCCTGCTTTGAGTGGGGAGGTCTGAAGGGGGCTTCTACTCATGTTTACTTGCTTTATCAGGGTTCCCAATTGCATGTAGGCTTCTAATTGCATTCGGGCTCTCCTGCACACTTTCCAGCTCAACATGGGGATATTTGGGGTGGAACTTGCGTGCACACCTGTGTCTTCTCCCCACTTTTAGTCCTCATGTGAGCAGGTTAAATTTCTGTATAGGGCTAATATCCATGAATATTAAGTAAAGATGTTTTCTTGAGAGATCTATTAACCCAAAGAAAACCGTCTCAGTTATTGCTAAGGATGTGTTGTGAGGGTTGTGGGTTTTGGGCTTTAATGCAAGTGATTAGGGATCTGTTTGAGTAGTGGTGAATGGTGAGAGGCATGTGTGGGAGAGTATCTTTGTAACAGGGTTAAAAGGGAAAGGAAATCTGGAGCACTCATGAAATGACATGTAAGAGACAAGTGACGAATAGGATCAAGGCGCAGCAGTTGGAAGGAAGTAAAATGACTGGGTGTGAACAGATTTGATTTACAAGTGTCAAAACATTTTTGTACTTAACTTACAAAGCTGCTGAATAAATTGTTAGACTGTAAAATATCATTTTATGGTACAGCCATAGAGTGAAATCAGCCAGTGTGTAGGTGGATTCAAGTATGTCTGAGACTATGTCTGCTCCCACAGATTCAACCCAGGATGAGGTGGTGTGATACGTGCCATATGTATAGCAAGTTGTGATGCATTTCCACCTGCTTTTTTTCTGGGATGTTTCATAATTTCAGGTGGAGTCAAATTCCAGGTGGAGTCACAGAGTCAAATTCCCTTTCTGGGTTTGGCTGTAGGAAAGCAAGTTCCTCGTTCCCTGTGATGTTTCCTGAGGTATTTGTTGTCTGAGGAAGGATTGCAGATCGGCTTTAGCTCCTGCAGCATCCCAAAGCAGACTCCAGTCTTTTCCCACAAGTAGGTCCGCCAACATGGGGCTACTGGAGGAGAGAAGGTTTTGCTCTTCCTTAGGGTGAAGCCTCCCCTCTCCTGTTGAGTTCCCCTTCAATTTGCCTTAAGATGCGGCATGTTGGAGCCCTTCCCCATCAACAGGTCTACTAGATAATTCCTGTACTGCTACCTCCAGGTGTGAATTCCATGCATGCATGCAATCAACAGGATGGAAACTCACTAGGACTAGGACAAGCAGGGGCCCCACCGGCTCTCATGAGGAAGTTACCTGGCATGTACATACTCTTAGGAACAGTGTGCTATATAGGAGCACTGCCAGTTCATGCAACACTGCAATGTTACTAGTCTGCAGGGGAAACCATGTGGGTGAATTGCTCATTGCTGTGCTCTACTGTACAACCAACTCCTGGCGTAGTAGATGGCAAAATCTAATTACATGACATAGAAAACCTCACCAATATGCACAGGTACAAGTGTGACCTAATTCATATAATCAGAGGCAATGCACCTCAGATATGTAAATACCTATTCATCTGATTGCTTCTGGCACAAGTATTGCCTCCAGGCAAGTAGATAAGCTTTTTAAATTGGCAGAGGTGCCTATTTCCCTTTCTTTCAGGCTGCATATGTGTACTAGGGCAGTGGTTCCCGATCTTGAGTCCCCAGATGTTGCTGGACTACAGCTCCCAGCATCCTTTGTCATTAGCTTGCTCGCTGAGTATGCTGGGAGCTGTAGTCTAGCAACATCTGGGGACCCAAGGTTGGGAACCACTGTACTAGGGATAAGCCCCATTGAACACAGTGGAACTTATTTCTGAGCAAACATGCACAAGATTGCGCTGCATGATTGTAAATGTGTCACATATACCTAGGTATAGATGAGCAGGCAGGCTAATACATTTTGTAGACTTCTTTTGGAAAACCTGTTTTGTCTGTTTACAAGGAGTGAAGTGAAATTGTTCATATATGTTAAGTAATGAAAGTTGAATAGTTAATGTGCATAGCAACCTGCCACTGTACACATTCCCCACACCTCATGGAGAATGTGCATATAATCTCCCCACAAGGAGGGAATTGTGCACATTTCCTGGTCAATATACATACTCTCCAACGGGCCTTGGAGAATGTGCATATTTCAACAGGGTTTTGTACATTCTCTAGACATTATGCATAATGTCCAACAGATCTTGGGGAATGTGGATATCGCAACACAGTTTTGTATATTCTCCAGGCAATATACACAGTCTTAGGAAATGTGCATAGATCAACTGCATTTTGTACAACAACAGGGTTGTTGTGAGGATAAAATGGAAAGGAGGAGGATTATGTAAGCTGCCTTGGGTTCCCTGCAGGAAAAAAGGCAGGGGTATAAATATAATTAATAAATAAATAATAAATAAATAAATAGGCACGTTCTCCAGTCAATATGGCATAGTTTCCAAGAAACATACCTTGTATTTTATCTCTAGTAATTAGAGGTGGGCAATCCGATGCCCACAGACAGGTCTCTCATGAATAGTCTGGATGAGGCTAGTAAAAGGTTGGATCCATGATCTGCCTTCCATTGGCAGGAGGACTCCGCTTATGCAGGTGCTTCTGTCCAATTTTCAGGGATCTTCCATGAACCACAGCTCACCTCATTCAGCAGGATCCCCCAACCCTCTGTATAGCATTTCCAGAGGGTTGCAGGAACTACAGGGTAGTTCGCCTAAGTCTGGGTCCATCCAAAAATCTGGATGCTGGCTTTAATTAATGGGTGGGCTTAATGTGTGTGATGTGCATAGCCATGGTTAAAACTCTGTGTTGTTTCTCCCTCAACAACCCAGACTGCCAGGTTCCTACATCATGGCAAATAACCCAGGAACACTCTTGGGTTGTTTCACAAAGTGGAAGCGGGTGGGACACCAACCTGTACAAATACTGTAAACCAACCTTCCCCAACCTGGTGTTCTCCAGATGTGTTGGACCTCAACTCCCATCACTTCCAGCCAGCCTGGCCATGCTGGCAGGGGATGCTGGGAGTTGAAGTCCAACACATCTGTAGGGCACCAGGTTGGGGAAAGCTGCCGTAAGCAATATCATCCTGATAAACGAAAGCTCATCCCAGTTCAGTTAAGTAACAAACTTAAGAAACAGAAGAGTTTTTACCCTTTATGTCTCTTTCAAATACAGCAGGGGTAGGCAACTTGTGGACCTCCAGATGTTTTGGCCTACAGCTCCCATCAGCCCTAGCTAACATAGCTAACCATGAGGGATGATGGGAATTGTAGGTCAGAGGACCACAAGTTGCACACCCCTGCAATACAGCTAACTGGATTTCCTGGTTATAGTGTTATTTCTCTCTCTCTCTCTCTCTCTCTCTCTCACACACACACACACACACACACACACCCACACACGAGAATTTATTATGGCTGTAATCAAGGATTAGAGTCCTAAAATAAATCAAAACAAAGCTCTTTAAAGTTTACAGGTGCTGTGCTCTTTTGCTGACTTGGTGAACCAGTGAAAATACTTTAATAGTGTAATCCTGTTCATGTCTACTCAGAAGTAAGTCCCATCTAGCTTTTTTCCAGGAAATTGTAAGGCTGTAATCCTATACACAGTTACCTGAGAGTAAGTCCTCCTGAACTTAATGGGACTTACTACTGAGTGCACATGTATAGGATTGTGCAGTAAAGTGAGTGATTATGGGTATCTGTAGGCAGGACCGGTGCAAGGCAGTTTGGTGCCCTAGGCAAGATCAGGTATTTAGCGCCCCCCCTTCCCACTTGAGAGCGCTGTATTTTTCCCCAAGGCATTTCTGGTGCCCCCTTTAGCCCTGCGCGCTAGGCAGGTGCCTAGTTGGCCTAATGGTAGCACCGGCCCTGTCTGTAGGTATAATATAGCAGTCACTTTCAGTATTGTTAGTACAGAAGGTATATGCATACTTTTAAATTTAATTTTTTGTTATATTCCATATCCCCAAAAGCTCAGAACAGATTATGGCCTTTTGAATCAATTAATAATAATAAAGAAGAGTTTGTCATGAATTGAACCTCCTGGTTATCCCCAGACTTGAAATGCTCCCTCAAATAAGAGGTCTTGCCTTGCTTCTGGAATAGTATAATACAGTTCCTGGCACATACCCCTGTAGCAAAAGTAAAATTGATTTAGTTAAAACTTCTGCTGTAGATAATGAGTGTAAAGGAAATAACTTAGGTAGACATCCCCATGTGCTATATGGAACCTCGACTTTACCCCTCCTGGGTAACTTAGAAATGCAATCTGGGTGTCTGATCATAGGTTTTTGAGGGCAAGAGAGCAATTAGAAATACTCCTAGCAACCATGGGACAATGTCAGAGGTTTGCAGACATAATTCTTAAAAACGACAACAGTGGCATTGCTCATTTTTGATGTTTGCAATTAAGGCACAAAAAGCAATGTACAATAGTGTAGCATACAATCTGAATGGATAGCTCCTCTTGTTATGGAAGACCTACCTCATTATTTGAAGAACTGCAACATTTGATCAGTCAATCAGTTCAATTAAAGACTTTCCAGATTATTTTTAAATGCCCCTAATTCAATGGGGTTCCCTTTTAGAAGAGATAGTCCCCCTTTCTCTCCCTCTTCCATTTCTAAACTGGTGCCTGAAATTCCCCTTCTCTCCCCTATGGCCTGCCTCCACTTGGGTGACAGGAAGAAGAGGTTAAACAGAGACCCACATGTCATGGCTCCCATGGGTTGTTTAAGCCATGGGTAAGTTTTTCCAAATATTTTTTAGCACAGAATAGAGTGTAGCTATAACTTTCCACGATCTGGACACTTTGGGTGCTTCCAGATGAAGCTTTTTATAGCACCATCACCCTGCCTCATTCACAGAATTTTACAGGGGGTGCGGGGAGTACAGATTAGTTTTCCACACATAACCCTCCCGTTAAGAATCTTTCACTTGTAACCCTCCTGTACTTTTTCACTGCTTCTTCTGCCTTTTTTCTTACTGCAGAAAATCCATTAAGGAAAAAAAATGGAATCACTCCACAAAGCATTCTGATAGGTAGCAATGGAAGCCCTCCATCTGGAAGCACCCTATGCTTCTGTTAGTGCAGCCCAAGATTGCATAAGCTTTTTTGCATCTGCATTGCAAAAAAGGAGCAACCCTATGCATGTTTAGTCAGAAAAAAGTCCTACAACTCCCAGCATTCCCTAGCCAGCATGGGGAATGGCTGGCTGGGGAATGCTGGGAGTTGTAGGACTGTTTTCTGTCTAAACATGCATAGGATTGCACCTTTAGTCACACTTTATACGTGTGCTGCTGCCATACTTGTGCTTTGTTTAGTTTTTTTCCTACTTTACATTTGATTCTGCCTTCTATGGTGTTAGGTATCCCTTCCAGCTTCATATCATTACAAATTTGATAAGCATCCCCGCTACACCTTCACCTCATCCAAGTCGTCTATGAAAATATTAAACCACAAAGGGCCTTGGGATTGGACTGTCTTTCATCCTAGTTTTATATTTTCCTGAACACCAAACCTTTCAAGTCTAATTTTGCCTAGTCTACATTATTCTACAGGTGGTTGAGTGCCTATCCATTGAGAAGCAAAAAGGGGCCACCCAAAAATAAGGTAGTGTTTTTTACATCCTTGGGCATGCAAAAGTATATGTTTGATACACAGTTTGGGGTGCTTCTTGATCCAGCTTTGTCTGGTTCGCCAACTGTGATCATTCCTAGAACTTGACTGCCATAATTTTCACTTGTTCAGCCAGAGTTGTTCATATTTACAGCAAAGTCAAAGTAAATTTGACTTTGACATATTTACACCTATACTGAAAGAACTACACTGGCTGCCTATTTGCTTCTGAGCCCAATTTTAGGTGCTGGTGCTTACCTTTAAAGCCCTACCTGGATTGGGGCCCAAATACTTGAAGGAGCACCTCCGAAAAACTTGGTCTCTCACTTAACATAAAAAACCCCCAAAGTGCTTTATCAGCAAGTGCTTCATCAGCAAGTGCAAGTTAACCCTTTGGTGATGCCATCTATCCAGCTTGGCGGGGCAATACTGGAAAATGTTGATCATTTTCTCTATCTTGGCAGCTATCTTTCTGTTACAGCTAACATTGACAGTGAAATCCAGCATCGTTTGAGCTCCGCAAGTGCCGCATTTTCTCGAATGAAACATAGAGTGTTTGAGGATCGGGATATCTGTAAGAAGACCAAAACGCTGGTTTATTTTTATTTATTTATTTTATTTATTATATTTATACCCCGCCTTTTTTCCTGCAAGGAACTCAAGGCAGCTTACATAATTCTTCTTATGTAAATTCATAAATTATGTAAATTATGTAAATTCATAAATTCTTAATTTATGAAGCCATTGTATTACCAACTTTATTGTATGCCTGCGAAACATGGACTATCTATAAACGTCATTTCCACCTCCTTGAAAGATTTCATCAACGTTGCCTCCGGAAAATCCTGCGAATTATTTGGGAAGATAGGCGAATAAATGTCAGTGTACTGGAAGAAGCAAAGACTACTAGCGTTGAAAAAATGATCCTTCAATGCCAACTTCAATGGACCGGTCATGTTGTTCGAATGTCTGACTGCCATTTCCCAAAGCAGTTACTTTATTCCCAACTCAAGGATGGAAAGCGGAATATCGGTGGTCAGTACAAAAGGTTTAAAGATGTTCTTAAGACTAATCTAAAAAAATGCAATATAAACATCGAAAACTGGGAAGCTCTGGCCCATGAACGATCTTAATGGAGGTTGGCCTTTCACAAAGGTTCCATGGACTTTGAAGAAGCCCGAGTGCAAGGTGAAAGGGAGAAACGTGCTAAGCGAAAAGCACATCAAACGAATCCTTTACAGGACCATCTTCCATCTGGTAACCTGTGTCCTCACTGTGGGAAGCTGTGTGGATCTAGAATTGGCCTCCACAGTCACTTACGGACCCATCGCTAGAGTCTACACAATTTTTTAGAATTTTCCTCCTTCTATAATTTTCTTTTTGTAATTTTATCCTGGAAGACAATCTTACTCGGTCACGAGTGATCACCGCCTATGCTTGTGTATTAAGATCTTCTAAAGAGGTCTTTTTCTGAGTACCCTCTTTAGCCGAGGTGCAATATGTATTCACAAAAGAGAAGACCTTTTCTGTGGTGGCACCCAGACTCTGGAATGCTCATCCCAAAGAAGCTCAACTGCACAGGCACTACACTCTGTGGTGCTGGGTTAAGCCCTTCCTAATTGCTCAGGCATTTTAGAGGAGATTTTGTTCTGTTTCTGTTCATGATTTAGTTTGTTTTATTTTGCTTATTTGGTTGTATTTTATTATGGTTACTTCCTGTTTTTATTAGATGTTTGTGTGAATAGTTTTTATTCACACTTGTACACCATTCTGGAATCTTTTCAGTGAAGATAGATTGTAATAGTTACAGATGGAGCTCTCTCCCACCTTTGTCATGCCACCATTCACATGTATTTATATCTTCAGATATGTATTCTATAAAAGTGTTGAATTAAGTAATACAGTAATACCTTGGATTGCAAGCATAATTCGTTCCGGAACTGTGCTTGTAATCCAAAACACTCTTATATCAAAGCGAGTCTCTGGCAGGCATGAACAGGGCCGATTTCGGCCCGCTCGAGGCAAGCGGTTATATCCCTATGACTTGTCTTGCAAGACCTTGCTCGTTTATCAAGTCAAAATTTTAAATTTTTTTTTTGCTTGTCTTGCAAAACGCTCTCAGACCAAGTTACCGTACTTGCAATCCAAGGTATTACTGTACTCTGTTTGACCCTGAGTCAATAAGTGCTGAGCTTGGTTATGTGAGCATTATATGGGGCATTGTTAGTGAGCATGGAATGAATATTGACGATATACTGTAGCTAGCTTCTTATATTCTTAAGTAATAAGGAGCAATTCCATGGCACACATGTATATAGGATTGGCGGGTATCCATCCCAAAGCTTTGACACACCAAGCAGGGTTTGGGGATGTCAGCAGGTGGCCAGCTCATAAGACAAACATCTAGGTAAAGGGGCAATCAGAGATGTGGATGCCTGCGAAAATGCAAAGAAATCAGAAAGAGTCATTTCTCCTGTAATGTTTTTCTTTTTTGCGGGGGGGGGGGGATCATGTGCAATATTTTCTTATTCAGAATGATGAGTGAAACACTTCTTTAGGAGTCTTAAAATAATATTGTTACAGCCAATAACACTGCTGCAAAGCTCTTACATCAAATATTCAAAGGTAATAATGCTAGTGATTGGTACTGCATTTGTCTAGATCGATAAATCATGCTCTCGCAACATTTTACAGTTCAAAAACTGGAACGTGTGTAACAACCCAATCTTCTTCATAGTCTCTGTGCATCACACATATGGGCTCTGTACCTGCTTGGAGCCTTGTTTGGGAAACTTCTCGCTGGAAGGAGATTCTTTTCTGCCTATGAACAAAGGATTTTTCAGTCCGGAACTTTCTGCTACGGGTGCAGTCGAAACTATAAGATTTATAGATGGAAACAATGTTATTTTTTACCTTCACGGTAATTGCTTGTAAGCAGGGACCTTAAGAAGACTTGTTCTGATGAAGTCACATATGACGAAGCAGGCCTTACAATCCGGATTCCTGTAACAGTCTGCTAACAGTCTTATCTACTGTTATTACTTGCCAACATTGTTTGTCCTTCTTTTCTTTATTGTCAGCCTTGCTTTGACTTTGTTACTTGTTATTCATTATATTCAGTGTGTTCCCCCCCCCTCTCATTTTCTTATTGTCAATATGCTGGTTATAGTAGTTTTACGTATTGTTACTGACCTGCCTACTTTGTTTGTTATTGTTTTCTTTAATGTTAGTACTATTCATTAATTGTTGATTAGCTTTGTTATTTTCATATTATATATCTTGGCATTTGCTTGCAGCATTCTGGTGTCTTCATTATAAGTTGTTACTACTACTTACCACATCTCATGTTGATTTTACAACATGTTTTCTTATTGAAAGTTATTGACTACACTTTATATTTTTTTTAAATCTTTGTTATGGTCAGTCCACGCATATTTCTTTCTGAGGGGCAACGGTGATACCTTTTTTAAAAATATACTTTATTTCTTAGCGGGTTCCCACCTGTTCCCTCTGTTCCTCTTTGACCACCATTGTGGTTGCCTCGTGAGGAGCTTCTCTCATTGTTAACGACTTTGTTGGCTGAGGTTACTCCATTTTCTTCTCTCTTTTCTTGTCTAACTATGTTCTTCTTTCTTTATTATTTATTTATTTATTTAATGCATTTTTATACCGCCCAATAGCCGAAGCTCTCTGGGCGGTTTACAACAGCTAAAATAATAAAATAAAATATAAAATTTAAAACCACAGATTAAAAACAAACAGCAGAGCTAGCAGCAGCAGTTACAATAACGGAATTAAAAACAATTACAAGATTGTTATTTTTTCTTTCTTCTTTCTTTCTTTCTTTGTGATCGCTGGATCATGGTATGTCATAAGGCATAGGGCCCTCAAGGCCCCATTTCGCAAATGTGTGAGATGCAGCAGAAAACCTTCTCCAAATGATGGGCATTCCTTGTGTTTGTTATGTCTTGGAGAGGACCATGTCATAGATACTTGCCCGCACTGCCAGGCCTTTACAAAGCAGGCCAGGTGAAACCACTCTGTGCAGTCCTTTGGAAGAAGGCCCTGGAAACTGTGGACGAGCTGAGGAAATTAGATCAGCCTCCCCTGCTACCATGTCAGCTGCAGTGCCATCGACCTCTGCTCTGGTTGCATCTCCACCAAGTCTGGCTCTAACCATGGGCCGTGACCCCCCAACACCAGGGACTGGCAGTGACTCTGGTGAAGAAGCTCTCCAAACAGGCTTGTATGTCCTTGTCAAGGTTCCGCTACTGCAGGGACCCCTTGATCTGCCTTTGGGAGATCTCTGCCTCTTCCCAAAGTCTCTCCCTCTCTAGGTTATCAAGTCCTTTGCCTGCTTCCAGTAACGTGGGTGTAGGCTCTAGACGTGGTGAATAAGTCACTCCAAACTCCAGGGTAAACAACAGCACTTTACTTATAATATTAGGGTTTTTACTTAATAGAGTGGTTATAATTCAAAAGCAAGTATGATAAAATAAAACAAACAAACAAACAAACAATCCAATGTTCTCTAGTATAACTTCAGACTACCTAATTCCTATGCAGCCAGTTTCTCTTTCTCTCTCTCTGCTTCTCTCTGCTGTTTCTGTGCTGCTGCTTCCAGCTCTCTCTCAGCACACACTAACTGCTAGCTGACCACACCCCACATATATAGTCTTCCCAGGACTGGAAGGTTATAATCATGTGACCTTGAATAGGATATCTAATTCTTAACTTCTATTGGGTAACTTAAAACTCTCAAACTCCCCCTCCCATCCAAGTGTTTGGGCCTTCAGGCTTCACTACTCGAGGGAAGTGTTTGGGCCTTCAGGCTTCAACAAACTGAAGCCTGTGTAGGCCTCAACAAACCCAATCCTGTGTAGGCCTCACTCCATCACAGTCCTAAAGAAAGATCTGAAAAAGAAAAGGAAGAAAGATTTGAGGAAGTTGCATGCCTCGCCGCTACTAACAACTTCGATACCGCTGCCTCCACCTCTGCTCGACTCACCGATACCAACTTCGGTATCAATACCGACTCAGGATCCTGAGCCACTGGCATCAATTTTGGAAGGTGAGATCTGTGACCCCTCTCCACCTCGTGCACTTTGTACATGCTCTGTCGAGGGCCTCTCCTTCACCCTCTGGTTTGATATGCCTCTCACCGATATGGATCTCAGATACGAGCAGGCAGGACAGAGGAAACTATACCTATACTCACTATGATTGCTCCTGCTCCCTGTGTGTCAGGATCTGCTCTGCCAAATGCAGCGCCACAGCTCCCTCTAGTGGCCGCTGCCTGGATAGCAGCCCAGCCTCCTGCTGGCTTTGCAGAATCCTGTCCCAGACCTCCAGCTGTCCCAGGTCTGCTAATGCAGCCCAGCTGGGAGCTGCTGGAAACCCTATATAAAGACAGCCTCTGCACTGCAGTCTTTGCCACAGCAACACAAGCCTTTGTGTTGTCTGCAGCCGGTTCCTGCTTCCAGTGACCAACCTTGATCCTCGCCTTGCCTGGTGTTTGACCTGTGACTGCTCTCGACCTATGCTTCTGGCCCTTGCTCTGCCTGGTACGTGCTTGGACTCTGTTTGCCCTTTGGACTTGTCTTTCTGCTTCTGGCCTTTGCCTGGACTCTGTTGCTCTTGGACTGTGCCTTTAACCCTTGCCTGGACCCTGCTTACTCTTTTGACTTGCCTTTTGCCTCTGGCCCTTACCTGGATTCTGTTTACTCTTGGATTGTGCCTCTGACTCTTGCCTGGACTCTGCTTGCTCTTGGGACTCGCCTTCTGCCTCTGGCCCTTGCTTGGACTCTGTGCTTGAACCCCGCCCTGCTTGATACGTGCCCTGACCTTGGTCTGCCTTCTGGATCCGGCTCACCCCTGACCTGCTCTCCATCATCCCCTGACCCTGGCATTCCGCTCTGAACCTCGCTGCCTACGCCCCGGACCCTTACACTGTGTTCCCATTGGGACAGGCGATCTGAGCAGTCCCTAGCGCCTTGTCGCGCCTATTATTGGGACGATTTGCAGTTTTGTCTGCCCCGTGACATCCCTTATCACCAACAGAGGTATTGGATGGGTGCCTTTCCTCGGTATCGACAGCCATCAGCTGCCCTTGGATGGCTGCCGATGCCAAGTGACTTTCTGCCACCACTGGCTCTTCTGCCTAAACAGCTGATACCTACCAGACCCCCGATGCCTCCTCCAAGAACTTCCCCTCAACAAAGGGAGCGCCGATCCCCATCACCTATTGCAGCTACAGCTCAGCAGCATTCTGTTCAGGCTCTGTCTGAGGGCACTCGAGTGACATCCCTGTGCTTCTTGATGGGAGACTATTGTTTCATCTTCTTCGTCAGCTCTATCCTTCTCTTCCCCAGATGCAGCAGTGGGCTCATTGGACTCAGGGACACTTCTCTAAGCAGGTGCTGTGAATGGCCCAGTCGCTCGGACTGGAGATCCAACAGCCCATATGGAGGGTGAAAAACCCAGCCTTTGATGCGGTCTATGCTGAAGTAGCAGCACCTGTAGCAATTCCTTTTCTTCCGACTCTCCTTAACACTGTACAACAGTCGTAGAAGGTGCCTTCCTTCTTTGAACCCCACCTTGAAGAGATTGGAGAGCATGTACAAAGTGCAGGAACAAGATGCAAAGTTTAACTTCTCCCATCCATTGCCAAATTCAATCATTGTGGAGTCTGCTCAGGGTCGGTCTCAGAAACGACATTCCTTGCTGGTCAACAAAGAGGGAAGATGCCTGGACCTGATGATAAGGCGAGTTTACTCCTCAGCAGCTCTCGGCCTCCACCTTGCTAATTATCAAGCGACTATGTTGGATATCAACTGTTTCTGTGGGAGAAGATGGGGTTGCTTTGCGACTATCTCCTCGATGACTGTAGAGAACTGGCCAAGATGTTTCAGGTGGAAGCACTGAAACCTTCAAGGCAACAGATAAACACAGCTCGCCATCAGGCAGACTGCAACACAAAAGCAATGGTTGGTGCTGTCGTGTTAAAGAGGCATGCCTGGTTGAGGTCATCCAGGCTATCGCCGGAAGCGAGATCAAAGACTGAAGACCTTCTCTTTAATGAGGAAGGCCTCTTCAATGCTAAACTGGACAAAGTGATGGACTCAGTCCAAAAAGCAAAAACAACAGCGAGAAAAATGGGGCTAGGGCAATTTCCACCATTGCCATCTTTCAGACAGCGCAGATGATCCCAGCACAGCAGCAGTTGTCAGCCTACCTGCCCAGGCAACAGACTGACAATTTCGCCCACAAATATCTCATGTACCAAAAAGAACTTATCCACCATTTCAGTACCAAGCCTCTAAGAGATTGGGAGATTCAGGTAGCAAGTGACAGCTTTGTCTCACTCCATCATCCCCACCTTTGGCACTCGACTTCACCTTTCACCATGTGTGGGTAGCGATATCATCAGACACCTGGTTCCTGAAGATCATTCATTGGGGCTACTACAGGATCGAATTCAACATCCTCCTGCCTTTTACCGGCATCTGTACCACACCACCTTTGGAGGCACTCTGGCTCAAAGTGGCTTCCCCTACTGGAGAAAGGGGCATTCCAGCCAGTCAGTCCTTGCCATCTCTATGAAGGCCTCTACTCCAGATATTTTACGGTGCCGAAGAAGGATGGAGGGCTTCGACCGATCTTGGACCTCAGGGAAGTCAATCTTTACATCATCCCCAAGAAATTTCGTATGACCACACCGCAGCAGATACTACCTCTTCTGGGCAGAGGCGACTGGTTTGCGCCCATTGACCAGAAGGATACCTACGGTACTTCTACATCACGATCCATCAGAAAAGTCAGCGCTTCCTCTGATTCAGTGTGAGGCATGACGCATATCAGTTCAGAGTCCTGCCTTTCAGACTATCAACAGCACCCTCATCCTCTGCATATGGGCACATACCTTCATATACATAGCCATTGTCAACTGTGGAAGGCAAAAGACCCCGAGTACAAGTTAGTCCATAGTAGACAGGAAGAGAAGCCTGAATGTATTTGTGTTATTTGTTTGCTGAATTGTGGCCATATGTCATATTTGCAATGATGATAGTAGGGTAGGGAAAGGGATATTTTTGTAGTGACTGTAGGGGAAGGATTCGAGAGAACATACTTGGACCTAAAATGTTTTGGAAATCTTAGTGTAAAATGTGAAAGTTAGAGGAATTCATCTTTTCTACCTTTATGCATTTGGAGCAGAATTACAGGATTAAACTATATTGTCTTTGGTTTATCACTTGATACGGAGGTATTGTGAATTGTGACCTGCATTTCAGCTATAAATGAAATATTCTTGCTGTGTTTTTTTCAGGGGAACGGTTTACATCCTAGCTGATTGAAGCAGAGCAGGAAAAACGCAGAAATTGAATGATTGTGGGAGTATGTTCTGCAGTGCTGAGAACACACTGGCAAGGGCGGTCTCTGGCTGTCACTTTAAAAAAAATGACCTGCTTGTTGGAGGAGGGGCAGTTCCCTGAGAATCAGGTGCATGTCTGTAGCGATGATGTCATATTTCTAAGTAGCCCTGCTTGAGTGAGACAGATGCAGACGAGGGAATGATTTCCTAATTGCAGATATCTAGCTGGGAGGAGTAAGAAATGGACAGAGCACAGGCAGTTTGTAAGTATTAAAAATATTGCTGAAGTCATCTGTAGTTTTCAGGAATGAATTGCTATGTGAAGGTGATACAAACAGCATGATTCGTATTTGAGGACTGTAAAAAGATCGTCTGATTTGAAAAGGTTTTTTCCCCCCTTCAAATTACTAATATCCCATGTTTAGAGGTAACATTTCAAAGGCTTTAATGGCAGTAATTGTTGTATGCTGTCTTCCTTGAAAAGTGCATGTTGTATGGCTTATTGAGGAATTCTTCCTGCTTCATTCTTAGAGGCAGTGTTATAGCATTCACACATGTGGTATAATATAGTCGTATGTCATGAGAAATATTCTTAGCCCTTAGAAACTTCTTGCTGAACCTTAGGGGTTTTTTTGTTCTGGCTTGCAAATGATACTAATGTATGCAAGAGTGACAAGAACAACTAAAGTTAGGGATCAGTCTTCTGTTTCATTTTTTAAAAAAATATTACCTGTAAACCGGTTTTATGATCTGGATGTAATTGTTGGTCTGTGTTGACATAATATTGTGTAATACCAGAACAAAGTACATAAGAGGGTGGATAAAGAGTTTCTAAATATGATATTAACTAATAGTGAATTTTATGGTGATTTGTTAGCCACTCTATTCGCTATTTCCTTGCTTTCGCTTGAGGAATAAACAGGCCTCAACAGACTCCTTAGGCATTCAAATATACAAGATGAGCTCTTAGTGTTTTGCTAGGAGGCATAGAACTGTAATGTCAGACGGAAATTAACCTAGCACAGAATCTAGAAAGATTGTAGTCATAGCATGTGGCTACAGTGGATGTTTGTTCACTCTAACACTTGTAAGTTTCAAGAGGAAGTGAAATATTTACTTTTGACTGAAGGGTTATTGCTGTAGCTTGGGGGTGGGGAAGTGAATGTGTAATTGGGTTGAAAAACTAATAGAACTCATTTGTTGGCTATTTCAGAAAAAATGTGTACTGTGCTTGAATCTTTGGTGTCAGTAGCATCTTCCAATGTGCTACTAAATGTACCCACTGTTCAGATCTCCTGTGAGACTGGAAACAGAGTTATAGTTTACAGGGTGAAGTTGCCATATACAATGAAATACTACCACATAGACAGAAATGGGCACTGAGGAGCAGCTGAATGACTTTCCTATGTAAGCATTTGTTCAGTCTGAAGAGCACAGCAGGCCCAGGGCTTATATATAAGGAAACAGAAGTGATTGGTTCATCATTATCATCTGACTGCTTGCCTAGAAGGGTTCTGCTGGAGGTTTCTGCCTGCTGACTTGAAGGGCCTGCAAGTTCCCACTCTGATGCTGTTCTGATAGCACAGTAAGTATAGGAACAGGTGCATGACTCCCTGGGTTCCTGGTCTGAGTTCTGTGGTGCCTGACAAGGACACAGGTCCTGGGCTGCTTCAATTTTTTTGTGCTGCTTACTTGACCACATCCATTGCCCTGCCCTGCCCTGCCCTGCTCTACCCCTGGGGGAAAGCTGATAGGAGCTGGGGAGCATCTAGTTCGGGATCAATCATCCCTAGAGGATGAGAGTGAAAATGTTCCCAATTGTCCAAATGAGGACAGGGTAGAACTAGGCAATGAGCATACAATAGGATATGATAGTCAGTCAAAGAGGCCAAAAGGCCATAGGAGGGAAAGCACATGCCAGAAACATTTTCAGAGGGACTCCTTCTTTAGGTGTTTCTATGCTAATGCTAGAAGTCCCTGAGCCAAGATTTTAGGGCTTGGTTTCAAAGGAGAATATATATATAGACTAGGTTCACACAACAAGACAACCCACTGTGGCTTGTTATCCATGATAGGTTGTTGTGTTGTGCAAACCTGGACCGATTCCCACAGGGTGGCTTGTTTGAGGGCAACAAGCCACCCTGACAACACATGGGTTGTTCTAGGGGTTGTTGTAGCCATGATGGGTTGTTGTGTCATCCAAACCCGGGCGACCGACTCCATCATGGGTACCGGGAATTGGCTACCGAAGTTGTTTGGCAAGAGCGACAATAACCCGTTGCTGCTCTTGCCAAGTTTGCCTGGGCACCCGCCAGTGCCAGCCGCCCCACAAGTGCCCAAGTGGCAATAGGGGGTGCCTGGCACTGACTTGCTGCCCTCCCCACCATGATTACGACTGTTTCCGGCTTGCCATGGCTCTTTGCCCCTTTATCCTTTTTTTCCAGAGATCGTGAAGTCTGGCTTGACAGCCAGCTTTTGTGATCCCCATTTCAACAGCCACTGACAGCCCCTTCAAAGTGCCTAAGTGGCACCTTGGAGGGACTCTCAGTGGTTGGCAAACATTTTTTCCCCATTATTTTTGCGCACACAATGTGCGCAAAAATGTTCATTTAATTAAAACAAATTAGCTGTACTTGCACAACTGCACAGGAGCACAGTTATACAAGTGCAGAAATCGGGACCCTCGGTTGGGCAATGTTGGGAGGGGGGACATGCTGTCAGAGTGCAGCAGGTACCAACCCTGGACATTGATCTCTCCATCCCCTTTTCGCAGACAAAGGTCACTTGTGCCTTTGCTTTCCTTTGGCAGCTTTCCTTTTGTCAGCTGTCAAGAGAAAGCTAAGGGAAGAAAAAGCCTATTTGACCCTCTTTGGGTCAATGTCCAGGGTTGGTACCTGCTGCACTCTGACAGCAAGTACTCCCCCTGATGCTGCCCAGCCAAAGGTCCCAATTTTCGCACTTGTGTAACTGCACTCCTGCGCAGTTGCACAAATGTGGCTAAATTTTTCTTTAAAAGTTAAACAAAAAAATTTGTGCACATTGTGCGTGCAAAAATAATTTTTAAAAAATGTATGCCAACCACTGACAGCCCCTGCAAGGTGCCACTTGGGCACATTGAAGGGGCTGTCAGTGGCTGTCAAAACGGGGATCACGAAAGCTGGCTGTCAAGCCGGACTTCACAATCTCTGAAAAGAAAAGGGTAGATTCATAGATCATAGAGTTGGTTAAAGGGACAAAAAGCCGCGGCAAGCCAAAAATGGCAGGGGGGGGGGAGACAAGTCAGTCCTGCTGCGGGGTCCCCTGGGATACCTGCGGGAGGACCCAGGGGGAAGGAAGGGGAGGGAGGGGGCGAACAACCCACGGTGAGCCCGATCATCCATTGAGCACACAGTTGATTGTTCACAGAACAACCAACCCGTTATGGGCTTCCGATAGGCATCTGGTTGGCTACTGTGGGAAACAGTATGCTGTACTTGATAGGTCTTTGGCCTGATCCAGCAGGGTTGCTCTTCTCTTCTTACCCTCCCCCATAGACCCCTTGGCTAGTTATCAGTTTCTCAATAGGTTTTACACACATACTCCTGTTGTGGCAGCGCCGGTGCCCGAGGTTATTCCAGGAGCATCAATGGGCCATGGGAGAAGAGGGCTCCTGGCCTTTGGGGAGCCCTCCTTGCAGCAGAGTATGGCTGCTTTTGGAGGAAATGGAGCAGAGAATGACTGGTTTGGAGGAAGTGTTAAACCCTTTCTCTTCAGGGCTAATGAGGGGAGGGGGGTACCCCTTGTTTCTACCCTCCCTTCCCCATTTGATATATATTTACATTGAGTCCAGCAAAGGTACAGCTGAAGATAGGATTCATAAATGGAGGGGGCCTGACTATATGAAGAATTACTAGAGACCAAGGACTTGTAGTCTAGCTTTCCCCAACCCAGTGCCCTCCAGATGTTTGGGACAGCAACTTCCAGCATTCCTGACCATTCGCCAGGCTGGCTGAGGCTTATGGAATTTGGTCCAAAATATCTTGAGGTGCCAGGTAAGAGGAGGCTGCTCTAGTCCATTGTAGAAATGGTTCTGAATGAATGCTGCTCATTTGGAAGGGAGACACAGCTGGATTGTTAAAGCCTTTAATAATCCAGTTGTGTATCTCTTCCTATGGTAACCATTTAGAGTTTTTGGTTGAAGTCCAAAATTAGGAATCCACTCCTTACAGATCTGAAATTAATCTGGATTATGCCATTTAGAGGCCTGGAGGTGGTGACCCTTCTGTGGCTTTTTAAACAATGAATGGAGCTTTGAATTTATTTCATATTGGAAATTATCCCCTCTCCTGTCATGCTTGGAGGCTTTTGAAGCCTGCAAATGGTGCCCTCAGCCTTCCCTTAATGCCCCCCTCCCCAGTGGTAATGGAAACATCTCGAAGGGCTATGATAGAGAGGTGTGTGTGTGTGTGTGTGAGAGAGAGAGAGAGAGAGAGAGAGAGAGAGAGAGAGAGCATGTGCAGGAGTGAGGGATGGTAGTGCTGAGTCTGTGTACAGGTGCGCATGAGCAAAGGGTGATTGTGCTGTGTGTGTGTGTTAAAGAGAGGGGTGTTGCTGCATGTGACTTTCAGGGTGCTCTGCGTGTGTGTACATGGGTAAATGCACAAAGGAGGAGGTAGGAGTGCTGCTGCTGGTATGAGTGTGTGTGTGTGTGTGTGTTTACTGCTGAGAGAGAAGTATTTTTGGACATGTGAGAGAGTGGAATGTTGCTGTACATGTGGGGGGTGATACTGCATTCAAAAGAGTACTCAAGAGGAGATTTTCATAGATTTCATAGATCATAGAGTTGGAAGGAGCCTACAAGGCTATCGAGTCCAACCCCCTGCTCAATGCAGGAAACTAGAGGAGGGGTCTCCCATCGAAGTTATAACCAGGCTTGACCCTGCTTAGCTTTCCACGCTCAGACAAGCTGAGCCAGCATAAGCCAGATGCCATAGCAACGTAAGCACATGGATCGAGAGTTGTAGTTCTTTCTATATGGTGGTGGGACCTTGCTGTCACCTCTGCTTACATCTTTTTCATTGTACTTCTTTCTTTCTTTTTTTGTTTGTTTTGCGAAACCACTTCAGCTTCAGTGCACTGAACCCTTGGAGCTAAATGGTGCAAAGGAAATTGGATGTATGGGTCAGGCAGTTTGAATTGGTGCTCCTCAAGTGTGGGTTAATGGTTTCAATATCCAGGGCTTTACTACTATGTAAATGATTTAGGCAGATGCCAGATACGCTAACAAACTCAAAGCATTCACAGCAATAATCCTCTGTGCAGGCACAGTCTCTAACTGTTGGTGGAAATGACTTGTAGATGTCTTCTGCAGAAGCTCTGCCTGCAGTTTTCTTAGTTTCACAGTGTAGATGGAGTGGAGGAATCATATTTGTGCTGGAGCAGGAGTGAAGAACAGCACTGAGACACACACCATGTGCTGTTCTTCATTAATGATAGTCCTTTGTGGTTTCTGTACAGTCCAGCCTTTCTGACAATATCTATGCAGGCCATAGTACTTAGGGATCCTAGAAAGTTCTGACAGCTGAAAAGTAGAGCTACAAAACTAGTTCCTTTACTATATAAACACCCAGGCACTTACTCTTTGCCTGTGGGGTTGTTCTTAGGGCCTGCCTCAGCAGAAGCCCTACTCGGCGCTCCTTTGCATCCAGACAACAACAAAACCCAAAAGCCACATCTGGCAGTATCAGGATGAACTTCATCTGGGCTAGGCAGGGGAGGGGTGACTCCTAGGTGTCGGAGGGGCGAATTCCTGACCATGGCTAGAGTGCTTGGGGAACATTTGCATGCAAATACATGGGAGACTCTGAGTTGGCACAGAGCCATCAAAGAAAACTGTACATTTGCAGGAGATTCTGAGGCCCAGAGCCATCAGAGGAACTATGTACATTTGCATGAGGTTCCCAGCCTCCAGCTGGGATTACCCTTGTTTACATGTGTGTGGTAGAGAAGGACACCCAGACTCTGTCTGCTTTTCTTAACAGTTTCAAAATTGAATAGAAATTTGCTGAATGAATTTCAGCCTCAATATCCCCCTCACTGGCACATTGTTTTTTTGTTTTTTTTAATTTATTATATTTATACCCCGCCTTTTTTCCTGCAAGGAACCCAAGGCAGCTTACATAATCCTCCTCCTCCTCTCCATTTTATCCTCACAACAAACCTGTGAGGTACGTTAGGCTGAGAGTCAGTGACTGGCCCAAAGTCACCCAGTGAGTTTCATGGCTGAGCGGGGACTAAAACCCGGATCTCCCGAGTCCCAGTCCAACACTCTCACCACTACGCCACACTGGCTCTCTTGTTCCAAAGAATCCTACATCTTAACTAAGAATCACTTTAGTTCAGCCTTCCACAACTTGGTGTCCTCCAGATGTTTTGGGCTACAACTCCTAGCATTTCTGACCATTGGCCATGCTGGATGGGGATAATGGGAGTTGAAGTCTAAAACTTCTGGAGGGCACCAGGTTGTAAAATGCTGCTTTGGTTCATTAGGGCAGTTGATTTGTCTTATAATCAGCTGCTTCACTAAGTTCCAAGCAGGTCAGTAGAGTGATGGAATTGACGAGACCTAATTGTAAACAGCTTCTGACTTGGTAAATTTTACATGGAAGGGAAATTTAGAAACCAAACAAAATCGTAAACTGTCCTTCAATGTGTTGGAGAGGGGAAACCCACACTGTTCAAAGACAAGTGTTCTTGAAACTGTAGCATATGTAGTTCTTGAAACTAGGCTGTATGGAAGCAGTAGCCTTTGATTTTTTTGTTGCACCATAAAGACTAGTAAAGTTATTATGGCACAAGCCAGAGATGTGGAAGCTCTGGTCCATGGAGCCTCCTTTGATTCCTCCACAGGGTGGGACTTGGCCTCCAAGCCCCATCCCACCAATAAATCCCCAGCTTTATCTCTGATCTGAGATTGGAGCAGGGATGTGGGCAGTGAGTGGCAGGCATTTGGAGGAGCAGCCACTCTTCGCAGTGCTGTTTGAGTCCTTTCATGTTGTGCACTGCTCCTAGGGACATTGCACACCGCACTCTGCCAGCACTGGGAGGAGCTCATACAGAACCGGTCACACTACCACTGTAATAAGTCAAGGCCTTTGTGGGAAACAGGCCCAATCTCCCCCAAAGACATTAGTTAAATCATACAAGTTGCCCTTTATTTTCAAGATATCTATCTTTCCCGTCCCGTCCCGTCCTCAGATTTCACCAGTCCTGACAGCTGTTATCTGTGCTGTTTCCAGGGCTAAAGACAGAAAGGGTGCTGACTAGCCATTGTGTGCTTCACCTTACTTCTCTGTGCAGTCACTCCTTTTTTAAAAAGGGAGAGCCAGTGTGGCGTAGTGGTGAGAGTGTTGGACTGGGACTCGGGAGATCCGGGTTCTAGTCCCCGTTCGGCCATGAAACTCACTGGGTGACTTTGGGCCAGTCGCTGCCTCTCAGCCTAACCTACCTCACAGGGTTGTTGTGAGGATAAAATGAGGAGAGGAGGAGGACTATGTAAGCCGCCTTGGGTTCCTTGCAGGAAAAAAGGCGGGGTATAAATGTAATAAATAAATAAATAAATAAATTATACATTAAAATAAAAATATTAGAGGATAATGAATATTTTATCTATTATTTCTGCTAACATTGAAATGGTCTTGACAGATAAACAACACTGATTTCTCTCTGAACAACTTCTCTGTTACAGCATCTACCCATGCTTTCTATCAGCTCTTTTCCATAGGAACACACACAGATATTTTTTCTGGTAACTTCTCTTGTTAGCCATATGACCCTAATTAGTAGTGTCTTCATTGACAAAGATCTCTGAGACAGGGGATATGCAAAAATAGCAAAGCTACCTGTTACCTAACAATACTTCATCTTTCTCTTCACTCACATATTCAATATAGTTGCATTGGAATGCAGAAGGAGTTACATTTTCTTATGCCATTTGTTACTATTAACTCTATCTCTAACTGGAATTAAGAAGTGTTTTGTAAGTTAAAAACACTTTATTTTTTTGCCCCCAGATATCTGGCGCTTTAATGTTTCTCTTCTTAATGAGGTATTTAAAAATCAGATTTCTGCTAAGCTACACGAGTATTTTAAAATTAATGAGGCTACAGTTGACTCTTGTGCTGCTGAGAGGGAGGCCAGTAAAGCCTCTATACAGGGCCGAATTACAGTAATGCCTTGGATTACAAGTAACTTGGTTTGAGAGCATTTTGCAAGACAAGCAAATTTTTATATATTTATTTATTTATTTATTTACTTGATATACAAGCGACGTCTTGCAATACAAGTACTGTAGTATGGCTTAAATTAAAAATCTCTGTACAGATTTTTGGGGGGGGATTTTGTTATAAGAGTGTTTTGGATTACAAGCACGTTTCCGGAACGAATTATGCTCTCAATCCAAGGCATGACTATCACCTATGCCTCCTATAAAAATAAAATTTTAAAAATGCGATAAATATCTCTAAGCGAAAAGTTGAGATCTCGTATAATTCCATTTGCCATTTCTCCAGCTGCACAATTCTGTCAGGAGCTGCAGAATATTAAATAATTCTATCAGGAGCTGAATAATATTTTTTCACAGCAGGCGGACATAGATTTTCATAGATCATAGAGTTGGAAGGAGCATACAAGGCTATCGAGTCCAATGCAGGGCACCCCTGCTCAATGCAGGAAACTAGAGGAGGGGTCTCCCATCCAAGTAATAACCAGGCTTGACCCTGCTTAGCTTTCCACACTCAGACAAGCTGAGCCAGCGTAAGCCACAGGCCTGCATTGCCTTAACCTGTTTACGACAGCCACATTAGGAAAATGGTGAATGTAAGATTCTGGCACATCGTCTTAAACAGCAAAAACATTGAAATATTATTTCTGCTATTAAAGATGGGAGTGATATGACACACAATTCTCCCAAAGATATAAACTCACAATTTTTAGAGTTTTATTCCGATTTTTATATTATGGGTAGTGAAACATCAGAGCAGGATATGAATGCTTTTTTCCCCCTCATGTTAATCTTCCATGTTTAGATTCCTCTGTTAAAAAACAGATTTTGGCAGAATTAACTGAATACTTTGAAATTAATGAGGTTACAGTTGATTCGTCTTGTGCTATTGAACGGGAGGCCAGTAAAGCTTTTATACGGTGCCGAGTTATTGCTTATGCTTCCTATAAAAACAAAATTTTAAAAATGCAGCGAGTAGTTTTGAGTGAGAAGTTGAAATCCCTTATAACTCATTTTGCTACTTCTCCAACTGCAAAACTTTATCAGTAGCTGCAGAGCATTAAATATGAATTGAATAATATCCTTTCACAGCAGGTGGAATTTGCTTTAACCTATTTATGACAGGCATACTGGGAAAATGGTGAATGTCCTAGTAAGCTTTTGGCACATAGTCTTAAACAGAAAAAGCATCAAGGTGTTATTTCTTCTATTAAAGGTGAGAGCGATATGATAAACACTTCCCCTAAAGATATAAATTCACAATTTTTAAAATTCTATTCTGATTTGTATAGTATGGGTAAAGAAATATCAGAGCAGATATAGACGTTTTCTTTTCTCAGCTTAAACTTCCAAGGTTAGATTCTTCACAACAGTTCCTTATGGCTCCCCTGCGTATTGAGGAAATAATGAAAATTTTGAATATGAATGTTGGGAAAGTACCTGCTCCAGATGCGTTTCCAATTGAGTGGTACAAAACATTTTCTAGACTTTTGGTCCCAAAGCTTCATCGTCTTTATAATTATATGTGGTGGAGTTGTAAAAATTTTCTGGAATTTTGGCGAGAGGTTTTTACAGAAATATCGGTAATTACTGGTATCAATCTAGAGGTCTGTCCTACACTTGCTTTGTTATCAGTAACCAATAAAGTTGCTTGTGCCCAAAATACAAAGGAATTAATTGTGAACTTGTTAACTGCGGCTAGGTTAATGATAGCGAGGAAATGGAAAGTACAACATGTTTTTCTAATAACTGATTGGTATAAGGAAGTTTGGGATATAGCTAGCCCTAAATGATAAACGAACTTGTAGTATCAAATGCAAAAAGGGACAGTTAAAGAAGAATAATTTTATGGATATATGGAATCAATGATTAGACTATGTATTAATAAAGGGGAAGGGGAGTATGCCTTGTCAGGATATGTTGTATTTTTGGAATGTGGAATTTAATTGATTAAGGGGATGGTTGTATATTAGTTGGTCCCTAGGTGGGTGGGGGGGGTGCACCTTAAAAAAATAAAAATAAAAGATAATTATATTTTTGAATCTGTTCTCTTTCGGCATCATTACATGATGCTTATATCACTGTGATTCCTAAGCCTGGAAAAGACAGAACACACTGCGCTAACTATCGACCTATTTCGTTAATTAATGTTGACATTAAAATATTAACAGCAATTTTGGCTGATAGATTGCAACAAGTTATTACAACACTTGTTCAATCCAATCAGGTGGGATGCATTAGAAATCGACAGGGAGCCGATAATCTTCGATTAGTACTAGATCTGATTGCTTTAAATACAAATAGAACAGATTCGACTGCTATAATTTCTTTGGATGCTGAAAAGGCCTTTGACAAAATTCATTGGAAATTTATTTTTGCTATGCTGGCTTTCCCATGGAATTTTTAAATTGGGTTAAATAAGAGCGAGAGTTAAGACCGATGGTTTTTTTCTCAGACTATTTTATACTTGGGAGAGGTACTAGACAGGGATGTCCACTTTCTCCATTGATATTTGACTTATGTTTGGAACCCCTGGCGTGCGCTATTAGACAGAATAGTAGTATTCATGGATTTTTAGATGATTGTTTAGAATTTAAAATTATTCTCTGTGCTGATGATTTTTTATTGTTTATCTCAAAACTCCAGTCATCAGTTCCTGCTTT
Organism: Shinisaurus crocodilurus; assembly: GCA_021292165.1. Classification (NCBI taxonomy): domain Eukaryota; kingdom Metazoa; phylum Chordata; class Lepidosauria; order Squamata; family Shinisauridae; genus Shinisaurus; species Shinisaurus crocodilurus. The sequence goes on from CM037878.1 coordinate 133,221,802, forward strand.
GATGAAGGTGATTAAGAACTTTTGTGATTTGTCTGGCTATTTAATTAATTGGTCAAAGTCGGAATTGATGCCGATTGGAGATAATATATCTCAGGGTGTATTAACTTAGTGGCAGTTTCAATGGTGCCCAGATTTTATTACTTACTTGGGAATACTTATCCCTAGAGACATATCCCAAATGATTAAACTTAATTTGAGTAAGTTGATTAATGAGATCTCATGGGATATAACAGATGGGCATCTCTTAAGTTGAGTTTGTGAGGTAAAGTTAATACACTTAAGATGAATATAATACCTAGGATTGTATATATTTTATGTGGAATTCCTCTATTTATACCTGGCAATTATTTTCAAAAACTTAATGCTTTGTTTCGCAATTTTTTCTGGAGTTCCTCGCCTCCACGAATCTCTTGGTCCCGCTAGTCATCTCTTAGAACTGGACAGATAAACTTTGCATAGGAACAAGTGAGGGCTTTTGTTGGCACCTACAAATTAGTCAAACACTGCTCATAAATTAGTATCATTTGCAGCCTATTTCAGGGCACTTTGACTTTGCAGTTCTGGAAGTGCAGAACTTCACATAAATCTAGTATTCTGTGCAGATTCCTGAAAGTCTCATATTTTATCTGCTGTTTAGAAAACAAGAGTAGCCTTTGTAATTGTGGAGGAGACGACATTTGAAAATGCAGCTAGAACAGAATCCTATGGGATTGATGTTCTTTAGACGGAGGGCTCTGAGACTAGAGCACTCCACCCATCATGTAATAATTAAAAGAGTCAGAGGTATGTAAATTCTACTACAACACGTAATAGATTTGCGCAATGGATTACAAATACTGAGCACAACAATTAGTTTTAAAATATGGGTATACTACCCAAAAGTTTAAAAACACACAATTATAAACAATAAAAGACAATATTCAAATCAAATATGCATACATAACAAATTCCATTAGAGCATTTTTACATTTCACCTGCCATTACCACCACAGAATAGGCTTCAGGGTCTGCTTTAATGTGCTTCCTCTAGGTTTTCTTCAACTTGTGCTCTAACCATCATCTCAAGTGTTTCATTGCCCATAAACCCTTGAAAAGCCAAGCAGCAAACTGGGCTCTCCTGGAAGAGAGAGGACATCTAGGAGTGATTGAGTCAACTACCTGGGTCATCTCTGTACAGGCAGTCCCCGGGTTATGAACGAGATCCATTCCGAAGTCTGTTTTTAAGTCGAATGTGTCCGTAAGTCGGAACAGAAGATGCATAATGTTTTCAAAGTGTTGCAAAGTATAGTGTGTTCGTTTGTAAGTACGAACCATTGTATTTAACTCAGATTTTTACATACATGGCAGTCTGTTCTTAAGTATGAGTTGTCCGTAAGTTGGGACGTTCTTAACCCAGAGACTGCCTGTATTTCTGAGATCCACCAGGATTTTGAAAGGATCACTAGCCAAATCAACAGAAAACTCACTGAGGGCAGTCAGGAATCTTGGATTCATTAGCCTCTGAGGCAGATTATTCTTATTCCTCTCACATCACAGCAGAGGTTCTGAGTCCCCGGTGAGTGTAAACCTCACTAGTTAATGATCTATCCATGACAAGGGAATGGTTATTTCTCCACTCCCATATCTGTCTAGCATAGAAAACCAAATCCAGATAGCATGCCACATACATAGAGCTTAAGATGTTTTGGAGAGTCTCATAGATGTCATGGCAGTTTCTTTACTCAGTATTGCTATTTGGTCTTATGTGTACCAGTCATTTTCTCCTACCTTTTATACTTCTGTTGCCTGTTAAATAACAGGTGTTTCTCTCCTCTCACATGCAAACATGATGTGGAGGTGGATTGATGTTGCTGCTAGTTTGTTTTCACCCAGGCCTGCTGTGCACCTGCTTGATCTGTATGGATTAGAACTGGGCTGTCAACAATATTGACTCACCTCCATTCTGAACCAAGTGGGGAGAAGAAGGTTTGAGTAAGAGTTGAGTATTGGGGATATGGAGAAAGAACTCTTCTCCTACTTCTGTGTTCCATAAAATTTCAACTAAGCAAATGTAGTACCAGCAGCTTTAAGGATTGATTCTCTGCTGTTGCCTCACCCCATAAAGTTTTCTTAGTGTTAAATAAAACATATTTTGCATCAGCCTGATGTCCAGTAGATAAGTGTGTATATAAAGACAGAATCTTTAAAATGAATGGATGAAGGATGTTGCAAGCTCATTTCTGAGTTTGTCCCATTTCTATCTCAGGCAGCTGTGTGAATGGTTGTACAATCACTAGCATTGCTATCAGGTCCTGTTGCCTCTTGGGCTGCAGTATTTACCCAAAGCTATTCAGGTATTTCCATTCTCTCCTAATTTTAGGAGGAAATGTTACTAGGGTAGAAATGTATCTTGTGTCCATTTGCTTAATTGAGCAGAGCACTGGTACAAATATTCCAACTAGACGCTCAGAGCTTTTTTACATGAGCTTTTCTACAGAGCTTTTCTCCATTGTACGCTCATGTACTACTCATGGTAGTTTGTGGGTGCTTTACATGATGTCATCATCCCCCAGGGCCTCTCCCATGCTTTGCAACCATTTCTGCAGCTCTTTTTAGATTGAGGAATGTGTGGTATTATTTAGAAATGACACTGTGAGAAGCTCGTGTATTTTTGCAATTCTGCTATACCGCAGGGTCACCTTGTGATTATGTAATGGAACATATAGAAAGGCAGAGAAAGAAAAACCCCGGAAGAAAAAAAACATGTGTAAAGGAGCCTATCTGAATCCTGCAAAGAATCCAGAAGCAGAAGCCTCGGTAAAATGGCGGGTTAAAAGCCTCATGTAGAGTAGCCCTCAAGCTGTGTGAGGATAGAACTCTTGGTCCTCAAGTTTTGTAAATCCATTATGAATTGTTGCCTCTTCAAAATACACAGCCATATTTTACTGGCGGTGTTGTCTGCTGCCATTCCACATTTCTCCCCAAACACCCAACTAAGTAGGCCTTTACGAAAATATATATTTTATTGGTGTGCATATTTAAGTGTGTAAGTTTTTGTGCCTCACAAAGCTCTTCCTCATGCAGAGTTGTTCAGATCAAAATAACATTTTCCCCATACCCAAGATGTTTAGTGCTATTATCACAATTTCTCTGGGACAGATGGTCACTGAGCAACATGCAGTCAATTCAATTGTTGATCAACCAGGTTGACTCATCTAAAAGATAGTTCTGATTGGACATTTTATTTTATTCTTTTGTTGCTTATAGTGCAATCCTATGCTTGTTTGCTTGGAAATAAGTCCCACTATGTTCAGTGGGGCTCACTCATTAGTAAGCATATTTAGGATTACAGCCATGGAAAACAGAATCATACTTTTAAATAAAAATCTTTTGTCAAATTTATTTTAATTACACAGAAAACAAAACACATTCAAAACTAATTACATTAGCGCAATTAATGACCATGTTGTAAAGCATGCAACGTACCCAAACTGTTCAATTTCAGTTTAATTTTAGTACTGAGTGGTGTTAAGGACATGGCCTTTGGTAGAAACACAATGACCCAAGGAATTATGCTGGTTCTTAAATATTAAATGTAGGAATAGCTTTTAAGGTAAGGTTTGCAACACTGGAATCTAACAAAATTTAGTTTCCATTTCTTAAACTTGCTTACATTATACTGCTTCCCATCCCTTCAAGTATTCAAGGAAGAAGTAAATTCTGCAGTTATGATGTATTGCATGAAACCCTAATAGAGAATGTGTTATGGTGAAAGATTTCCAATCACATCTGATTTGTTATTTTTAAAAAATCACCTCCAGGAAGGGGCCTCTACCCAACCAGTAACCTCATCTCATCCAAGAATGGGTGTTCATCTGTGCCCAATAACTGTGTGGCTGGGTCTGGATCTCATTGAGTTGATCCCCCTGCTCAGTGCAGGAATCCGCTTTAAAACATCCCTGACAGAAAGCTGTCCAGTCTCTGCTTGAATATCTCCAGCAATGGAGAACCCACCACCTCTCTAGGCAGTTGGTTCTATTATCTGACTGCTGTGACCATTAGGAAGTTTTTCTTGATGTTCATCCGAAATCTGTTTTCCTGTAACTTAAGCCTGTTATTGCATGTCCTATAGTCTGGGATGACAGAGAATAGGTTGTGAACCTCTTCTGTGTGACAACACTTTATGTACTTGAAAAGTGCTATCGTATCCTCTCTCAGTCTTCTCAAGGCTGATCATCTTCATTGCCTTTGTCTGAACTCGTTCCAGTTTATTTGAATCCTTCTTAAAAGTATATTCAGAAGTATATTTCCTTGATATGATAGGTGTCCAAAGTCCTTTCTTGGAGTAGGTACTAAAAAAAAACACGTGAGTCCAGGACCTATGGAATGTTGAGGCCAATTGAGCCATGGGATGATAGGGTGTCAGCTGCAAATGGGGGGGGGGAGGAAATGGGGATGGGGAGGATTGGCCTGTTTGAGTCCCTAACAGTTTATTGCAGCCTTCACCAACCTGGTACCCTCCAGTATCCTGGAAGTGAATATAAGAGTTGGGTGAATGCATGCTATGAGGTCAAACTTTTCCGCCTTTCTGTGCTCTCCAGGAAGGTTTTCAGGAGGGAGGTGTCAGCCTTTCCCATTCTCCAGAAACCTCCCCCCCCCCAGTAATAAAGTACTCAGATTTGGGACTGGCAGCCCTGTAGCACAGGTAAGGTGAATCTTGGGATATTTGTCTGATGGTGAGGGGTAGGAGAGGATTGGTGACCTGAATGTAAGCCATCCTTATGAGGTTTCTATGGTGAAATAGAAATGGAATCTTCACACTTAATAGATTATGAATTCCATTTACATTACAAGGTTTAATCACATTACGGGCACAGTCCTACTGCGATGATTATAAGCTCCCAAACTTGGAGGCTTATGCTCATACCATGCAGGGCAGGAGGAGAGGTGGAGGCGATCTTCGCTTCCCTGTCCTCCCACCCTGCATTTCTGTTAGATGGACTTTTTTTGCCCATCTAGCAACAGCTCTTTGGAGTGGGAGGGAAGGAGAGTGGGGAGGCCTCAGGATAACTCTTATCCTGGCCTCTTCAATCTCCTCCCCTCCCTGCCCACCAGAATGCCCCCCCAAGGTCATGTTCCTGATCTTGGATTGCAGCTGGTGCAGTTTTTTCTGCCCCGGCTGCAAGGATGAGGGGGGTTGTAACTTCAGTTCCCAGCTCTGAGGTCGGAGCACTGACTCAAAACTCAGATCTGGGAATCCGAAGTATCCTGTGGCCCCTCAGATGCTGTCTAGGGGCTATAGGATTGTTCCCTCCCTCTTTGATTTTTTAAATTGTGATTTCAGTGCATCTATTAAAACTGTTTTCCATTGCTTGGCTACAAGAATTAAAATTAAGGGCTACATGTGCGGCGTCATCAAGCATGAGAATGCACTCAGTAAAGCTGCACAGATTTATTTGTGCCAGTAGGTTGTTTGACATACATCTGTTCTGCTTCTTAACACATCCAATATTTTTCAAAACATGTTTTGTTTACTAGATAATTAACATTTTTCTCATGATGCTTTGTAATGCTGGGGCATTAGAATTCATTACTAACACTGCAAGAGAAAGAATGAGAACATTTGGAAAACAGTAGTACAACTCGTAAGTTATACCCACCTAATGGCTGTATATGTGGAGTAAACCTTTATTGCTCACTGTGTAGTTGGTTTTGGGCACAGAAGTATAGTATTTGAATATTCTTCTTGCAAATCATAGTAGTTCTGCACAGTGGTGTAAAATGTGGTCCACAAATTTTGACTGACCTTTGTAGCTGTAGCATTTTAGGCTGTGGGTTCTACTGATGCCTTGTGCAGTAGCCTGGGTTGCAGGAATGTGCTATGGATCACAACTTGAGCAGGGTTCAGGTTGGGTCAGGTTTCTAATGTAAACAAGATGGGAAGAGATCAGCACCACAGAAAGCTCTGAATGGTGCTGGGGCTGGCAGCCAGGTAGGGTTTCCTGTATGTTGTTCCAATGAAGAATAGGTCAAGACTGAGTCTAGGAATTTGCCTGGCTTTAGTCTGGTTGGCTTCACATCTATACTAACAGAGGCTTTGTTTCTTAAAGAGGCCTTGCCTTTTTTAGCAGCCTCAGGCTGCAGTGACGTGGATGTGGATGTGACATGTGAGTATCTTCATGGCTGGAGTCCACAGAGTCTGAAGAGGGCAAGGCAACTTCCTTTGGATGCAGGGGTGCCGACCCCTAGGATCTTTCTGAGAAAATAGGTCCTGGGGAGATGGAAGCCCCACAATGCCTTTCCGTGATCAAATCCTCTCCCTGAGCTGCTAACTATGGAGCCTCTTCAGAGAACCAGGGATCAAGATCCTCTGAGGATGAAGGTTTGGGGTCCTGGTCCATGACAATAGCCAGCCAAAAATTTTGCTTGCTATCAACCCTGCTGCCCTTCTATGAGGGAGGGTTGCGTTGTCTTTGTGATGTTGGGTGAGCTGGCAAGTACATTTGAGGACCCCTTAACTTAGAGAGTGATCCTATGGCCTCTAGACAGGATCTAGGGGGCCATAGGATGCTTTGGATTCCCAGATCCAACTTCAGAAACAGAGCAGCTGGGGATTCGTGGTCCGATCCCCTCCCCCCCCCGGCAGCTGGCACAGACTAGAACCGTGCTGGCTGCTTCTTCGAGGTTGGAAAAGTGACCTCGGAGAGGGGGTAAAGGGGGGGGGGAAGGAGACTGGGGCTGCGAGGATACAACATATCCTGATGGCACTCCAGTCTCCTTCCTTCCCCCTCCAAAGCGCCACAACTAGATGGCTGAAAATGGCCATCTAGTTGAATAGCTGAGTGGGAGAAGTGGGGAGGCAGAGATTGCTTCCACTGCTCCTCCCATTCTGCACTGGATGCTCATAAGCCTCCAAGTTCCGAGGCTTACAAGCATCGAGGGTGCAATAGATAGGACTGCACCCTTAATGTATCTTCTCAAGGCTTAATGTATCTTCTCAAGGCTTAATGTATCTTCTCAAGGATGGGGGTGGGGAGTCATCTTTCAACTGGTACTCTTCCTGATCTTCCCTTTTCTCCCACAGCACATGTGTATTGCTGTTCCAAATATAATAGATAATTGTTAGTTGCAGCAGCTGTCTAGTTAGGTTTGCTCTGTGTCATAGCAATCAACTCTTCTTTGGCCTTGTTCCAGCATGCCCTGGCCTTCATCTTTGCCATACACTCTACACTTCTGGACAGAGTTAACTATTATTTCCCATGGGAATATGAATTAACCCTAGTCGAGTGTTTTTATTAAATTCAAATATGGGGGTGGGGTGGGGAGATTTTAAATTGAAACAAATTACACACATTTGTTTAATTTAAACAAATTACAAGTTTAGCTTATTAGGCCCACGAACAATTCAGTATCTACTCTGCTGTTTTGAGAAGTTGCTTCTTTGCCATTTTCTTCAAAAATCTACTTTGGGCTTTTCTTCTCATTCTGATAGTTGTATAACTGTAATATTTGCTGCCTCTATCTTCTCCTCCTATTCCCCCCGCAGAAGAAATTTCCCAGTATGTATATAAAGAACTGATTAGTAGGTCACTCTTTTTTTCATTTAAGAATTAGTCAATTCTAGTATGTGCAAGCCCTTAAAAATGTTTATGTTCTGTGTACCCTAGTGTCTCTGATGTAGGTATCCCTGGTTTTGCCCCTATGTTCACCTCTGAAAAAGCTATTCCCTAACCCAATTCTTTAATTGAAAAGGAGAAGGAGAGGAGAAAAAAGACACTAGCCCCGCTTCTGTATCTAGACTGGGAGAAGTAATAACATTGTTTTATTGCTGCCATCTGCGTTTTTAAGTGTGCCAGGGCACATGCAACTGATGCTATGTGCAGCCTGCAGAAGGAGTATCTCTGGTAGGGGGTTCAAGGAAGCCTTTCCCTAGAAAGGGAGGTCTGTCTTGTTTGTGGAGTATTGGGTAAAGCTACTCTCTGTGCTACTGCAGGAGCTGCAATTGGATAGGATTGCACTTTTTAACCACTGTGTGTTACTACCAAAGTGGGAAATGTTGAATCGATGTTGAGCTTGTATAAATGGGAAAACTACTTTTGGGTGAGTGCTCTCGTCTCTATTATCTCTGGAGAAGGGTAGAGGAACATAAATTAAGTAGCAGGGTCTCTGTTGAAACACATTCACTGCTTTTTGCTCACGTGAACAATCTCCTTTCTAGGATCAAGCTTGAGGAAACTGGTTCTGCTTGTTTGCAGCAGAATCCAGCTGTACACAGCACTGATTGGCTGTCCCCTCCTGATATCACCCAAATCCTTGAACAGTTTTTTCAACTTAAAGTGTGTGGGTTAAACAAAGTAACTAATTAATGTTCAGTTGAATGAATGCACATGCTGTGCTATTAACAAAAAAGTTGGGCAGCTCACCTGAAGCATAGTGGGGCAGGATGGAGGTGCCAGACAGACCACTTACCGTAATCAGCATTCAATTCACTGGTTAGTACTAACTGACTGTGTGTGAAGGTGGAGGAACTCAGGGTCATGCTACAGGAGAAAAAAAATGACAAGCCCTGTTTATTCTCCTTTACATCTGTTCTCCTCCACACCTCTGATCCTCTGTATCAACTTAGAAAGGATTGGAAAGGAGGGGAAATCATAGGGCCTTAGGCCTTGCTTGACACAGGAGTCTACTCCCTCTCCTCTATGGTCAAGAGGTCATGCAAAGTACCTCTGCAATTTAATGTCTTTATTTTGATGGAAACAGATCCATCTCCTGAGTTATCAGACAAAAGACATCGGATCACTTGGCCTGACTTTATTTTCTGGCAACTGTACTCATTGGCTGTGTACTGTTTAGGATGCCACATGTTCTTGCCTGTATTGTAAGGAAGTGGTGTTCTGCTCAGGCTGTGTTGTGCTTTGCTTCATTGTGTTCCTCCTCGTTTGAGCTGGTCTGTCCTTGAACCTGAGGAGCACCAGGTGGATAGCCCAGGGTTCCAGCCACTTGATGCTTCTGCCCTGTTCCAACGAAGACTGCAAGTTCCATGCAGTATGCTCCACAACTGAACAGACTAGTTTCTGTTATCAGGAGAACTCTTGGTGGCTCCTTAGGTTGAATGCCAAGCTGGAATTGCCTCTTCACCCCAACGTTGGAAGGAATCCCTGACTGATGGGGCCACATTGACCATGAGTTTGCCCCAAGATGCTAGACTGGAATTGCCAACGGGCTTGCAGGAATGGGCCATGGCCCAGTTCACTATCTCCAGACAGGAAGCCCTCAACCCCAAAGATGTACCAGACATATGAGCTTGTATGGTAGAATCACTTACTGGGCCAGTGATGTGGCATTCAGCCTTCATTAGTCTGATAAGAAGACACAAGCCTCCTTGTTTTTTTTATGAAGACATCCAAATACCCTTTCAACTGTGTTGGTAAAGTGAACCTTTACCCTTTTTGATCAAGAATCCATGATTGCATAGTCATAGTTCAGAGTTTTGCACATGTTCCTACATGACATTTCTAATGTCTCCCATTCTAAGGAAGGGGCATCCCTGTGGCGAAGAATGTCCTGCCGCCTTCTGGATATGGAAGAGGGGGCAGTGTTGTTTTGCTTCCTGGATCCAGAGTTGAAATGTTCTGACTTTGGGAGAGACAATAAGAACAGACATCTCCAAGTGTTGGTTAAAGGACACCTGACCAGGACTGTCCTCTGGAATAGATTTTTCATCCATCCAATGAATGGGCTGGCCCTAGATCAAAGTAAGCTTTCAAATCTGATTTCTGTTTTGACAACCTCTTCAAGGTGTACCGTAAGTCTTATGTGCTTCTCAATGCAGCATTTCCTCCCTTCTGATAAATTAATGCACAGATCGCCATATGACAGCTTGTGGTTTGCATTTGGCTGAGGAGTTCTGGGATATGATTCTTGACAGCACCATGTTGCCCCATATTGGGAAAGCTGCTTCCTTCTCCTCAACAATTTCTTCCTGAGTATGAGTGGCTAGCCTCCAGCCCCCTTGATCTTAAAGGGGTCCTAGCCCTTTGGAATAAAAAAATAGCCAAATGTGTGAATGAACCAGACTCCACACAGCTGGGTGCTAAGGCATAGAATGCCCAGGATTAGTGATATCAGACTTTGTCAGTGCCCTCTTGATTTAGCCTAAATGCAAGGGAAGACAACTGCATTTGGTTTGCTTTCCTCTTCTTGTCTTGTCTTATCTTGTCAGAACTCATTTGGGTGACCAAGCTTGCCCAGCTAGTTTCATGGTCCATATCATGATGCCATATGGCAAGGAAGATTTTACAGCCTATCTGGTTTAGACATGTTTTATAACAAAATAGTCATCTGTATCCACCTAGAGTTTGATGTATCCAGGAACATGGGACAGAGTGGTGTGTGAAAAGGTAGAAATAAGTCCAGAAGATACAAAGAAGAAACAAAATGTTCCTCTTCTGAGCAGATCACTCTCAAAATACTATGAAGATAGTTGTCAGAGGTCCACGTACATTGCTGCTGTTCTTCTTAAGTTGGTTACTAATAGTTCTTCTTCGTGGTCTCTGTGCATCACACATATGGACTCTGCGCCTGTGCAAAGCCTCGTTTCAGAAACTTCTATAGCTGAGGAATTTTGACAGGAACTCCTCCCCCACCGTCCTAGTATGCATCTCCCTAGTGGGTTCCTGCCCATTCCCTCAGTTCTCTTTCAACCACCATTGTGGTGGCCTTGTAGGAGACTTCCTAGTCCATTGGACTATGTTTTTTTTTTTTAATAACTGCTGAGGTTTTATTTTCTTGTAATTCTTTTCATGATTTTATTTTGCTTCATAGTATGTAAATTATTCTTTCTCCACGATCTTCGTGGTTATTTATTTATTTATTTATTATATTTATTATATTTATTAATCGCCCATCTGGCCGGTCACCCAGCCACCCTGGGTGATGTACAATTAAAATACAATAAAACAATACAATAAAATATAATAATTAAAACAATATAAAAAATTCTTTTAAAAACCTAACCCACCCCATATTCCCGCCTGAACAGCCATGTTTTTAATGCACGGCGGAAGCTCATCACGGAGGGGGCATGGCGAAGGTCACTAGGGAGGGAGTTCCATAATGTGGGGGCCGCCACAGAGAAGGCCCTCTTCCTAGTCCCCACCAGCCTGGCTGCTCTGGCTGATGGGATAAGGAGAAGGCCGTCCGTGGCAGACCTTGTTGAGCGGCCTACTTGATGTTGCTGGAGGCGCTCCTTGAGATAAACTGGGCCGGAGCCGTGTAGGGTTTTAAAGGTCAAAACCAACACCTTGAATTCGGCTCGGCAACCAACTGGTAGCCAGTGCAACTCATTAAGCACTGGTGTGATGTGATCACGCCGGCGGCTGCCCTTAATCAGGCGAGCTGCCGCGTTCTGTACCAGCTGAAGCTTCCGAACCGTCTTCAAGGGTAACCCCACGTAGAGCGCATTACAGTAGTCTAGGCGAGAGGAGACCAAGGCATGAACCACTGATGGGAGCAGGTGATTAGGAAGGTAGGGGCGCAGCTGCCGTGTCAGATGGAGTTGATACAGCGCCGCCCGGCTCACAGCTGTCACCTGAGCCTCCATGGACAGCTGGGAGTCTAGAATGACCCCCAAGCTGCGGACCTGGTCCTTCAGGGGTAGATGTACCCCATTCAGCACCAGGTCAACATCCCCTAACCTCCCCTTGTCCCCCACCAGAAGTACCTCGGTCTTGTCGGGGTTCAGTTTCAGCATGTTCCTTCCCATCCAGCCAGCCACTGACTCCAGGCACTTGGACAGGGTCTCAACGGCCAACCTCGGTGAGAACTTAAAACAGAGGTAGAGCTGCGTGTCATCCGCATACTGATGACACTGCACCCCAAACCTCCTGATGATAGCTCCCAGCGGCTTGAGGTAGATGTTGAATAACATCGGGGAGAGGATGGAACCCTGCGGCACTCCACAAGTGAGCAGCCGAGGGTCCGAAGCCTCCTCCCCGAGAACTACCCTCTGATACCTTCCTGAGAGGAAGGACCGGAACCACTGCAATACAGTGCCTCCCAAGCCCAACCCCTCCAGACGGTCCAGGAGGATACCGTGGTCAACGGTATCAAAAGCCGCTGAGAGATCGAGGAGGACTAGAAAGGAGCATTCACCCCTATCCAAAGCCCTCCTCATATCATCCACCAAGGCGACCAAGACCGTCTCCGTCCCATGTCCAGACCTGAAGCCCGACTGGCACGGATCTAAATAATCGGCTTCATCCAAGTGTGCCTTCAAATGAGCACCCACCACCCGCTCGATCACCTTGCCCAGAAATGGTAAATTGGAGACTGGGCGAAAGTTGTTTAAATCCTGGGGATCCAAGGAGGGCTTCTTTAGAAGCGGTCTTATTACTGCCTCCTTGAGGGCTGATGGCATCACTCCCTCCTCGAGGGAGGCATTCACCACTGCCTTGATCCCCTCACCCAGTCTCTCCCTACAGCTCATGATGAGCCAGGACGGGCAAGGATCAAACAAGCAGGTGGTCGGCCTCACAGATGAAAGCACCTTGTCCACTTCATCAGAAGGAAGAAGCCGGAACCGATCCCACAAAACCGGTCTGCCATTTGCCTCCTCCTGCTCACTCCCTGTGTCCACGACGTACGATATCCCACTCCTAATCCGATCGATTTTATCTGCGAAGTGCTTCTCAAAAGCCTCACAGGAGGCTTTTGACTGTTCCAGTGGGTCTGGAGCGACTGGACCGACCAGACTCCGGACCACTTGGAACAGCCTCCTGGGGCAGCACTCTGCAGACGCAATGGAGGCAGCATAGAAATTCTTTTTTGCTGCCTTCACCGCCACCCGGTAGGCTGAAGATGCAGCTCTAACCCGTGTTCGATCGTCTTCAGAGCGGGAATTTTGCCATCGGCGCTCTAGCCTTCTCACCTCTTGTTTCAGAGCTCGCAGCGACGGAGTGAACCATGGCGCCGCGCGAGCTCTGTTTAGGCGAAGAGGGCGCTTCGGGGCAACTCGGTCTAATGCCCTGGTGATTGCAGCATTCCAGTCATCCACCAGGGTCTCGACCGAGCTACTGTTTGTGTGCTCCAATTCCCCAAGCGCGTTCAGGAATCCATCCGGATCCATAAGACGCCTGGGGCGGACCATCCTAATAGGTCCCTCACCCCTGCAGAGGGGTTGTGGCACCGAGAAATCCAACCCCACCAGATAGTGATCTGACCATGACAAGGGGGTGGTGGATATACCCCCGATTTCCAGATCATTTCCCCCCTCTCCAGAAACAAAAACCAAGTCCAGTGCATGACCGGCTACATGGGTAGGTCCAGTTAATACAGGGTGCAGCTCCCAGGAAGCCATGGTCTCCATGAAGTCCCGAGGTGCCCCCGTGAGGACAGCCCCTGAATGCATGTTGAAGTCCCCCAGCACCAATAGCCTGGGGGACAACACACGCACATCAGAGACCACCTCCAGCACCTCGGCCAGGGAGTCTGTCGTGCAGCGGGGTGGACGGTACACAAGCAGAATCCCCAGACTGCCCTTTGGACCCAACCTCCAGTACATGCACTCAATAAACTTGGTCTCCCGGAGAGGGAGTCTGGTAAGGACCAAGGACTCCCGGTAGATAACAGCCACTCCCCCTCCCCGTCCCCCAACCCTTGGCTGCTGGGCATATGAGAAACCAGCCGGACACAAGGCCGCCAGAGTTGGAGCAGCGGCCTCGTCCAGCCAGGTTTCCATAATACATGCCAGGTCCGCACCCTCATCCAAGATCATGTCATGGATTACAGATGTTTTTTGGGTAATGGACCTGGCATTACACAGCAGCAAATGCAAGGGTGGGGAAGGAGCCACCCCCCCCCCCAGTTATCCCTTGGCTCTGGGCAGGCCTGGAACAAGGGATAGATATTAAGCATCGATCCCCTGTTCCCCTTAATCGGCATGGCCTGCCCCTAGCACTCTGCCAGCGTCTGCCGCTCAACAATGGTATGTTTTGCCCCCCGGAACTCCCCCCATCATCTCCCTGAGATGAACACATGCCCCCCCTGCTTCCACCGATCAGGCGGGAGACCCACCCCTAAAACCAACCCCTAAAACCCCTAAAACCCCAACCCAGCTCAGACAGGGGGGTAGGCCCTCGTCCTCGTGCCACCCCCCAAGTGGCTCCCCCAAAGGGGTTGTTCATTTCCCTCAGGCCCTTGGATCTGAGTGAGCTATTTACAAAGTGTATGGAATTAAACTCCTTCTCCTGAACGGGCATTCGCTTGTATGTTTCTAGTGCCCTGCCCCCATGCCGTAGCTGAGGTACAGTAGCTTTATCTCTGCAGTTCTTCACACCACTCTGGCTCCAGCTATTAAGCCATACTGTAGGACATGTGGTCTCATCACAGGCGCTTCACAACCTCTAATCAGCCTCAGCCTCTAATCAGCCTCAGCCTTTAATTTTTTGCTTTGGGTTCTATCCATGGACTGTGTGAACTCATCACAGGCTGCATCACCACCTCCAGCTCTGAACAAGGGCTGTGTGGTTCAGTACCAAGCTGTCTTGGGTTTTCAAGTCATCCAGAACCTAGCACAGTGATGGCGAACCTTTTTGAGCCCGAGTGCCCAAACTGCAACACAAAACCAACTTATTTATTTCAAAGTGCCAACACTGCAATTAAACCTGAATACCGGGGTTTTAGTTTTAGAAAAACAACTCATACAGTTGTCCGAACTAATTAATATATTTTGTCTTTAAAGAAAAACACAATAACAGAACTTTCAATGATACAAACAGTTTTTAGTTGGGGAAAAAAATCAACTAAAAAAATTATTATAGTACTACATTGTACACATAGCCTGAAGGGAATTTATACAAACTTTTTAAATAATTAGGCACATGTATTTTTGGATAAGGGATTCTCAACTTGTAATATGATTATATGCCAGACTGAAATTGTATGGGGCAAGCTTTACTCTGGGTCCTTTCCCTGCTTCTACAGGTGTCGGATTAGTAAAAGTAAAAGTCAACCTGTACTAGGATGAGCAAGATAAACAAGAAAACTAAACGTGCTTAACACATTTTAAACACTTTATGTCTTAGACTGCAAACACTGCATTAGGTAAAAGTTTGCATTGGGCATGCTTTTGCACAGTTAATGTGATTTTTGCTATTGCATGCATGCTGATAATTTGTCAAACCTTGGCTCATATTCCGTTAGTTTGAGAGCAACACATGCAGCACTCGGGTCAACTGTTAGGGCTTTACATCTAAGCCATGCTCTGTGCATCATTCCTCAAAATCTTTTAAATGTGATAACAATGTAGAAAAGAATTCTGTAACAGGAATTCTAGAATAAAATCATTTTGTTCCACACTGTGAGAAAGAACAAGATCATTAGTGTTTTGCAGAAGGGGACGGTCTTTTCGCGATCTGGTGACCAATGGCTCGAGTGCCCACAGAGAGGTCCCTGCGTGCCAGCTGTGGCACCCGTGCCATAGGCTCGCCATCACTGACCTAGCAATACTTCCTGCCCCCCCCCATGCCTTTTCCTTGCTTTTGGAATTATCTCTTCACACAATCATATTTGCAGGGCATTCACGATCTGCAGATCACAGGGGCTGTATCTCTCAATCACAGCATTTCTCCTATGCAGGCTATCCCATCTCACCTCGATGCCTCGCCTACTAGACTATTGCCACAATTAAGTTGCCTTATGAGCTCGCCCAGTGGGATCTTATTTATTTATTTATTTATTATTTATTATACTTATACCCCACCTTTTTTCCTGCAAGGAACCCAAGGCAGCTTACATAATCCTCATCCTCCTCTCCATTTTATCCTCACAACAACCCTGTGAGGTAGGTTAGCCTGAGAGTCAGTGACTGGCCCAAAGTCACCCAGTGAGTTTCAAGGCCAAGCGGTGACTAGAACCCAGATCTCCCGAGTCCCAGTCCAGCACTCTCACCACTACGCCACACTGGCTCTCCCAGGATGCAACTCGGTGGCTTACGCACAGGACAGTAACACACAGCCTCAGAGGTTCCCTGTTCTTCCCCGGGCAGCTCCTGACAGGAAAGTGCCATGGCTAAGTATTCACAGAAGCAACTGGCATAGTAGTAACCAGCTTCGGGTGCATTCCTCCCATGGAACTGTGATCCCTGTGGTGCTCCGATACCAGGTCTTTTTGCCTGACTGGTATTGTGCAGCTATTTGCCTGACTCCATCCACGTTATTTGCCATTGTTGACTGAATAGCCATGACAAGACCAATGTTTTATTTGGTCGAGCATATCTCGTGTCCATTTTTTTATGATAATAACACCTTACCCAACTTCAGTAAGCCAGCTTGTTAAATCACACTTATGTGTGATGCACAGAGACGATGAAGAAGAACAGGTTGCTTACATGGAACGGGTTCTTCGAGTGGTCATCTGTGCATTCACACAACCCACCCACCGCCTCCGCTTTGGTGTCAATGCCGAGTTTGATGCTAGTACCTGAAGCGGATATATTTTTGGTATAGAAGTCGGTGCCTGTACCAATGCTGACACCGAGATTCTCTCGATTCTGAGGCCACAATAGACGGTCTCAGAGAACTGAGGGAATGGGCAGGAACCCGCTATGGAGATGCATACTTGGATGGTGTGGGAGGGGTTCCCGCCAATATTCCTCAGCTATAGAAGTTTCTGAAACGAGGCTCCGCACAGGCGCAGAGCCCATATGTGTGAATGCACAGATGACCACTCGAAGAACCACAGTTACAGGTAAGCAACCTGTTCTTCAGTTAGCTAGTGAATATGACTGAAAACCTCCTTTATTCCGATATACATCTTTTAGAGCACTCTACATGCTCTCCTTGTGTTGGCAGCATGGCTGTCAATGTGTCATTTTCCGTCAGGCCAGAATAACACGCTGAACCAAAGCCAAAACTGACTTTAGGATGGGCTCTAGGATAGAACAGCTTTCTGTGATTCAGAAGGCATACTCCCTATAGATAGTACTGAGCTAAATTAAATAGATAAAATTCCATTAGGAAGAGATCTAGATTGCTTGAGTCTCAATAGTTTCTCAATGTAAGTTCTTATTTGTTTATTTAGGCTTTTTCTTTTTTTAATTATAAACTTTGCTTGGCAGGTGCCCTTTCAGAGTATGCTTGCACCTTGCTCTTGATTGAAAAGTAATCACAATAGCTAAAGTGGCTTCTTTGAATTATTATGTTACAAGTGAATAGAATGCCAAACAGGGAAGTTACAAAAGACGAAGAACGAAACTGCCCAACTCTTTCCCATTTGCTATGTTGCCACAAGATAGCAGCACATAGATGGACTCTTAAAATAGTATTAATGTAAATTTTTATAATGAAATATTAAAAGCATATATATAAAAGCATTAAAAACATGGTATTTCAGGCAGGAATATGGGGTGGGTTAGGATTTTAAAATAATTTTTATACTGTTTTAATTATCGTGTTTTATTGTATTGTTTTAATTGTGCATCGCCCAGGGTGGCAGGGTGGCCAGCCAGATGGGCGATTAACAAATATAATAATAAATAATAAATTAACAAATATAATAATATAACTGATTGTAAATCCTGTCCTTTTTGCTTCACAGAAGACATGGGTCTCTTGATTTCAAACATGGTTCTCTTTGGATCAATAGAAGTGATTGCATATTTAGCCTGGGCAATTAGTTGTTGATGAACAATGAAGTAATTGTAAGTTCTATGTAGACCAATTACACAGAAATGCTTTGCAACATGTGTTCATTCATAAGCCTATTCCTTCCCATTTCTTAATTAATCTGTGAATTATTTGAAAACATCTGCAAGAAAATTTGTATTTAAATTCATATTTTTGAATGTATTTTCTCTCGATTATGCATTTCTACATGCATTTTGTCCTTAAATACACATTTGTATATGCATTTTGGGTTGTTTTTGTTTGAGCCAAGAACTGTATCACAAAATTCGGAGAATTGAAAGGTTAACTGCATGCCAATCTGCTTATTAGTTCAGGAGGTGCAGTTTAGGTTGGTTCCCTTTGAAATTTGGAGCTGGAAAGAAGCGGGAATTCTCCCCAATTGCACTGTGTTTCAAGCAAGAGATTGCCCTTCTCCTTGTGTAGAGACGCAGTGCAAGGCTAGGGTTAAAGGGAAGGTGGCCTTGATGGCCACAGGTTTTGGCTTGGCTACCAACATCAACCAAAGTTTGTGGCCCCTTTTAACCAGGTGGTATAAATTATTGCAGCATTCCTAGTCATCATCCTTATGAATAGAAAAGTCCCTGAGTGTCAGAAAGAGTTGAGAATCAAGGAGTTAAATTGTAGAAATGCATATAAATCTGTAATTTGGATCTTTTCTTACACTCCAGTGTTGTTTCCTGCCTGTCTTCCTGTACATGTTGACCTTTGTTTCACACCTGCCCAATATCCTGAAATAGAGCTTGCCACTGCATCAATTTCACGGACACGTTCCCAGAAGCTGAGAACCTAGACTTTTGGCTAAGTAGTAGTTATTCCTCTTTCTAGTCTTTAACTGGAACTAACTAGCCCATGTTCCCTGAAGTCCATACTGTTCATTTGCCGGAAGGATACAGCAAGATGCTTTAATTCCTGATTCAATGGATCTGCTGCAGTATGTAAGAAGCTACCTGTCTATTATACCATCTAGGGCAAGTTTAGAAATCTTAGGAGTTAGAAACAACACTTTCTTTGTATTGATTGTTCTGATCAATAAACATACGTACTTTTAGGTTAAAGTAATCTAATGTGTTCTGATCCGGATAGATTCTACACCGTTGTATCCATATTATTGCTTTGGGTTCTCAGCCAAGCTACTGAATAGGCATATGCTTAACTTCTATGGAACTGAGTGGAGACAGATTGGGAGCTGGTGGAGTGATGATTCAGTACCCCTGTCAGATCTCCCCCGCTCTACCTCCAGAGTCCTAGTGATCCATTAATTAATATATTTAAAGCATTTTTAACCTGCTCTTCAGCCAAAACAGCTCTTGGAACAGCTTACAGATCAATAAAAAACAAAACCATGTCCTTAGGCTTACAATCTAAAAGACATGACACAAAAGGAAAAGGGGATGGGTGAGAGGGGAGGAAAAATGCAAACTCAGGCATCAGTGATTAAAATTACAAAGTTCTTATAAGGAACAGTTGAGATGGAAACAGTTCAAGGCCAGGAGCAGCCAAAAAGAGCTGGTCTCTCATTCAAGGTGTTGGGAGTGGCCCTTCTTCCCTTCTCTCTGCTGAAGTCTGATGGAACGGCTGCTGTTAGGTGATAGTTGAGGGAGAGGAATAATAGAAAACTGTAGAGTTGGAAGGGACCTATAAGGCCATCGAGTCCAATCCCCTGCGCAACGCAGGAATCCAAGTCAAAGCATCCCTGACAGATGGCTGTCCAGCTGCACCTTGAATGCCTCCAGAGTGGGAGAGCTCACCACCTCCCTAGGTAATTGGTTCCATTGTCTTATTGCTCTAACAGTCAGGAAATTTTTCCTGTTGTCCAGGCGGAATCTGGGTTCCTGTAACTTGAGCCCATTATTCCGTGTCCTACAAACTGAGATGATGGAGAAGAGATCCTGGCCCTCCTCTTTGTCAAAGGCAATTAGTCTCAAAGCAGAGCTGATTGAATGGCCCTGCTTCCTTTCTCTCCTCCTGCTTCAGCCTTACTGCAATAGTTCAGTAAGTGGTGGCACCCAGCAATTCATTCAGCTAGTAATTATTGCGGATTTTAGTTCCAGGGTAAAGCTGGTATACTAAGATATCCTTTAAACTGGCTTACTTAGTGGCCTCCTAGGATAAGGATTTGCCAGGATAAGGACCTGCTGATGGACACAGGTATGGAATGCTTCCTTCTAGAAGTGAATAAGAAGCTGATTTACTCCCAAGGTGGCCATAGTTTAGTTCACCATCTTTTTACTTAGAGCTTTAGTTGGCTGACTTAAACAAGATTCAAGAGCCTCTTTATCATGAATGCTCCAAGACTTTGTTTTACATGTGGAGTGGGATTGGGATTGGGATTGCTGGTCCTGCCCCTACCTTCATTTAGGTGAAGAGAGAATGGATTTCTATGCACATATAGCAGTATGTGAGTAACTGTTTCATGCAGTCGGGAAGAGCATTCAGTCAGGGTCTACATGAGTGTAGCTGTGTATGGGTTGTACAGTGGTGGCTTTGCCTTGGCAGAAAGTGCTTCTGCTAGTACTAGACAAGGAAACTAAGTTTTACTGATTCCCCCCTATCCACCTAAGCCTCCCCTCCCAAAATGTTGCTCATAGTGTTGGGTGACTCCAGAACAGAATGGGATATGGCATGGAGGGTTGAAGTAGGGAAGAAGATCGGTGAAAATCGGGTGCCATGACTTGTGCTAGTAAAGCTACCATAGGATACAACCTTATATGGGAGAGAGTTCTGTTGCAATTATAGCTGATATTTTGCTATAAATGAATTTGTTTTCCTTCTGTTTGAAACTGAAATAATTAGCTCTAGAATCCACTCATTCAGTATTAGATTTCATAGATCATAGAGTTGGAAGGAGCCTACAAGGCTATCGAGTCCAACCCCCTGCACAATGCAGGAAACTAGAGGAGGGGTCTCCCATCCAAGTAATAACCAGGCCTGACCCTGCTTAGCTTTCCACGCTCAGACAAGCTGAGCCAGCATAAGCCACAGGCCCACAATGTAATCCTATTTTCATATTTTTTTTCCAGAATAGAATTCATTCTTACAGTAAAAAGGCTCCTCACTGTACTTCCCAAGGGTCTTATAAAATGAAGTGTGAAGTAGTGGAGGTGGAACGGAGATTCCCTTCTCCTTTATTTTCTAATTGCAGCATCTGTTTCTGTGTATCATTCTATGTGGGTTTGATGCTTTCTCCCTTTTAGCATACCTATAATTAACAAGGCTATATTTTAAGCCTGGTAAGCGAATAGTGGTCACCGAATTCATTGCATCAAGTGCTTCTTGGACTGGCTTTGAGTCTTGAGCAAAGAGTGGTGCTGGCATTGGAAGCTGCTTTGTAATCATTCTTGTATATTCGGTGTTTAGGAATGTTGCAGAACTGGTTTGTTAGTTGTGTACTTACATTCCCTAAAGGAGTGTTGATGAGTACTTAGGGCACTGAGAACAAGGAATGGCTCTTCTACAATTTCTGAATTATGCTTTCCTACTTCACAGGGATGTTGAGACTTAATTAATATTTGTATAATCTGATCCTTAGATAAGTGAAATTAAAGGGCAAAATACTCATTAGAAGCTAATGATTGAAGCTCACACTGAACTTGCACCCACGCTATACGTATGCAAATAGGAAAGAATGGGTCTAATTTAGGCAACTAGAGGTTCGGGAGCCAAAGCTAGTCTCCAGATGCTTTCTATCTGGTCCCCAGCTATAGCCTCCAGTCCCATGGACAGAAGGACCCACACTGTTTTGCTGCTTGGACATTTTACAACTAGCTGAGACACCAGCAAAGAAACTTTGGCAGAACTCACTCCCATGTGTAAGTCAAGACACAAGGAAATAGTAGTGAACAGCTGAGGTGCCTAAAGGAGGGGCTCTGCGAAAACCTCCATTGCTGTTTACATGAGCAGTTGGAGTGGGGGGGGGGGCTTTGTCTATATCTCAGATTATATTAGTCCATGGGCCATAAGGCGTGATCATCATTACCATCTGGAGTGAATAAACAAGGTAGTCTTTTTATAGATAGATAGATAGATAGATAGTGACCCTAGTAAATTATTAGTAAATTTATTAGTCATAAGGGCCATGGGTAATGAGGAAATTTCACTGAAAAAACACCTTAATTGTGTAAAAAAAAAAAAGGAAAAGGAAAAGGAAAAGGAAAAAAAGCCAAAAATACATAATACTTGTTGGAGCTATACGTTTGGCGATTTCTGCCCAATTAGAACACAAGAGGGCTTAAATTTGCCTGAAAAGTTTCATAATGTATTGAAATAATTTTTTGAGAACCCCACTGAAAAGATGAAGAAGAGACATTGAAAAATCATGTCTGGAAAATATTATTTTTTAGATTTCACTTATGGATAAAATTGTTGTGGAGAAAGCCTGAGCACACACGGTTGAACCCTGACATAGTTTTCCCCTTTTGCTGACACCCCTCTTTCCCCCACCTTTCTGCATAATCCCCACCCAGGGGACAGGAGACACAGTTCTGGGCAGACCAGTTGTACGTGGTCACATCGGCATAGCTACATCTGCATACCCTCAATAGGACGCATTTACATCTAGCCTCCAGGAAGGGCATAAACATTCCAGAGGTGGGGAGCAGTCTCAAAGAGCTGCAAAGTACCCCAAAGTATCCAGGAGATGCCAGCATCCAAGAGGCGCCACCACCCCGCAGGGCGGAACCAGCCCACCTGGTCATCAAGGGTGGGGAGGGGGGCAAGGGAGGGTAGAAAAGACCAGTCCTCAAGAACAAAGGGTTGGTTGGGAACACGGTGCAGGCTCGCACAGGTCAGGTCTCTGACTCTGGTCAGGACCAAGCAACTTCCAACCCCGGGCAGGGCGCCCGGAGATCGGCTGCATAGACGGCTACGCTATTTTCCGTAAATCAGATTCTCTGATGTGAAGTTATTCTCTGTATTAAGTAAGCCTATATCTCGTATGTGGATTGAAGCCTTCCGCTTCAGTGATTTTTATGAACTGTTCTGTTTATACTGTGAAATTCCTGGTAGTCTATTAGTTCCGCTCCATTAAAGGCGTAGTAAATAAACCTATTTCTGACCTCAACATGATTCTTTGTCAATGGCTGGTCGCGGTTCTGTTTAAAGCGCACAGAAGCCACGTAAAGGGCATTTTCTCAGTGCCGGTTAACCTGTTAAGTGCCAAACTCGCGCCAAGGACCGGTCTGGTCCTCCACAATTGTTCATAGGGATGTCTTCTGAATATTATACACCAACATTTTCCTCATTTAGCTTGTTATCTGACACTGATCAATGGTTGATCATATCTTTATTGAGGTAACATTCCTGGCCAGCTCAGGTGCAAGCTCTTCTACTGCTTGAGGTGGGAGAGCACATACACAGCTGTGCCGCTCCCCCCACATCTCCTTACCATCATCGCCACTGCATCGTGGTGGCCACAACTACATTGTCCCCCCACTGCCTTACTGCTGCTGTGTCATGCTGTATGAGCGCATCGGCTGGAAGAAGCAGCCGATGTGGCTCTTCAGAGAGTCAACCGAAACATCTGGCTCCGAGGGGGTTCTTCCTCATAGCCAAGATGGATGGGGTCTTGCAAGATTGCCTGTACTCTCACACTGAGAGGACCCCTCAGAGCAAAACAGAGCAGGTGGCTGCTCTGGTGAGCCCAGCTGGCCAGTCTTCCACTGTGGTATTTGCCACAGTGGCAAAGTAGTTTTGGTGGGGCTCTCTGGAGCACCTGCTAGCATCACTGAGTGGGCAGCTGCTCCGGAGAGCCCTGCCAGCTCTGCTTTCCCACTGTGACAGATGCCACAGTGGGAGAGCAGCTGTTCGGGCTCTCTAGAGCATCCGCTGGAAGTAGGGGTCTGTGGACGTTGTAAAATCCATTCCATCTACATCTCACAGGTTGTCAGGCCCCTTTTGTTCCGTCATCTGCTCATTGACGGAATTGGATTTGCGCAAATTTGCAATTCACAAATCCCCCAACAATGTGTATTTTCATGCTTTAGCCTATGGGGGAAATGCACATTTTTGGTTGGTGGTCCCCCCCCCCCTATTTTTCTGCAGCTATAAATGTGTGTAAAATTACAAAACATAAAAAAATATGGCCCGCAAATCTGTGGAATCCGTGCGATTCAGGAAAAGCTGGCCTCTGCAGAATCCATGGGTCAGATTCTTAGAAATTCAAACTCATTTGAGTCCATTGTGGATTTCTCCAACATCCCTAGCTGGAAGTGGGCCCTCCTGGCAGAGATGGGGGGAGTGGAGTACCGGTAATTCGCTGCTCCTCTCACTCTGCCATCTGATGTGGGAGATTCACCCTGCCTCATTAGAGGGCAAGTCCTGTTCCTGGTTTATATATATGTAAAATAATATCTCCCCCCCCCCCCCGCCTGGCTTTCATTGATCAGCACATTTCCTTCCAAATACATTGGTCTTTAAATGGGATGGTTGGTACAATCTCGAGGGATTCAACTAGATACTATTTTTAATAGTCTACGACCCTAGTAAAATTATTAGCCATGAGTAAAGAGTAACTTGGTAATGGGTAACTTTTAGTGAAAAAACACCTTTAGTGTTTATGTATTTGTATTTTTGTTGTTCCCCGCCTCGATCTAGACAGAGAGGCGGGTAAGAAATAAATTTATTATTATTATTATTATTATTATTATTATTATTATTATTATTACTACTACTACTACTACTGTGTGTGTGTAAAAAAAAGAAAAAAGACAGACATTAGAAGAGCCTGAACTCACTTTACATTGCAAATTGTCATCAGTAACTTTTTACATCAGCTATCATAATACAACTTTTGCATGGCTTGAATTTTTGGAACTGCACAAATGTTATTTTAGAACTGCACATTTTGTATCTGGTTGCACATTTTTAAAACCCTGAAATCTGGTCCTGAAGTCACTCAGTTGAAAGTATGGCCACTGTTAAAAATGAGTTGCTAGCCTGTGGACTAATGGCTAAAGAAACCTTTTATATACATTTTAAAGGCATCTCACTTATCTGAATTTCACTTTTCCATTTTCATTTGTTGTTCAATGCTGATGAGCCATAGTTCGCCTTGCTATAGTTTTATACATGTGCCCTCATTAATCGATGGGAATTGATAGTGTCAATTTCTGGATTATATGCTAGACATTTATAGGCCAGAACCATGAAAATTCATAAAATGTCAGGAATATCAAGCAAATTGTCTGTGTTTTCTGCTGTGAGATAAACCTAGGTAGGCTGATATACTCAAGAACATTTTTTAGCGAAGTGTTGTGTCTGTCACAAATTCTTCAAATTATACTTCTGTGATGATTTGCCCATTAGTCCTCTTGTTCAAATTAATGATTCCCTAGGGGAATTGGGAACAAGGTGGTGTTGTCAGCTCTACCCCCCCCCGCCCCCAGCAGTCCTTAGTTCCTTAAACAGAGGCTCTTCTTCATGGGTTTTATTTTGCAGACATCATGCATATTTTGAAGAACATGCTATTTGAATTTAAAAAAAAACACACACTTCTGGCTTCAGGTAGCAAGCAACACTTCAGAATAAAATGAAACACTGAAAGAATCTAAGCCTGCCATCCCTTCTGTGATCAGCAATGATTTAGGAATTTCCTCTGTAATATTGAATAGTCAATTGCCATTTATAATACTTATTTTATTGGCTACTTTGAGACTCACTAGGAGCAAGAAATGCTGTAGCCTAATCATATAAAGCTATGTGTAGCTTCTTAAAATATCAACCTTTTCCCATTATACCAGTTAACCCAAGTCTTCTGTTGTAGTAATGTCAATAGGGTTCATTGTGATTCTTCTTCTTGGCTGCAGTGGTTCAACTTTGGTGGGGATTTTTTTTTTTGCTGTGTTTTGACGCTGTTCCCGAGTTTCTGGTAGGAGGTGAGGCAACACTGATCTTGGCAGAAGAGAACAAAACCAAGTGAGTAATTAGGTGACGCAAGCCTTTGATTATTTCTCTCTCTCTCTCTCTCTCTCTCTTTCTCTTTCTCTCACTCACTTTCTGGCACAGCTAGGCATTCCACTTGCAAGAGAAGGAACAGTAGAAGAAACCACTCAAGTTCTGCGCAGGAAGTTAAGAGAACTTCAGGAAGACCTTTTCTACTGAAATTAAAGAACGCTATTCTTGAGCCTCTCCTTTGTTCAGCTTATAAGACACAAAATTGCCTGTATCAGTATCCCAGCAAGAAACTGCTGAGAAGAAGCTGCAAGGCCTTTGGTTTTTGTTTGCTGGGTTTTGCTCATCGGTCTAAGAAGATTACAAAAGGAGGTTATTTTTGCTTGTTTTCAACCTTTTTTTGAGCTTCTAGGAATGACATTATCTGCAGGAGTGTTCCACTGAATTTTCTTTAGACTAAAGAAAAATGGCACAACACCAAAACTTCCCTTGAACGTCCATGGATTCTTTTAGTTTGTCTTCCTGTCTTTTGAGATATTAAGTCAGGTGTTTCCCTACATCAGCTGTACTTTTATTGAAATATATTTGGCTGGATTTAAAGAAAAATACAACGTGCGTATGACTTCATGAAGCGCTAGTGAGCAATCTGGAGAGAGATTTTTGTTTTAGGATTTAGTTCTGATTTTGAATCAAGGAAAGGACTTTGTTTAAATCACGTACAGGTATAAAATCATCTATACACTACAAATCTAAATGTGAAAGATGTCCTGGAAGAGGAATTATTTTTCTGTGGGACGGGGCAGTGTGCAAGGAATGTTCACTCCACGTAATACAACATCTATAGCACCAAGTAAAGGACTCAGCAATGAGCCAGGACAGAATAGCTGTTTTCTGAATAGTGCATTACAGGTAAGAAATCTGAAAGAACGTATATCTCTTTTTATATATATAATTTTCCGTTCTATTTTTTATGTGCTATAGCTATGTTCTTCTTTGAGACCAACAGCAAAGTAACCGTGCAAATCTATTGGAACACTATTATAAATGCATACCCTTCTAATTCAGTTATGAGAGTCTCTGGTAGAATTAAATGTTTCTTATTGTCTTTGTATAATATATTGCTACCATTTTAAAATATATTAAATATTTTTATTTATATTGTCAATTTAAAATTGTACCCCTCTCTGGACCTTTTACGTAAAGATTGAGCAGACAGAAAAGCAAGTGGAAATCTGTTCTTCCATTTTTATATTTTTTCTTACTATGTTTTTACAAAACAGTTCCATCTTTGTTTTTGTAAAGAAAGCATCTTGCTTTGTATGAGTTTACTTAAGTATTTCATTAGGTAAAGAAGTATTTCAAAGTGGTAGCAAATGTTACTTTGAAATCACATATGGTGGCAAGATTGTCAGTAATGGGTTTGGATTTTGAAATGGGGTCAAAATAATCTTGATGTATACTTTTCAAGCCAGCTACCTTGTCAGAGTTTTGCTTAGTAATGAGATCTGGGCATTTATGACATTTCAGCCAATGTCGGTTAATGTCAGGTAATGCCTGTTGGGGCCCAGTGACAATGCCACATTAGGTGGTAAGTACCATTTATTTGTTTATAATCCTTTGGATTAATTACATAGTATGTATAGTAGGAGTATATCAAGTGGTACCAATTATAGTTTTATGGAAAGGAATGCTAAAACATTTGATTGAATTATTTGCTTAAGACTCAGCAGCCCCAGTGATAGAACTGACACCCAGTAGATTTTGATTACACTTGATATTGTTAGTAGTAGTCAGTAGAATGAGGGAGAAATATATTCATGTTGATTGTGAACAGAAATATAGTAGGACTAATATATGCAGATGTGGCTATTGTGGGTTGCTTCATTTCTGTGGATGGAGTCATATAACTTTTTGTATGCTCTTGCTGAGAGAGGCATTAGTAAAAGATGCACGTTTCATGGAGAAATGCTGAGCAAGAAGTTCAAGTCAAAGTAATGGACACAAAGTGATGGCTCACGGAATATCCTCACTGGAACTTGTCTTATGTTTTTGGTGGCCAACCTGGGTCTTGATGACAAAACTAGAATTCCTAGGGATACATGTGATTAGCTCTGTCTTAAATGAAGTTGTTCTGAAGCTGGGCAATTATCTGCTAACTTTTTCTTGAGCTAGTCCATAAATAATTTCTACCTTCTCTTTTCCATCACTCCTTTGAAACTGAAGAAACTTTGGGTGCTTCCAGACAGACAGCTCCTAGCATTATCAAGCAAAAGGCATTGTGCAGCTATTCTGCCTTTCCTCCTTAACTGATGTTTTGGAGAAAGAAAAAAGACAGAAAAGCAGTGTGAAAATATGGAGGAGTACAAGTGGAAGACAATATTGTCTGGACCTCCCGTAAAATTCCATAAATGAGCCAGGGCGATTGCATGATAAAAACTTTGTCTGGCAGCACCCTTCCCCCCTTTCAGGTAATAATTACATGAAATGGTTTTACCAGGGAAGGTTGATAAAGATGGTCAACTCTGAGATTCGGCTTAAAATTAGATCCTTGATCAATAGACCAGAGGAAAGAAGAGGAAGTGTTTCATAGATTTCATAGAGTTGGAAGGAGCCTACAAGGCTGTCGAGTCCAACCCCCTGCTCAATGCAGGAAACTAGAGGAGGGGTCTTCCATCCAAGTATTAACCAGGCCTGACCCTGCTTAGCTTTTTCCACACTCAGACAAGCTGAGCCAGCATAAGCCACAGGCCTCTGGTGTACCTTCTCACAGTAAAAGGAACTTGGTGTTCTCCTGTTGCTATATTAGCAAATGGATGTCCAGAACATTGAGATACTTTTTAGTTGTACTTGCATTTTATATATTTTAAGTATTGAGTATTATTTCTAAAAGTAAACTGGCAGTGAAGAGGAGGGCATCTAAACTTCAGTTCTAGGATCTTCCAGTAAACCAGGAATTTGGTCATATCCACAGTATAGAGCAGTGTTCTCCAACCTTGGGTCCCCAGATGTTTTTGGCCTACAACTCCCAGCATGCCCCAGCCAGCTACTCTGCTGGGAGTTGTAGGCCAAAAACATCTGGGGACCCAAGGTTGGATAACACTGGTATAGAGCAATTGTTATAAATCTTGACAATAATGTTCATTTTCAACCTTGTGAATAAAATGTTGGAAAGACTCTCTCGGAAATACTGAACAGCTGCTGTCAGTCAGTACTGAGCTAAATGCACCAGTAGCATTACTCAGTATAAGGCAGCGCCCTATGGACATTCCTAAAATGTGTCTACTAAAGCATATATATATTTAGTTTAAAGGACTATCACTTATTTTTAAGGATTATCTCTTATTTCAGATAATCAACGCGATATAAAATTTAAGTCTGCCTTATTTCAGACTGTTGCCCAGAACAGATACCATTGGAGCAATGCTATACTTACTTTATGCCAGAATGGGGAGAGATACACCACTGCTATGCTGGCAGAAGGTTTGTTGAATCCTATGCTTGTTCAGCTCCCGGGGGGGGTGGGCGGCACGGGAGGAGAGAAAAACACTCCATCAGAAAATAAGAAAATATCAAAAAGATGACACTCTTCCAGAGTGCTTGAAAACACCGCCACAGTCCACCAGTCAAAGACAGTCCAAGCAACGGTGCCCACACACCTCGCAGACATAGAAGCAGACAATGAACCTATGATAATCAGGGCATTCATTATTTATTTTATTTAGTTATAATACTTTTATACCACTTACTGTATTAAAATTCCTAAGCAGTTTACATTAAAATACAACATTTGGAAACAAGATAAAATAATACATGATTAAAAACAGTTAAGTGCATTTAAAGACATTACATAATCATAACAATAAAACAGGGTCCCTTACAGGTCAGGGAAAGCCTGTGTGAATAGGTGTGTTTTCAAGAGGTGTTTAAAACTTGCCACCATTTCTGCTTGTTGGATCACACATGGGAAAGTGTTCTAAAGGGTGGGTGCCACCCCTGAGAAGGCCCACTTACATAATGCTACTTGGTAACATTCAATTGACTGCAGAATGACCAGTAGGGCCTCCTCAGAAGATCTCAGGGGTCAACTGGGTATATATAAGGGAAGACGGCCAGCTAGGTATCCTAGTCCATAGTCGATTTGGGCTTTGTCAGGAACAAAACCTTGAATATGGCGCAGTAGCTAATAGGCAGCCAGTGCAGTATTTTTTAACACAGGTGTAATATGTGTATATCTAGATGTTCCACTGAGCATCTGCTGCATTCTGCATTAGCTGCAGCTTCCAAACCAGGCACAAGGTCAGTCCCATGTATAGTGTATTACAGTAGTCTAACCATGCCCCCAGCACACACTCCTCCATCACCACAAAACACCCAAGATGATGCCACACAGCCCCAATCCAGCAGCCCCTGTGGCACAGCACAGGTAGCAGTGTCCTTGCTACTGCCAGTACTTGGGCATCCTTCCAGAGCTTCAGATCCTCTCATGTTCCTCACAACCACTGTTTTTGGAGCATAACACACACAAAGGAGAAGAAAAAACATAACACTCTGTGACGACCTGGTGCCCGCGGGCACCCTGGCTACAGACACAGATCTGGTGCAGCAGCGCCAACTGGTACCAGCTGCCACCATCAAGAGTAGATCAAACCCAGTCTCTTCAGTCCCCAAGCCTCTCGATCCCTTGGGGACAACTGACCAAGGTTCCCAATGAGGACTTCTGTGTTGGGCTTCTTTGCAGCCCTCCTGTCTCCTTAGGGGAGCGCAGCTTAGGTTACAGGCTTTGCTCAGCACATTACATGCAACCTGGTCTTTAAACCAGTGTTAGTGTGATCAAGAACATGGCGTGCCCCTTGAGCCCCCTCCTTTCACCCCCAAAGCACACAGTCTGGGTCATGGTGAAAACAGGGTAAAAGATTTATTAGGGATTCATGCAAAAGGTACAGAACAGAAAAAGAGTTAGTCAGTTTCAAAGCACAAAGTAACAAGCAGTTTTAAGGATGCAATTCAGTACCAATGACAAAGAGACAGAAACATTCAGACTAGCTATTCACTGCCCTACAGTAAGCTGCCTACCTGGTTCCTTGAAGACTCGTGGTTTCCTCTGGTGCTTGCGTCAAGCTCTCCCTACATTTTGGGAGACTTACATTCCAGCACCATTACCAAGAAAAAAGACCTCAAACTTCCTTTGTCAGCGGAGTCTATCTCCTTGGGTCCCCCCCCTTCCTGGGTGGAGATTCCCCCCAAGGAATCATGTGTTTGAGTCTGGCTGATTCTCTACTCATTGCCCATCCTTTGCCCAGAGATGGATTCTTGAAGATTCCCCATTATTTAGCTCTCTCAATGTGTTGGCTAAGTGGGGGTACTTGGCCTTCAGATGACCTCAGCCAGGTGCTTGCATCTCAACGCCAGCGTCGGGGCCTTTAGCAGAGACATGCAATTGATGGTAAAATTGAGGTTTCTTTCTCTTGGACCTGGGTAAGATGGAGTCAGTTCTGGCTGAGTGAGCCACTCCAGGCTGACCATGACTCACCCATATAGTTCACTGGGCAGAATGCCTGCAGAAAGTGCATACAGCCCTCCTGGGTTCAAGGGTTCAAGACCCACCAGAGGTGAAAAAAGTTTTTGCCAAGCCACCAACAGGAGAGGCTAGGAGACATAATGGGCAGCTGCAGACACACACGGAGCAGCAGCAGCCTCCAATGGCTCACTGCATAGGATGCCGGGTGAGAAGCAGATAATTTATTTTTATTTATTTACTATTCATTTATTTATTACATTTCTATACTCCCCATCAGCTGAAGCACTCTGGGCAGTTCACAAAACAAAACTTAAGACCATAAAATACAATAATGTATGACTAAAAAGCCTAGGAAAATAAAAAGGTCATCTGGCACTGAAAAGATCACAATGTAGGTGCTAGGTTAACCTCTCTGGGAAGGGCATTTCACAACCAGGGTGAAAAGGCACTCTCCCTAGTAGCCACCCACCTCACCTCATTTGGCAGGGGCACCCGGAGAAGGGCCTCTGAGGATGATGTTAGGGTCCAGGCAGTTATATACTGTGGAAGACCAGCAACCGGGTCTTCTGCGCGAGTTCGGCACTTAACGGGTTAACCGGCACTGAGCTATAGCCCGTCAAGGGGATATTACGTGATTAAAACTCAACCACGGCTTAAAAAGCACACAAGTCCATTCATAAAACAAGAATAGACACTTTATTTACTACAGGTTAATGGAGTGGAACTAATAGACTTCTAGGAATACTACAACGTACACAAACTAGGTCGTGACCTCAAATGACTGAATGAATGGGTTCCCAGGCTAGCGTACTGCAGCAATGAGTTACCTTAGACCAGAGACTTTACGACTCCTCGCTTCTAGCCTGGCTCCGAGCCGCCGTGCTCGGGGAAGAGAACTGCTTGACCCAGCCGGGGCTGGACTTGGAAGATGTCAGCTCGCCCGTGTTCCCAACAACTTCTGTGGAGCAGGCAGAGGGGTTTTCTACCCTGCACGCCCCCTCCCCACCCCTGGGTGAGCACGTGGGCTTATTCCTGCCCCCTTTACGATCAGGTGGGCTTGTTCCTGCCCGGGAACAGGTGGCGCCTTTGGGCTTATCGTGCCCTCTGAGCATACTTAGCAGCTCTTTGAGACTGCCCTGCACTTCCTGATGGTCCATGCTTCTTCTTGTGGATTCGGGCCGATGTGCCCCATTGAGGATATGTGTGTTACCTGTCTGGCCAGTCCTGCATCTCCTGTCCCCCGGTGGGGATTATGCAGACAGGGGTTGTTAGGGGAAAACTGTGTGTGGTTACCAAGTGGAAAACTGTGTCAGGGTTCGTGTCACTGCGTGTGTGTGTTCAGGCTTTCTCCACATATACATATAGAAGGAGACAATCTTTCCCGTAACCTGACTTTGAATTGGGCCCAGAAACTGACTGGCAGCCAGCGGAGATCATAAAGTACTGGCGTAATATGATCATATCTGCCAGTCCCTGTTAACAATATAAAGAATACACCAAAAATTGTTCGGTGGATTCAATTCTGGTTTTGTATGAACAAAAATTAGTAAAGGAAAATCTCTGAATCCTTTTTAAACTTTTATTAGAAACACATATTTCTTCCAATAAAACATAAACATCACAATATAAAATAGTCTAAAATAAGAAATAATAGGTTTTAAAGATTCAATAATTTAATAGGAGAGCATTTATTTAAGTCAAAAATCTTAACAAGCTCTGTATAAGCTGACCAGGTACATAAGTAAGAAGCTCCAGATGGTAGAGACCTCTGACAGTGAACATTAAAATTATATTCATTTCATTTCATTCATTTATTATATTTATACCCCGCCTTTTTTCCTGCAAGGAACCCAAGGCGGCTTACATAATCCTCCTCCTCCTCTCCATTTTATCCTCACAACAACCCTGTGAGGTAGGTTAGGCTGAGAGTCAGTGACTGGCCCAAAATCACCCAGTGAGTTTCATGGCCGAGCGGGGAATAGAACGCCACATATTTATTTATTTATTTATTACAGCATTTTTACCCCACTCTTCAGCCAAAAAAGGCTCCCAGAGTGGCTTACAAAGATTAATATTAGACAGTCCCTGCCCTCAGG
Organism: Shinisaurus crocodilurus; assembly: GCA_021292165.1. Lineage (NCBI taxonomy): Eukaryota > Metazoa > Chordata > Lepidosauria > Squamata > Shinisauridae > Shinisaurus > Shinisaurus crocodilurus. The sequence continues at coordinate 133,254,966 of CM037878.1, forward strand.
CTTCAACATTCTTTCTTTGTTTATAGAAATTATTCAAACCACCCTGTGAAATATGTTTTTATAACTTACCCAGAATTTGTTACAATCTTTGTGCCTTCCCTTAATTCAGGGGTGTGGAACAATATATGGGTGGGGAACTGGATTGCCCCCCACCAGGCTCTCTGTGGGCCGGATGATGTCAGTGGGTATGACCACACCCACTGATGTCATCACCTCACCCATTTCCACTTTAGCCTTTCTCCGTGCCGAGAGAAGCATGGAGTTCTGCGCCTCTCTTAGCATGCAGAAAACAACTCAGGTGGTGCTGGCAGGAGCACTGTTTCACTACTTCTTCTGTGAAGTGACTCAGCTGTTGTTGAACCCATGGCTCCACGGGCCATATTGGGAATCCTGGCGGGACAGATTAGATCTGTGGGCCAGGGTTTCTGCACCCATGCTTTAATACAATTGCATGCTCCTATTCACATATCCAAACTCCTTATTATATCTCATGAACCATCTCCATTTGGCTATGGGTTACCTTTTTAAAAATAAGATGTATTCTCTTCCTTGTCTGGAGATGAATTAGTACTATTCTAAGTAGCCAGTCTTAACAATTCCAGATAACATAGACCATTGTTCTCTCAAAATCCATGACACCAGATCTGGATCCAGGATCCACACTAGGAAAGAGGGAGGGGCTCCCACACTCAGGCACAGCTGCCAGTCAGGAGGAGCATTGCATAGACCAGGGGTCCTCAAACTACGGCCCGCGGGCCACATTCGGCCCGCCGGGTCTTTTCATCCGGCCCGGCGGCTGATCTAGAGTTGTGAGGGAAGAGGGGCGGCTGAGCCGGCAGGGGGGCATGGGCCGCCTGCCCGCCCGCCCGCCACCCTGCAACTCCTGTGGGGGGGGGAAGGGGAGGAGGGGCGGCTTAGCCAGTAGCGGGGCGCGGACAGCGCCCATCCTCCTCCCTTCTCGTCCACCCGCGCAGGCTTTACTTCATCCGCCTTGCCGCCCGCTGGTCCCGTCGCGTCACTTCCGGCGCAGCAGAAGTGACGTGACCCTGCTCCGTCGCGTCCATCCTGGACCCCGCCCGCGCTGTTTTTCAAAACTGAGCGGGGGCGGAGTCCAGGATGGACGCGACGGAGCAGTGGCGGCGGCAGTGGACTCGGGCGGTGACGGAGGCCAGGTAGGACAGTGGCGGGAATGAAGGCGGGAAGCGGCACGGGGGAGGGCGGGTTACGGTGGGGGCGGCAGGAGGGGCTTTACCTCATCCGCCTCGCTGCCCGCTGGTCCCGTAGCATCACTTCCAGCACGGCGGAAGTTACGCGACGGGACCCTGCTCCGTCGCGTCCATCCTGGACCCTGCCCGCGCTGTTTTTCAAAACTGAGCGGGGGCGGAGTCCAGGATGGACACGGCGGAGCAGCGCTGGCGCCAGCGGACTCAGGCGGTGGCGGAGGCCAGGTAGGACGGTGGCAGGAATGAAGGCGGGAAGCGGCACGGGGGAGGGCGGGTGACGGTGGGGGCGGCGGGGGGGGTTACCTCATCCGCCTCGCCGCCCGCTGGTCCCATCGCATCACTTCCAGCACGACGGAAGTGACACGACGGGACCCTGCTCCTATCGCGTCCATCCTGGGCCCCGCCCACGCTGTTTTTCAAAACTGAGCGCGGGCGGAGTCCAGGATGGACGCGACAGAGCGGTGGCGGTGGCGGCCTCGAGCGGAGGCTGTGGCGGAGGCACCGGCAGCAGCAGCGCGCAGGGGACCAGGTAGGATGGCAGCAGCAGGTGGGGCGGCAGGCTGGGGTGGCGGGGGGGCAGGTTATGGGGCGGGGGGTCCTGCAGCGGCGGCGGCAGCAGCGGGGGGGTTCCTGCAGCAGCGGCAGGGGCAGGCAGGGGGTCCTGCAGCAGCGGTGGCAGCGGGGGGCGGGGGGGTCCTGCAGCAGCGGCGGGGGCAGCATGAAGGAGGCGGCACAGGGGAGTCCCAGTGAGTCCGGCCCCCAACAGGCTGAGGAACAATGAACTGGCCCCCCATGTAAAAAGTTTGAGGACCCCTGGCATAGACCAATAGCCTGACCCTGCATGAGCCAACCAGTCCTTTTGGCCCACCCCCTCTTCCTCCAGCTTACAAAGTAAAGTAGCCTACCTGGAACAAGTAGGTTAACAACCCCACAGAAGAATAGCCAGGAGCATATCTTCGGTTCTGCCAGTGTTGGGGTGCTTCTGCTAGTTCCTAGATCCCCTCTGCTAGTGGATCTCAAGTATAGCAGTCTACCTTATGGGATGATACAGGCTTGTGGCTTACGCTGGCTCAGCTTGTCTGAGCGTGGAAAACTAAGCAGGATCAAGCCTGGTTATTACCGTACTTGGATGGGAGACCCCTCCTCTAGTTTCCTGCATTGAGCAGGGGGTTGGACTCGATAGCCTTGTAGGCTCCTTCCAACTCTATACTTGTCTTGCAAGACCTTGCTCGTTTATCAAGTCAAAAAATTTTTAAAAAATTTGCTTGTCTTGCAAAACGCTCTCAGACCAAGTTACTTGCAATCCAAGGTATTACTGTATCATATATATATATGATGATCAAATGTAGAATGACCCAGTAAATTATATATATATATATATATATATATATATAATTCACTGGGCCATTCTACATTTGATCATCTTGGTAAATAAACTCAGATATAACCATAATCACAACTTTTCATTTATTTATTTTAAAAAAGAGGGCAATGTCCAAAAATCTATAACCAGCACTGTTAATTACTAAACTTCTACAAAATTCAATTATCATTTAAAGATATTAAAATAACCTTTTAACAGTGAACTTAGATGGTTGAGTACCTAGCAGCTTAGAACAAAATGGGGTCACTAAAATAGTGGTTTCAACATAATCGGGGGGACTTTCTATATATGCAGAAGTATATAAGTTTGTAAATTAAATGAAAAATACTTTTTCAAAAGACTGCATGAACCTCCAGGACCTACAGAATGTTGGCATAGAGATAAGAACATATCAGAAGAATTAATATCATTGTCCAAAGAGAGAACTTCCAGGTTCACATTGAATGCCAAAGACCTGAACATCTGCCTTTGCTGCTACCTTTTTTCACGTAGGCAGGTGGGACAGCTCTAAAATCAGGGATTTTTTCATTGTTCTCATTTCTGCTCAGGCGATTTAAATCATTATTTAAATCACCAAGAAAAAACCCTGATTTAAGACATTGATTTAAATTAAGTTTGCCACTGACAGTTCTTCACTTATTTCTTAAGCAATGATGCAAATCTGATCACTAAACATGTTAATTTACGACTCAGTACAGCATTTTACTACAGCAAGGAAGGTATATTCCCGGATAGGGTCTTCCTTACATCCAGAAGTCATGACAGTTTTTCTGTGGCAAAAGTGTGTTTGTGGGTGGAATATAGGACCAGGAAGCTGTGTCTGTACTATAATGTTTTACTGTTTTCTTTCCAGTTCACTCTACCATTCCTTTCCACTCTGCCTCTGAACGTCCTCTCCTATATTGTCTCTCTGTCCTAACTCTCTCTTCTGCCTAGCTTGGCCGAGTTCCACCACATAAGCGCAGACCAGCAATAATCCTATCCACTCTGTTTTTGAAAAGCCTAGGAAGCTGCCTTACATTGAATCAGAACACAGGTCCATCTAGCCCAGTATTGTCTACTCTACACTGTCTAGCAGCAGCGCTGCAGGGTTTCAGGAGGGGAGGGGCCATAGCTCAATGGTAGAGCACATAGTTTGCATGCAGAAGGTCCCAGGCTCGACCCCTGGCTTCTCCAGGTAGGGATAGGAAACAATCCTGCGTAAAACCCTGGGGAGCCACTGCTAGCCAGTGTTGAAAATACTGGGTAGATGGACCGTTGGTCTGACTCAGTATAAGGCAGCATCCTAGTGCTACCTGGAGATGCCAGGGTTTGAACTTGAGACCTTCTGCGTGTAAAACCTGTATTACTGAGCTATGACAAAGCCCAGAACTTTCAAAAAGCAAGACTGGTACTTAAGCTGGACAGGGCTGTTTTTATGAGAGGAAAAAAATGAAATGAACGCCCGTGTTTGATTGGTAGGTTATTCAATGTGCTCAAGTGTGACAGAGCCATTCATTCATTTTTATGGGGCTATAAGTGTAGATTTCGCATGTTTGAGTTTAGATTTAATAGTCTGAATTGTATAGTATTATTTTTTAAATGAGAAATTTAGTATTTTATTGATGATTTTAAAAAAAATCTTATTTAAATTTTTAAAAGCTGATTAAAAAAACATTTATTTTTATTCACCCTGCTTCTGCCCTGAGGAGGAAAAAAGTCTAAAGGAAAGGGAAGTCAGGCAGACCATGACTCACGGTTTTGCTATAGAACATTGAAGATATTAGCTGAAAATGGAAAGAAGGTGTGGGAATTGGACTGCTTGAACCTTTGCCACAAGCGGCCTTCAAATGCATGTTGTGCAACTCCTCGCATGCTCATCCACTGCTGCCACCGCTGCCGGATTCCCCCTCCCTCATTGACCTAAAGCAGGCCATGGATTCTGTTAACCCTTGCATGACCCACGGTCCCTGGGTTCGGGCAACACAACAAACCACAGTTTGAATATTCAGGATGACGCCCATGGGCGCCACGGGTCGTTGTGGCTTAAATAAGCCATGAGCTGCGGCAATCATGCAAACCCAATCAGTATCTCTTTCTTGGTTAATCACTGCCAGTTTAGAACCCATCAGTTTATATGTGAAATCAGGATTTTTTGCCCCCATGTGTATCACTTTTCATATACTTACATTGAGCCTCATTTACTGTTTTGTTGCCCATTCACTAAATTTGTTGAATGCATAACTTGACCATGTTGTATAAAGTATCCCATGCTCTTTTTAATCAATCTGCTATACAGAGACCTTTCCTATTTTCCCATTTATTTATTATCTCAGTACTAAATCTAATTTAAAAATTACTAACCATTTCCTGGTGGTCCCTAGGTACCATATCCTCAATGTATCCTTACTTGCATCCAATATATTTCTAAAAACTCACTGTAAGGCTACTTCCATACTAGGTATTTAATATAGAATCACCATATTGTGTTCATTCAATCATCCGGATGTCACAGCCATGAAACTGTTGCTATATGGAATCAATTATTAGACTATGTATTAATAAAGGAGAAGGGGAGTATGCCTTGTCAGGATATGTTATATTTTTGGAATGTGGAATTTAATTGATTAAGGGGATGGATTTATTTATTTATTTTTATTTTTTATATTTATAACCCCGCCTTTTTTCCTGCAAGGAACTCAAGGCGGCTTACATAAGCCTCCTCTTCCTCCTCCAGTTTATCCTCACAACAACCCTGTGAGGTAGGTTAGGCTGAGAGTCAGTGACTGGCCCAAAGTCACCCAGTAAGTTTCATGGCTGAGCGGGGACTAGAACCCGGATCTCCCAACAAGTCCCAGTCCAGCACTCTCACCACTACGCCACACTGGCTCTACTAGTATACACTGTACACTCTACACTGACCAACTAATGTATATTAGTTGGTCCCTAGGTGGGTGGGGGGTGCACTTTATGATTTATTTTAGTTGTATGTTTGTGTTTTATAGTTTTTGTATGTAGTTTATAATTAAATAAAATTTATTTTTTTAAAAAGAAAGAAACTGTTGCTATTTGTCTCCCATTCTTCTTTCATTCCTTTTGGGACCTCATCTATTCCACCTTTTATTTAAAAAATGAAATAAAAATAAAAATGAACGAGCATGCAACCCCAGCTCGTGTAGATCATGTTAGTGCTTGCTATCCTGTCCATTCCTCCACTACATTTTCAGCCCTAGTTTCCCCACCCCACTTCTTTTTTGCTGTAATCAATGCTTTTCTTTAGGTTCTGAGTGAAGGGAGGGGCTTTGATTTGCATTGAACTTGAGCATTTTGCAAAACAACCAAAAGGTTTTGCAAAGTTCTCTGAGGCCCAGTGCAGAATTTCCATTTCATTTTCTGATTCATGTGGAGCCACAGGACTTTTTCAAGCTGCGAGGTCATCCTACTTTCCATGACTGAAAAAGGAAATTCTTCTTTCCTTGCATTGGGCTGGCTTGGAAAGCTGCAGGACCACTCATTGCTTTCAGAGCTCTGCCTTTCCACCTGAGTAAGAGAAAGGAGCCTCAGAGCTTTGCAGACCAGCAGGGCCAGCTCAAGACATTTTGCTGCCTCAGGTGGACCAGCGAATTGCAACCTCCTATTCCTACTGGATCATCTTGGGCCAGTCACTACCTCTCAGCCTAACCTACCTAACAGGATTTTTGTGAGGGTAAAAATAATGAGATCAAGTACACTCACTGCTTTTAGCTCCTGGAGGGAAGACAGAATATAAATGTAATAAAGTAATATTTTAAAAAAATACTTGCTGGTGTGTTGGAAATGAATGGGCTGGCAAGAGTGAGTGGGCACGTGATTGCCTATGGGTAGAGTGGGTGGGATGACAGTGAGCAAACGAGTGGGTCTGGAGGAAGTAGAGCGAGCAAATGGGCAGGTGTGTGAGGAGTCAGGGTGAGCAGCTGGCTAAGTGAGGGAGCCATTCTCTCTTCTGTAACACATCAGAGATTGGAGGAGCAGGTAGATTTCATTTTTGGTTTTTGATGCCCTTTCCTCCTCAGCCACACCACCAGCAACATGTAAAAACAGCACAATCTAGACTAGAGCAACAACAACAACAAATGCAAAAAATATGGGAAGAAGAGAAGAGGCTTGGGTTGAAAACATGTTTCTTTTTTTGTCTCCTATGTTTGTCCCACACACCCTAAAAACCACCCACAACACACCAACACCAAAGTCCTAAAAAACTAGCAAAAGGAACTTAAAGCTGCAATCCTGTAAGGCCTGCAAACCTGGGGGTAAATCCCATTGAGCTCAATAGGGCTTACTTCTGAGTAGATTTGTATTGCATGGTAAAGCAGCAACAAGCATTTGCCAGGTCCATTCCTACTCAGCAGCAACACATGCAATGCAGTGGAAGCCTGGTTTGCCTCTCTGTGCTTGTGATGCTGCTGTTCACATCTGCATACTTCACCTGCCCTTCCCCTTGCCAGTAGCAGCATCCTCTCTGCCTACTCAGACCCAGGGCACAAGTGCAGCTGTCCAGAACAATTGGCCTGGCAGCTCTGCACAGGCACACTCCAGTCCCTTCTCTCACTCAAAGTGCTGGAAGGATGGTAAAAACAATGGCAACTTCCTGGTGCCTGAGAAAAGGAGGAGAGACCTCTCACCCAATTTCCTTGAGTAGGGCAGAAGAGGTGATGCTGCTTACTAGCGGCAGGCCTGTGGAGCGGTGGCAGTGAGATGGGGCAGTGGCTAACTTCCTCACTCTTGGTAAAACAGCTGCAGTAGCAGGTAGCGGTAGGCCCAATCTACTGCTCCTCCACTGACTGAAACTAAGGTCTCAGTCTGCCCCATGGGAGAGTTGGGTCTGCAGAGTGAGACTTTTCACCGTTTTACAAAGGTTTGGTGCAACAAGGGGGGGGGGGTTTAACCTTTCCTTTACTCTCTTCTCTTCAGCTGTCCCATCAAATGATATAGACACACTCCCATTTTTTCCCTTCACCCTATGGATGGGCATTGCTGGATGTTAATGGAGATAAAGTACAATATTAATTGCAGTGTGGAACCAATAATGTAATTATGCTTACAGGTAAAAGCAGAATAATGATGCCTCAGCAATGCTAAGGAGTCCTAGTGTGGAAGCAGCCTAATATTCTTGAATTTTTCTACAATTCCACCATCAACTGCTCTAGCAGATGCCAACATATATAATTTATTTTCCTGTTTTAATTTAATTTAATTGGAGTTAAGTATAATTTATAGAGGACTTTAAAATGAATTCTCCCTTTAGTAGTTAAGATTGTAGATTTTTGTTCATTTATTTCTTTTCCATACTATTAGTCCATTTATTTTTAACTCTTGAATTCTTATATCCATCTGATGTCAACTTTTCATGTTTTAAATAATCTTTGTTCATGTTTTACCTATATCAAAGAGTTTCAAATATAGTTATGTTTCTATTGATGACTCTCAAACTGAATTAAAGATGCCGTATTTGGAAATACTTGTAATAGTTTGAGTCAGATTCAGTATTGCATCAATGTCAGTATATTGCATTATCTCTCAATTTTAGAAAAACCCAAACACCTTATCTTATAAAGTCCAGCATTTTCCCAAATATATAAATGTCCAAATATTTTATATCTGTGAAAATAATCATTATAAAAATTAAACACAATTGGTGTGATATCTAAATTCAGTTTATGTGGAACCATTTTCCAACATGATAACCAGGAATACATCAATGGATTCTTTAGGATACATTGTGTCTAATTTCTTGTAATATACCACAATAAAGCTTTCATTGGTATTTCCAATCCTTGTTCTTGTAATAGCAGAAGCTCTTGAAGATGTTCCAAAATACAGCTGCAGCCTGCAGGTGCTACTATGGCTGTGTTTAGATTATCATATCTCCACATAATAAATTGAGATATGAACTAGCATTATGCCTGCACATACAGCCATTTCCCTTCTTCATGTGCCCCTACTAAGACCAGAAATCGTCAATTCCATATAATTTTCTGTTTCATCTAAACCTGGAATCTCTGTTTGCCAGGTTTGGAACAAGCCAGGATTTAAACCAATTTCAGGCCATGGTTTAAGATCCTGGCTTGTTCTGAACCTAGTAACCAGAGTTTCCTGGCTTCTTGGTGTGCCCTGAGGAGGGAAGGGGTGGTATGAGGCAAAAGTCCTGCATATTTCAGGTTATTAAACCAAAATATTATTTTCTGAATGCAGCCAATCTGTGTTGACATATATTTGGAATACATTAATACCTTGGATTGCAGGCATAATTTGTTCCGGAACCGTGCTTGTAATCCAAAATACTCTTAAATCAAAGCGAGTCTCTGGCGGGCGTGAGCGGGGCCGATTTCGGCCCACTACGCCCGCTCAAGGGGAGCGGTTATATCCCTACACTACTTGTATTGCAAGATGTCGCTTGTTTATCAAGTCAAAATTTATTTTAAAAAATTTGCTTGTCTTGCAAAATGCTCTCAGACCAAGTTACTTGCAATCCAAGGTATTACTGTACTCATACCCTTTTTAGTTTATTTTGGTACATACAACATATCTTAATCCTAAGCCTCTTATTGCCATCTATAAATGTTCATTTTTCTCTCTCTCATGATATGAGCTTACATTTTGGGATAGATATAGATAAGGTTAAAAATGAAATTGCACTCTCCAGAATCTATTTATCTTGAAGATACTTAGGTGCTTATAATTAATTTATTACCCATCTAATTTTAGCCAAGGCTTCTTATCTAAGGCATTCCGAAGTTAGTTAATTATAAACAACTCCTTGTTTTGCTTTGCTTTATAGGTTCTCTGGCATCTTGATATTTTTCGACGCAGTTTTCGACAACTTTCAACACACAAATGCATGGGAGATTCCTGTATATTTTGTGCTCTCAAAGTAAGTAAGGCAATGAGTTGACATTAGAGAGAAAAAGTAGTCAGCGTGGATAGTTTAATTAAAATATTAGACTAAAATTCGGTGTGTACCACACGCACCTAGGGAAGAGAGAACAATGTTGTAGCAGCATCTTTTTTTACTTTCATAGGATGTATGCACAGTTTTGGTTACCTTAGTTTAGAGGGTACTTGGTAGAATGGGGGTGGGAATAGTTAAGTGCAACAAAAATGGCCATGTTTTAGAGATGGAAGCATCTCAGATTTTTGTCGCTCAATTTTGATGAAAAAAGACAACCAGGGAAATAAAACATGATTAGAATACCTGGTGCAAAAATTTGCTGTACTACTATTTCTTAAGGAAACAAAAAACAAACCTAAAAACTAGAGAACAAACAGCAACGTGGTAGGCTTAGAATAAACAAAGTGTACTATTTAATGTGGTATATGGAATGTGATATGATTGCATGTTATGGTGGCAAATATACTTGCTCTGAAAGAAAGTACTAGAGGAGAGGGAGGAGTATCAATTGCTTATTTTTTTTTATATAAATACATCTCTTAGTATCCATTCTGTGCAGTAGTGTGGAATAAGGCAGGCATATTGGGCGGGTTTGCACGGCACTTTAAGTCTAGGTTGGCTATGTAGCCACCCTGAACTTGAAGTTAGCCTGCGGCCCCTGCTGTGCCTGACTAACGATTGGGCACAGTGGGGGTCCTGAGGTACCTCCCCCCCCTCTGGAAGGGGGACACTGAAGGAGCACTGAGGGGAGTGGAGCAGGGATGACAGCTGCCGAAAAGTGCCCAAGCGGCACTTTTGGGCAGCTGTCAGAGGCTCCCCGGCTCATTCTTTCCTGTTGCTCAGTGCTGCTGCTGCTCAACTGAGCAGCAGCGCCGCCAGGAAATGAGGAGGGCACGAGCTGCCTCATGCTGGGCTTGGAAGCCCAGCACAAGGCGGCTCGTCGTTTCCTGAGTGGGTGGGGGGTTACATTTGCCTGCGCCTCCTCCCAGGGAGATTCGGGAGAACGTGCGTCCTCCCCCCCTCCCACGCACCAGCACGATCACCTCACAATCTTGCTGGTGGGCAGGGGGGTCGCTTTCTCCTTGCCCTCCTCTCGGGGAGGCCAAGGAGAAAGTGCATCCCCCCCCCCCCCAGGGACTGGGTGAGGAGACTCAGAATAGGTCCAGTACCATGTCCTAGGAACTCTCATGATGCAGCATCAGCCTCCCTTTGATCCCCACACTTGCCAGATGAGAAATTCATTGGTGGGGGGAGGGAAGGTTGAAAATATTCCTGTTCTCCCCTTATGGGTTCTCACTTGTTATTAATATTCTGAAGGAAAGTAACAAAAATATAAACCAAAAAGACATTAACTCTCACATTAAAAACATCTTTTAAATGTCACCTTTTGAAGCGAAGATGACCAAGCACGCTCTAGAGCAAATAATTGGGCCTACTGCGCAGCAGTGTGGGCTGCAAAGAAGCGTTACATTGCTGCCTCCATTGCGTCCTTGAGTAGCCATCCAGTGGAGCTCTTTCAGGTGGTCCAGGGGCTGTTAACACTCTCCCCAGCAAATGGGGCCCTGGCCCCCTCAAAGTCCCGCTATGACCTTTTTGCATCGCACTTTGAGGACAAAATCGCTCGTCTCCGCAGCAAACTTGATGCTGTCATTAGCGCAGCTCCAGTCGAAGTATCTGATGCCACCATCTGCCCAATTTTGTGGGATCAATTTCAGTTGCTGCGACCTGATATTGTGGACAAGGTGCTTGCAGCAATGCAACTGACCACGTGCCCTCTTGATCCTCGCCCCTCCTGCCTTATAAAAGCTAGTCGAGGGGGTTTGGCTGGGTGGGTCCAGGGAGTGGTAAACACATCTCTATGTGAAGGGGTGGTTCCTGCTGTCCTTGAGGCAGTAGCGCAACCACTCCTGAAAAAACCCACTCTGGACCCAGCAGTATTAGATAACTATCACCCAGTTGCAAATACCACTTTCTTAGGGAAGGTTCTTGAGAGGGTCGTGGTGAAGCAACTGCAGGCACTTTTGGAGGATACTGATTATCTAGACCCATTCCAGTCTGGTTTTCAACCTGGTTATGGGACTAAATCAGCCTGATGGATGACCTTTATCGAGCGAAGGATAGTGGGAGTGCGACCCTGTTAATTCTACTCGATCTCTCAGCGGCTTTTGATACCATTGACCATTATATCCTCCTGGATTGACTCCGTGGGTTCGGCATTGGAGGCACTGTGTTACAGTGATTTCGGTCCTACCTGTGGGGTCAATTTCAGAGAGTAAGTTTGAGTGACTATTCCTCGGACCCTTGGCAATTGTGCTATGTGGTTCCGCAGGGCACCAACTTGTCCCCAATGTTGTTTAACATCTATATGAAGCCACTGGGAGCGATCATTAGAGGATTTGGAGCCAAGTGCCTTCAGTACGCTGATGACACACAGCTCTATATCCCTGTGACAACTGAATCAGGAGAGGCTGTGCAAGTCCTGGATCAGTGCCTGAACTCAGTGATGGGCTGGATGAGAGCCAATAAACTGAGGCTGAATCCTGGCAAGATGGAAGCCCTGTGGTTGAGTGGTTCCCAAGTCCGGGAGATAGGCTCATTGCCTGTTCTGGATGGTGTTGCACTCCCTTTGAAAGACCAGATTCATAGTCTGGGGGTACTCCTAGATCCATAATTGTTGCTGGAGTTCCAAGTGACTGTGGTGGCTCAGAGTGCCTTTTACCATCTTCGATTGGTTCGCCAGTTACGGCCTCTCCTGGCAAGGAAAGCTTGGTCACAGTGATACAGGCACTAGTGACCTCAAGACTGGATTACTGCAATGAGCTCTATGTGGGGCTGCCCTTATGGCTGCTCCGGAAGCTGGAGCTAGTGCAGAATGCATCAGCTTGGCTATTGTCGGGAGCTGACCCTTTTCAGCATGTAACTCCTTTGCTGAAGGAACTGCACTGGCTACCTATTCACTACCGGGTCAGGTTTAAGGTCCTGGTACTTGTGTACAAATCCCGAAACAACTTGGGAACAGGTTACCTGAGAGAGCGCCTCCTCCCATACCAACCTGCCCAGTTACTGAGGTCATCAGATGGCATACTCCTGGTGGTTCCTCATGGACCTTTGGCCCGACTGGAGTCCACCAGGAGAAGGGCCTTCAGTGTGGCGGCTCCATTGCTGTGGAACTCCCTGCCTCTGGAGGTTAGGCAGGCTCCGACATAGTTCTGCTTTCGGCGCCTGCTGAAGACCTCTTTGTTCCAGGAAGCCTCTTCTGCTCTTCAACCACCAGTGTAATTTTAGTTTGTTTTTAATGTATTGTTTTTTGTTTCTTTTATCTGTTTTTGTCTTTTTATTGTTCACCACTCCGGAATCTGCTTGATGTGAAGTGGTATACAAATACAGTAGTAGTAGTAGTGGTGGTGGTGGTGGTAATAAATCATCATCATCATCATCATCATCATCATCATCATCATCATCGTTGTCGTCACGTAGTAGTAGTAAAAGTGTTCTCAAGTGACAGATTTTCTGCAGCATAGATCACAACTTTCTGAGTCTCTTCACCCAGTCCCAGCAGTGTGTTCAGAACTGAAAGGTGAGGCATAAATATGGTCCCCTTCCCCTTCAGCCTCAAAGCCATCATGTAGGCTTGTGTTGGCTTAGTTGATGTGTTGGAGCTGAAATAGGGGGAAAGGGGTGAGCTTGTGGCCCTGAGACCGCTGTAAGTGCTTTTGCCTGGCAATTTGAGCTCTGGCTAGCTTATGGCTATGTGTGTGCACTGTTCTCTGTTGCCAAGAATTCTGCCTGGCAGCAGGAAGGCAGCATGTATGTGTAACCTCTGGCCCACCGCAGTTTGGGGCGGGGAGGGTTGTGTGGCAGGGGCAAGGAAAGGGCTTACCTCCTCTGCTTTCTGCCATCTGTGTTTGCATGTTTCCTATAGCAGTTACAAATAAATCTGATGGCAGCACTATATAAATTAGTAACAAATACAAATAAATAAAAGTAAATGTGTAGTAAAAGAAGGTGGTCTTCAAGGAGCAAAAAGGGAGGGAGAGAACAGGAGGTATTCTACCCCAGTGCTAAAAGTCACTTTCAATTAAACGTGCAGATGTGAGTGCATATTACTGAAAAACAAATTTTCTTCATATCTAAGCTATACTTTGTTCACATAGAAGTGATGCTGTAAGAGAAAAATGTGTATGTTGCTTCTGCTTACTACAAACAAGACTTCTCCAAAAGGAAATTCATTTTATTGTGAATATTCCGTGTGGCAATATTAATTCTGCAATAGTTAATTCATGCCTTACTGCTCATATGCATGTACCCACATTGGGTGTCAGTGACTAAAATACTAGCTTCAATCCAGCAGCTGCCATACCTGTTCACTCTCCAATAAAACATGCTTCTATTGCCATTTTCCTAATCTGAACTGCACTCTTATATCATTGCCTTGGGAAAACAATTGTGAGTGGTTGTGATGTGTGGATCAAGGTTCCTCCTTTCTTTTAGGCCAGCTGTCTTAGCGACTGTAGGAAGTGGCAGTGCTGCCTTGACACCAGAACAGTTTTCTGATCTATTATTCATGTTGATGTCTGCTGTGCACAGTCCTTGCTTTCTTTATTCATCTAATGCATGACTTTGGTTTCTAGTTTGTTTATCTCTGCTCAGGGAAAGGGAGGGGGGAGTTGGTCTATGGTACTAAGCATGCCACAAAGAGTTTGTTTGCCTTCCAGAGATTGTTGTGCCAGGATGTAGGACAGAGGGTGTTTTGTTGTTCGTAGCGAAGAATGCAGCATTGATTCGTAGATTCTGCTGGAGCTGCTGTATTAGAGGTTTTTCATATGTAACAAAAAAAAGGAAGAATTGATTTTCTGGGTAGACAGCATTTTTTCTGACATGAAATATGAGATGCATAATGTTTGGATTGACAATAGGGACAAAAAGTAGTACTGCTCTGCATTTGGTAGGTAAGTACATATTGTGCAAGCAAAATAAATTTTGTACACTTATACAGATCAGCTTATATTGGCAAAATTCCGTTTTGGTTTCTGAGACTCACCCGCAGCCACAGTCAACTTGTCGTCCCCCCCCCCCGCCGCCGCCCAAATATGCTCTTGTAATAATGAGGGCAAGACACTCCCTGTTCTTTGTGAAACCTAAATAGATAGGGTGCCAAATCCATTGCTAGTTGGCAAATTCCATGCTTGAGTCATTAAGATGCAGGCTACACACAAATCTATGTTGTATTTCCAATTTATGGGACTGGATAAGCACATAAATTATTTTAAGGACCTAGTTAGCTACTTAGGTTACTGGATTACTAGACTGACTCTATTTTAGCCCAATGATGTATTAAGGCCTAACATTTTCTTCCCCTTTCCCTTCTTTCACTCACACCTTCTAGTTGCTATTATCTGCAGCAGTGTTGGTAGGAACGGCTTGTCTTTTGAGAAAATTCAAATTAAAACTACAATAATACCTTGGATTGCGAGCATAATTCGTTCCGGAACCATGCTTGTAATCCAAAACACTCGTATATCAAAGCGAGTTTCCCCATAAGAAATAATGGAAACTCAGATGATTAGTTCCACAACCATTTAATCATATAAAAATGATTAAAGCAATACAAAATACAGTACATATAAAGTAAAAATAAAACAAATTAACCTGCACTTTAGCTTTGCAAAGAATTATGGCTGGTGTGAGGGAGCCGAGAGAGAGAAGAGGAGGCTATCTGTTGGCTCACTGGAGTCTCCTTTTTTTGCAACTTTTAACAAGTTGCAGGGCAAGGCGCTGGCCGAGCGAGCGGCGGCTACACCGGGCAGCAGGGCAAGGTGCCGGCCGAGTGAGCAGCCGCGCCACGCCGCGCCTCCACGGGGCTTTCTGCCCGGGAGCCAGCACAGCATGGTGAGGCACCGGCTGAGCGAGCGGCAGCCATGCCGTGCTGCGGGGCAAGGCACCGGCTGAGCGAGCAGCCGTGCCATGCCGTGCTTCCACGGGGCTCCCTGCCTGGGAGCCGGCGCAGCATGGTGAGGCGCTGGCTGAGCAAGCAAGCGGCGGGTGCGCCGTGCCGGGCAGCAGGGCGAAGTGCCAGCCAAGCGAGTGGCCGCACCTCCACAAGGCTCCCTGCCCGGGAGCTGGCGCAGCATGATGAGTTACTGGCTGAGTGAGTGAGCGAGCGGAGGCAACGCCGTGCCAGGCAGCAGGGCGAGGCGCCGGCCAAGTGAGCGGCCCCGCCGCGCCTCCACTTGTCTCCCTGCCCGGGAGCCGGTGAAACAGTGAGAGGCGCCGGCCGAGCGAACGGCCACACCACGCCTCCACTTGTCTCCCTGCCCGGGAGCCGGCAAAACAGTGAGAGGCGCTGGCCGAGTGAGCGGCCACGCCGCGCCTCCACTTGTCTCCCTGCCCGGGAGCCGGTGAAGCTGTGAGAGGCGCCGACCAAGCGAGCGGCCACGCCGCACCACCCCTCCACATGCAGCTCAACTCGTATTGCAAGACCAGGCTCGTGTTGCAAGTCATAATTTCTGCAAAAATTTTGCTCGTCTTGCAAGGAGCTCGTAGATCGGGTTACTCGTAATCTAAGGTATTACTGTACTATGTTGTGTATCATTAGTATTATTAATCTCCGCCCCTGGTTGTAAGTTGACAGGGCAATCATAGGGCCGATGCGGGGGCAGTCTCAGCACCTTTTTTTCTTGAAGACATCTGTGAGGTCTCGATATTGGTCTGGGAGAGTGATTGGGTCCTGAACTGGAAGCACTGTATAGTAATAGTAGGCGATCACTCATGACCGAGTAAGACTGTCTTCCAGGATAAAATTACAAAAAGAAAATTATATGAACAGGAAATTGTATAAAATTGTGTAGACTCTAGTGATGGGTCCGTAAGTGACTGTGGAGGCCAATTCTAGATCCACACAGCTTCCCACAGTGAGGACACAGGTTACCAGATGTAAGATGGTCCTGTAAAGGATTCGTTTGACGTGCTTTTCGCTTAGCACGTTTCTCCCTTTCACCTTGCACTCGGGTTTCTTCAAAGTCCATGGAACCTTTGTGAAAGGCCAGCCTC
This sequence comes from Shinisaurus crocodilurus, assembly GCA_021292165.1. Lineage (NCBI taxonomy): Eukaryota > Metazoa > Chordata > Lepidosauria > Squamata > Shinisauridae > Shinisaurus > Shinisaurus crocodilurus. The sequence continues at coordinate 133,271,530 of CM037878.1, forward strand.
CATTAAGATTGTTCATGGGCCAGAGCTTCCCAGTTCTCTATGTTTATATTGCATTTTCTTAGATTAGCCTTAAGAACATCTTCAAACCTCTTATGCTGACCACCGATGTTCCGCCTTTGATACTGTAGACCGAACGGCTCTCTGGACTATCCTTATGAAAATTGGATGCCCCAATAAATTTGTGAATATCTTGCGACTTCTCCATGACAACATGACGGCAACGGTTTTGGACAACAACGGCTCTCATGGTGCTCCATTTAAAGTGGGATCAGGTGTTAAACAGGGATGTGTTATTGCCCCAACATTATTTGCTATTTTCATTGCCATGATTTTACATCTTGTCGAGGGGAAACTTCCCACTGATGTGGGAATTATATATCGAACAGACGGAAAGCTTTTTAATCTCAGTAGGCTGAAAGCAAAAAGTAAGGGAATTACAACCTCCGTTGTGGACCTTCGGTATGCTGATGATAATGTGGTCTCCACACATTCAGAGGATGATCTCCAAACTATCCTAAATGCTTTTGCAGAAGCATACGAAAAACTTGTTCTCTCACTTAACATCAAAAAAACCAAAGTGCTTCATCAGCAAGTCCTTCATCAGCAAGTGCAAGTTAACCCTTTGGTGATGCCATCTATCCAGCTTGGCGGGGCAACACTGGAAAATGTCGATCATTTTCTCTATCTTGGCAGCTATCTTTCTGTTACAGCTAACATTGACAGTGAAATCCAGCATCGTTTGAGCTCCGCAAGTGCCGCATTTTCTCGAATGAAACATAGAAACATACTGACCACCGATATTCCGCTTTCCATCCTTGAGTTGGGAATAAAATAACTGCTTTGGGAGACGGCAGTCAGACATTCAAACAACATGACCGGTCCATTGAAGTTGGCGTTGAAGGATCATTTTTTCAACACTAGTAGTCTTTGCTTCTTCCAGTACACTGACATTTGTTCGCCTATCTTCCCAAGTAATTTGCAGGATTTTCCGGAGGCAACATTGATGAAATCTTTCAAGGAGGTGGAAATGACATTTATAGATAATCCATGTTTCGCAGGCATACAATAAAGTTGGTAATACAATGGCTTTATAAACCAGCGTTTTGGTCTCCCTACAGATATCCCGATCCTCGAACATTCTACGTTTCATTCGAGAAAATGAGGCACTTGCGGAGCTCAAACGTAGTGATGCCACGAAGGGCGGGTCAGGACGTTTCTGGAATGTGAGGTTTCTGATCCCACCTGAGGCAACATAGGAGGCTGGGAGCAGATGTTACGGCAATGAGAAGACATAAATTCGAGGATACATTGGCGCCAAGAAATGGTGGTCATGCCTGGTCAACCTCGAGATCCCCAAAATCACCAGATAGTGTGGGGTCCGGATGAGGTCGAAGGAGAGCAGTTCCTGGTGCTAGGGCACAATAAGCATCACCAGGGGGCATGTCTTGTGTGTTACGGGCCCTGAAGCAAGCGGAGACCCATCCAGTCCCTCCACCGGAATCGGGACTGGCTAGGCTTGGCAGGGTATCTGCAGTTTCTTTGCGAAACCCACATCCATGAAATCGGACGAGGCCCCTGAGTCAATCATGGCCTCCACATGGAGGAGCCCACCCTGTGGCAGAAGAAGTTGGATGGGGCAGCAGGAAGTGAGGGTTGGAGGTAGTGGGCCCCGGTAATTCTCCCCCTAATGCTGCCGGAGCAGGCCATTTCCCGGGAGTGGTGCCTTGGCGGGACAGACTGATGCGTAATGCCTTTCCTGGCCGCAGTACAGACAGAGTCCCAAAGTTCGCAGACGCTACTTTTCTGTTTCCGTCAGTCGCCACCGGGAACCATCGACCTGCACTGGTTCAGGCTTGGGTGCACAGTCCTGATTTCTGTACTCGCTCAGGGAGTATTGCGCTGCGGTCTGTCCATCATGCCGTTCCACACTTCTTTCAGATAGGTGGTTATCTATATTTACGCGAAGGGTGATGAATGTAGGTAGGGCCGCAGGCGGGTCTACACGGGCCAGCTCGTCTGTGATGTGGGAACTCAGGCAGAGGCAGAAGTGGAATCTTTGGGCCACCTTGTTCCACATGGTGTTAGCCATGAGGCACCAGAACTCTGCAATGGATCAACGCCCTTGCTTCAGGGCCTGCAGAACTAATTCGGCAGTATGGGCCCAGTTCTGGTTCTTCTTCGTGGTCTCTGTGCATCACACATATGGGCTCTGCGCCTGCTCTGAGGCCATTCCAGAAAGTTCCAAAGCTGAGGTAAACTGGGCGGGAGCCCCTCCCATCGCACCTGCTCCCTAGCGCAGCTCCCGTCCATTCCCTCAGTTCCTCTTCGACCGCCATTGTGGCTAGTCGTCTCCGGAGGTTCTTCCCTACTACCACTCAGCTGAGTACTTGAAAATTTGTCTTTTTCAAATATTTTTCTTCATAAACCTTTTTTCTCTTCCTCCTTTCATTAAAAAAAAATTTTTTTTTTCCTTCGTCATTTCTTTCTCTTCTCTCTGAGGAAATGCCGTTAAAGGCTCCTTTTTGAAAGTGTGCCCGTTGTGGGGCTAAGTTACCCCTGGCCGATGGCCACTCTTCGTGCCTAATATGTTTGGGAGCGGGACATGTGGTAGAAACTTGCTACCACTGTCAGGCATTTACTAGGCCAACGAGGAAACAGCAGGCTTTAAAGCTCGAAACGGCACTCTGGGAGCAAAGTTTATCGGCGGTTGGTCCCTCAATACCGCAGGACATGACATTCAAACCAAGATCATCCCCGTCTCATACTATAGTGGCGGCAACTCAGACTGAGAAAGCCCCACTCAAGAAAAAGGACAAAAAAGTGCATAAGTGCTCTAAGGAAGAGCAAAAGGAAAAAGAGACCAATTCCAAGAAAAAAATCTAAGGACCAAGAATCTCTCTCTAAGCCTGTCACTCCGGCCCCATTGGCTGTGAATTTCACGGCTTCGACGTTGATCACCGACGTTGAACGTCCAGTTTCGATCTCGACAACACAGATCTAATCTTCGACATCGAAAGGGGATGAGCCCGCTGCACTCATGCTTCCAAAATGTACCTCGTGTCGGGAGTGCAAGTAGCCTCAGTCTCCAATGGAGAAATTATAGATTCACCTATAATGGTGGCTGCAAAGTTGACTACAGCTCCAGCAGTGGAAAAAAATCTATTCACCACGGAGAGAGTGCTCTTCCTCCAGTTCTGTTTCTCAACAGTGATACAGGAGCTGATCTCGTTCAGCAACTTCAACGGAATGATCATATCGCTCCTGATATGCCTACCATTCTCGAGGCCGATACTTGCGTAGAGATGACAGCTACACTCGATATCGAGCTCGCACTCCACCTCGATATTGAGAGGTTGCACTAACATCTCACGAGTGGCAGCTGAACAGTCGAATTCAAAGAAGCCTCTTCGATTGATGGGGTGTCCCTGATGTGGATCTCTTTGTGATGACAGAGAATGCAGCCTGTTGCAACTTGTGCAGCAGAGCGGGCCTGGCTCCCAACTCATTGGGAGACACCTTTCTTCACCAGTGGGTAAGAGGTCTCTTTTACATCTTCCCTCTGTTTCCACTGCTCACATGAGTATTAGTGAAGATCAGAGCCGACAACACCAAGTGCATCCTCACTGCCCCTTGGTGGCTGAGGCAGGCCTGGTTTGCTCCTCTTCTTTACCGGAGCAGGGGAGAATGCCTTCGGTTCCCCTTGGATCTGATGCTGCCGTCTTGGGATTGAGGTCTCATTTCACATCCAGATCTCCTTACTCTCCAACTCATGGCGTGGAGACTTCATTTGTGAACCCTGTAACTAGACTCACTTCTGAAATTCAAGCGGTTTTGGACATGGCAAGAAAACCTTCCACCCGCCATTCGTATGCTAGGAATGGGCTGCCTTCTCCACTTTTGCAGTGTCAACAGGCTTCCAGCCCTTATCTTGCCCAGTCCAGCATGTCCTGCAGTTCCTCCATTCCCTGATGTTGAGGAGACTGTAGCTCTCCTCAATTAAGGTTTACCTGGCAGCGATTTCAGTGTATTGCCCCCTGACTGAAGGAGCAACACTCTTCTTCCATCTGCTTGTTCGCCAGTTTCTGAAGGGACTATGTAATTTGATTCCTCTGGTTCACTCAGTCATTCCTAAAGACTGTGACAGCTAAGCCCTTTGAGCCACTATCCACAGTGGATCTTAGACTGTTGACCTGGAAAGTGGTTATTTTGGTAGCTATAACATCAGCATGCAGATCCAGTGAATTGTGGCCCTCAGAGTTGACCCTTCGTACCTTACTTTCCACAGGGATAAGCTAGTGCTTTAGCCGTACATTGCCTTTCTCCCTAAAGTAGTGTCGCCTTTTCACCTGAATCAGGATATTATCCTTCCTGCCTTCTTCCCTTCTCCTTCCACACCAATAGAGTGGACAATGCATGCTCTCAATGTGAGGAGGGCCCTAGCTTTCTATAAGGCACAGACTGAGGCACTTTGTCGATCCCAAAGACACTCTGTCTGCTATGTGAGGAAGGGTGAAGGACTTCCAGTATCCTCACAGCGCTTTGCAGCTTGGGTCATCAGTACAATCAAACTGGACTATGAGTTGAGCGTACTGCCACTTCACAGAGACAGTGTCCGCCCATTCCACGAGAGGTGTTGCTACTTTGGTGGCGTTTGGTTGAGTGGTGCCTCTGCCTGAACTTTGCAGGGCTGTGACTTGGCAATTCCGTCCACCTTTATACAGCACTACTAGCTGGATGTTCAGGCTTGATCAGACTGTGCCTTTGGCAGAGCTGTACTCTCATCGCTCTTGCAGTGATGATACCGACCCGCCTCTGGTAAGTCGGTTTGTTAAATCGCCCATATGTGTGATGTACAGAGACCACAAAGGAGAAGAACAGGTTGTTTGCCTGTAACTGTGGTTCTTCGAGTAGTCATCTGTGCATTCACACAATCCACCCACCGTTCCTGCTTCGGTGTCACTGTTGATATCGATGGGGCTAACTGAAGTGGTTATATTGTAGGTATCGATGTTGATCCCTGTCCAATGTTGGTGTCGAGAATTCTCTTGGTTCCGAGGCCACAATAGGCGGTATTGGGAACTGAGGGAATTGGTGGGAACCCGTTAGGAGCATGCTCAGTGAGACGGTGGAAGAAGGGTTCCTGCCTAAATTCCTCAGCTAGAGAAGTTTCCCGAAAGAGGCTCCATGCAGGTGCAGAGCCCTTATGTGTGAATGCACAGATGACCATTCAGAGAGCCACAGTTACAGGTAAGCAACCTGTTCTTTCATGCCATGTTAGCGATGCAGAAGCAGCAATGCTGGCTGCTTCAGGGTTGCTGGGGGGAGGCAGCGGCTTTTGCTTCCTCCCCCTCCCAGTGACCCTGACCAGCATTGCTGCTCTTGTGCCACCATTACTGGTCTGGAAGCCATTACTCATGTGGAAGCAGCAATGCAGGGTCACCGGTGAGAGGTGAAGGCAAATTATGGTGTTGTTAGGTAATCTCCAGGTAGCAGCAAGCAACTCGCTACAGTCATTTGTTTGGAAAATGTATGTGCCATCATATTCCAAGGAGTGCAATCATATACATGTCTACTCAAAAGTAAATCTTACTTCCAAGAAATTTGGTATAGGATTGCAGCCTAAATGCCTGGACAGCTCTAGCTGCGATGTGCTTCCTCTTTATAAAAAAAAAAAAAAAAGGAAATTATGGGGTGCAGAACTCTGCTGAACACACTGAGAAAATCCTAGCAAAAATGAGATACCAATGTCCCAATCTTGTGCTTCACTAGACGTGGTTAGGATGGAATACACCACCAGTCACTTGTTGTAGTATCATGGCCAGGAAAGTCTTTGTCATATAAAACTGTTGTGTACCACTGAAATAAATTAGAACCATGAGTTATTCAGGTCATGGGAATACTGTTCAAAATTGGGCTTAGAGACTTGGGTTTAAGTTTCTTCTCAGCCATGAACTCGTTGGGACGGCCTTGGGTAAATTGCTAACTCCCTCTTTCATAATTCCCTTGCCATAAAACTAGAATAATGAGAATTTATCTCAGGATTATTCTGAGTAAGATAAACTACTTTGATCCATGCAGAACATGATTATCTATATGGCATTTTTCAGAAAACAAAAACGAGATCCTAATCTGCTCCACAAATATTTGTGTCCTGTCATACTTGAGTAGCGTTATTGAAACCTGTAACTAAAGCTGTCTAAGTACTTTGTCAAGGAAAACAGGAAAAATCATAATCAAGCTTGCTTAGGCTAGGATTCAAGTTTGATTTCATCTTTGTAGAGATTAATTACTTACTTCATTCCATTGAACCAGTCCTATCTTGTTTGATAACTTTGGTTTCTGTCAGAATTTTAACAGATTTGACCCAGTTTGCAAGTAACACTAAAGCATGATTTAGTACTATGTGGATTAACCTCTGTGAGCCCAAGTGAAGCCTCTGGCTCACGTGCTTCCCCCTCTCCTTTCTGCTTCCTGTGCAGCCAAGAGGACTCAACCAAGATTCAGTTTCTATGATTCCTGGCTTGTTGTGTATGAACCAGTCTCAGCAGAAAGCATAAGAACATAGGAAGAACCTTGTTGGATTAGGCCTAAGGTCCATCTAGTTGAGTATCCTGCTTCATATAGTAGCTAACCAGATGACTTTGGGAAGCCTACAAACAGGGCTCAAAGGCAAAAAGAAGCCAAACTTAAGAAGAAAAGAGGTTTCATTGGATCATCCCAAGTTGTAATATTATGAGAGAGAGAAGAAAACATCTCTCTCCACTTTCTCAACACCATGCATAGTTTTATAAACCCCTTATTGTGTGACCACTTAAATTGCCCCAACTGTTTAGCCCCTCTTCCTAGGGAAGGTGCTTCAACCACCTGGTTGTTTTGATTGCCCTTTCTTTACCTTTTCCCAGCTGTATGATATCATTTTTGAGATGGGGCAACCAAAGTTGTACACAGTATTCCAAGTGTGGCTGTACCACAATTTTAATAAAAATGTATGAAATGCATCCATGCACATATCTGAATATGATGCAGTTCCTGAACTCATGCACTCCAGAAACTTGGAGAGTCTTATTGATGGATGGTATCAACTTCATTATGGAGCCTGAACACTCTAGGGCAGTGATGGCGAACCTTTTTGAGCCCGAGTGCCCAAACTGCAACACAAAACCAACTTATTTATTTCAAAGTGCCAACACTGCAATTAAACCTTAGTTTTAGAAAAACAACTCATACAGTTGTCTGAACTAATTAACATCTTTTGTCTTAAAAGAAAAACACAATAACAGAGCTTTCAATGATACAAACAGTTTTTTGTTGAAAAAAAATCAACTCAAAAAATTATTATAGTACTACATTGTACACATAGCCTGAAGGGAATTTATACAAGCTTTTTAAATAATTAGGCACATGTATTTTTGGATAAGGGATTCTCAACTTGTAATATGATTATATGCCAGACTGAAATTGTATGGGGCAAGCTTTACCCCGGGTCCTTTCCCTGCTTCTACAGGTGTCGGATTAGTAAAAGTAAAAGTCAACCTGTACTAGGATGAGCAACATAAACAAGAAAACTAAACGTGCTTAACACATTTTAAACACTTTATGTCTTGGACTGCAAACACTACATTAGGTAAAAGTTTGCATTGGGCATGCTTTTGCACAATTAATGTGATTTTTGCTATTGCATGCATGCTGATAATTTGTCAAACCTTGGCTCATACTCCGTTAGTTTGAGAGCAACACATGCAGCACTCAGGTCAACTGTTAGGGCTTTACATCCAAGCCATGCTCTGTGCATCATTCTTCAAAATCTTTTAAATGTGATAACAATGTAGAAAAGAATTCTGTAACAGGAATTCTAGAATAAAATCATTCTGTTCCACACTGTGAGAAAGAACAAAATCATTAGTGTTTTGCAGAAGGGGACAGTCTTTTTGCGATCTGGTGGCCAATGGCTCGAGTGCCCACAGAGAGGTCCCTGCGTGCCAGCTGTGGCACCCGTGCCATAGGTTCACCATCACTGCTCTAGGGGGTCAGTTTATGTGGCAAAATATTCTTCCAGCTTTTGGACGATTTGGACGTAGCTGGCTGGGGCATGCTGGGAGTTGTAGGCCAGAAACATCTGGGGACCCAAGGTTGGAGAACACTGCTCTAGAGAACTGAGTTCCCCACACCACCCCATAGTTTGGAAGTTAGCCATCCCCAGTAAAAAGGATGTAACCACTCCATTCCTGAATATTTTCTAAAATACACTTCCAATAACTGTTAACTGTTTGCAAAAAGACCAACAAAGTAGAACTATATATATATATATATATATATATTGTTTAAAGAGTACCTAATTTGGAAAAATTGAAACATTCACATTTTGTGGCTATACTCAAGTATTTTTTTAATACTCCAGTGATATTCAGACAAAGAAGCACTGTGTAGTATGTGACAAAAGAGATAACCTTTGGAGGAATTTGGCAAGTAGACTACCGGTAGCTTTATTTTTGAGTACATGCTGAAACAGCATCCCATTGGTGTTTGGCATCCAAAGAATAGGAGATTTATGTCTGAGATCCTGATCTGAAATACTGGTTGGAAATTTGAATTGTGACAGAAAAAATGGTCAAAGGTAAGTATGTGAGGAAATGGTGTGATTTCTGCTTATGCAATTATTATGTTTGTGTTGGTAGCTTAATCATGTTTGGTAGACATCACTCCAAATAAGATTGTTTGGGGAAAGGGTACAAGTTGTCAGACAATCCCTTTAGTATTTAGTGTTAGGAAGCTGATTGCTCATTTACTAATGGCTGAAAGAATTGCAAATTTGTAGTAGATGATATCCCCAAGGTTGCTAATACTAAGAAGTTTTTGGTTAGTAATGGACAGTGGAAGATAATATTTCCAAATGTAATTACAGATTTGAGTAAATTGTTCTTTAATAAATCTTTTAAAAGTAATACAGATGGGCTAAAAGGGGGCCAGAGGAATTGAAACCATTTGAGGCAAAGAAGTATCACAGTGCCAGCAAGCAAGTGCAGAATCCAACACCATAATTGCTATGCCCAACAACATATGTAAGGCAAGAGTCAGTGTGGTGTAGTGGCTAGTGGGGAAGCCCAGCTTCAAAACCCTAGTGAACCAAGATGTTCCCGAATGATGATGGGCCAGTGACCATCTCTCAGCCTAACTCAGGGATGGGCAGACGTCAGGTTTGTTGGATCTGTTTTGTTTTTTACTAGAACCCCATGATCCACCAACCCGAGGCAGATGCAAAAGACATAGAATTAAAGTACTGGGTGACTCTGAGCCTAGGAATTGGTTTTCAGTACTAAAACTGAACTACCGGTAAATGGTTTTGTTGCTACTGTTAAACAATTGGGAGTCAGAGAAACCCCTGCCTATCTACTGCAAATCACCCAGAGATCTTCTACTACATTCTGATCTACCTTCTGTCTGCCCCTGACCTATCTCATAGTGTTGTTGTGATAATAACAATGGGGAGGGGGATCTATGCACCGCTCCTTGGAGGAAAGGCAGGATATAAATGTAATACTGTGTGTGTGTGTGTGTGTGTGTGTGTAACAGTTGAGTGAGCCTTTTGGATAGTTACAGCCCAAAGGTAATTGAGGGGTACTGAAGGAATAGCATAAAATGGAGAACCCTTGCAAAAAGCAATTGGTTAAAGCTACTTTGTGGGAGATGAGAGTTTGCCCCTTTTGAGCAGAGGAAGCCACGGGGCCAAATTGCATGGGTGAGAATATGCCACTGCCAAGGAGCTCCAGATTCTGGTGTAAGACCATGGGAAGGCAGGAAACAAGTGAGGGGAAGGTGGTGTACATTTTGAAGCCCTGCAAGCTTCTTTTGCACTAAAAGTGTTCACTAGCAAGCGTTTGGTGCAGACCTATCCTCAAGCAGCTCCTGCAAGTGGCAGAGGAGAAAGCTTTGTTTGTGCAGGGAGGGCAAAGGATGAGCAAAGCTGGGTTGAGCAGCTTCGCCTGCCCCATGTCCTCTCCCCAATGGAAGAAGGTGCAGAGCAAATGAAGCCAGTTCCTGTTGGACACACCAGGTGGAACATCTACCTAGCATGCCTGCCAGGGACTAAATGACATTAATGGGTGTGGCTACACCCCTTTTTACAACAGGGATAACTTTATATTAGTAAATTATTCGGAATAATAAGTAAGAAACGAGAAGCAGGAAGGGAATGAAGGTGTCAGGATGTGATAAGTATTGAGGGATATTTCTCTCCAAATACAAAAAAGAGGTCATGATAATGTGATAGACACTAGTAAGTGGATTTGTTAAATAAATGTATTCATTTACTTTAGAAACTGTGATAAAAGGGAAAAGATCATGGAACTTCTCTCTTATAGAAGAAACTAACTTTTATCTTTTTTCACATGTAGGGTATCTTTAACCAGTTTCAGTGTAGCAGTGAGAAAGTGTTGCCTTCTGATGCTCTTCGGAGTGCTCTTGCAAAGACTTTTCAAGATGAGCAGCGTTTCCAGCTGGGCATCATGGATGATGCTGCAGAATGCTTTGTGAGTATGACACTGGTGGAATGGTTGCAAATCCTTTAATAAGCATTTAAAGCAGGGGTGCAGAACCTCTTTCAGCCTGAGGGCCACGTTTCATTTCAGAGAAGCTCTTGGGCAGCATTCCAGTGGTGGGTGTGCCCAAAGGCAAAAGGGACTGGGTCACAAAACCAAAAATACCAGCATATTTTAGCCGAAACCACTTACTGCTAGTAACTAAGCCTTAGGAGAGGCATTTCAACCTTTTAGAACGGGGAAAAAATGCTGCACAAACCACACAGTCAGTGGTTGGAGGAAAGGGGGTGGGGCCAGAGGAAGGGGGAACCCTGGAAGGGCAGATTGGGACCTCCAGAGGGCCAGATTTAGCCCCCAGGCCTGAGGTTCTACACACCTGATTTAAAGTATATTTTTGAGTAGAGGCAGCAGGAAGAAACAAGACAACATGAAATAATAAACATTGAGCTGCTTATAGCACACTTGGGGAGACTATATAATAGTGCAGTTCATAGTGTTGTAAAAGCGGATTGTGATTCATAACCGTGAAGGCTCCTTCCAACTCTATGATCTATGAAATCTATGAAGGATTGCAACCGGTCCTTTATCTCAAGACGAGAGATCAAAGGTGCCAAACTGCCAGCCTTGGCTCTGCCGTCTTGACACTGATTCTCTCAGGGTTTTGCCCTTAAGTCTATACACTGGATTTGAGCACTGAACCACAGAGGAACTACACGCATCGCGTGGGGTAGAACCAGGAAAGTTTATTTAAGGTAAACTGATTACAATAAAAGGTGGGAAATGAGGGAAGGGGAAAAGGCGGGGAGACACTTTGGTATACACAAGTAGAGCTACAAAACAACAAAACTAGTTCCTTTACTATATAAACACCAAGGCACTTACTCTTTGCCTGGGGGTTGGTCTTCTTAGGACCTGCCTCAGCAAAAGCCCTACTCCGCGCTCCTTCGCGTCCAGACAACAACAAAACCCAAAAGCCACGGCTGGCAGTATTGATCCCCCCCCCCCTCCTTTTGGTAGCCCGGCTGTCCTTGGCCAATCAGGATGAATTTCATCTGGGCTAGGCAGGGGAGGGGTGACTCCTAGGTGTCGGAGGGGTGAATTCCTGACCATGACTAGAGTGCTTGGGGAACATTTGCATGCAAATACATGGGAGACTCTGAGGCAGCACAGGGCCATCGGAAGAAACTATGTACATTTGCAGGAGACTCCGAGGCCCAGAGCCATTAGAGGAACTACGGTATGTATATTTGCATGAGGTTCCCAGCCTCTGGCTGGGATTACACTTGTTTACACGTGTGTGGTGGAGAAGGACACCAAGGGCCTGCTTTTCTTCACAATAACTTTGCAAAATCTTTTAGCCCATCTAAACAACTGTTATGTATGCTGAAAACAGCGGTATGAAAAGGCATTCCTTTGGTCTTAAATAGCCATAGCGTTAAATTCTTCTTTGCGGTCCCTGTGACTCACACACATGGGTTCTGCGCCTGTGCAGAGCATCATTTGGAACATTCTAGAACTGAGTGATTTTGGCGGGAGCCCTCCCTCCCTCTCTACTGCAGGTGTGTGGCCTCATCATTACTGCTTAGTTCCTTTCCATCTGCTGCCACTGCAGTGTTAGGAACCTTCTCTTGCTCTTGAGATTTTTGGAGCTTGTTGAGCATTTTTCTCTTCTCTCTCTCTTTCTTTGTTGTGTTAGACCTTACTTTCCATTGGCACTTTTATTTTTCCAGCCGATTTTCATTGTGGTGTGCCTAGTGGGCTTATGACGCTATTCAAAGGGTACTAGTTGTGGAGGGAAGATTTCCCCCACAGATGGTCACTCTTGGTATATGCTTTGTCTGGGGGGAAGGCCATTTGGTTGATTCTTGCTTGCCTTGTCAAGCCTTTACAAAGCAGGCTCAAAGAAACAGATCACCTCATCTAAACACACTCCTGTCGAAGTGAACCCTGCAGGATGCCACTTCAGCAGCCCAAAATCAACCCCTTCTTACCACTTCTTTGTTGATTTGTTCGAAGCTGACCCCATCTATGTTTTTATTAACATCACATGACTGCCTGTCTGGGTCTGCTCCAGCCATCTTTTCAGGCGGTTCCCTCGTTTGAATCTAGGACTTTGCCATTGGAATCAACATCGGTACTGAAGCATGTAGTGACTTGGCCTGGCCCCAAAACTCCACCAACTCCAGTGAAGTCCTAAGTGGTCCTTTCCAGGCTCATCCAAGAATGACCACAAGAAAAGGGAGAAAAAGAAGGAGCACTCTGTCCTGACCCCTTTGGAATTGACAACCAAGGCTCTACCAGACCATCTACAAGAGGAATATGGCCATGATTTTCCAGTCTGGAGTGCACAGTTTGACAGGCCAGCAGATTAATACTGCATGCCACATGGCAGACTATGGGTCCAAAGTTTTTGTGGTTGCTGTAGCCTTGCATTGTCATGCTTGGCTTCATTACGTGGGCTTAACTCAAGAGGCCCACTCTATGATCAAAGATTTACCTTTGGATGGAGAGGAATGCTCTGGACCATGTCCACAAAATGAAAATCACAGCCCATAACATAGGCATTGGTGCACAGTCCTCTTCATTCTTCCGATCTCCTGGGTCACGGTTGTCTAGACTTCTTCTCAGGCCTCATTGCTGCCAAAGCGATTTTTCCAGCAGCAGTACCAGTCCTCTTTGAGGTGTAATCAGTCTGATTCCTCTAAGTGGCACCTTTGATTAACCAGTCTTCTGTCTTCATGCCCTCTTTACAGGGAGTGCATCTGGCAACAGACTCCTCCCCTTCATTACCATGTGGGAGAGCATCATAACAGAGTTCACATCTCTTCCTCCTACAGGACATTTATGCACTATGCCACCAACCCCAGCTCTGTGGGAAGAAATTACTGTCCTTCTGGCCAAAGGGGCCTCTTGGTGGTCTTCACTCAACTCACCTCCAAGCTGTTTGAACCACTGGCCACCTGCAATCTCCACCATCTGAATATGAAAGCCACCTTCTTAACACCAGTGATGTCAGCTGCTAGACAGGCGAGTGAGCTTTGAGCTCTAAGACGTGATCAGCGGTCCTCTGCTGTAGTGAACTAGAAACTGAACAGGAACAGTGGGGCCACACCCTTGAGCATGCACAGTGGAGAGGGGGGCTGGTTCCCGCCAAAATCACTCAGCTCTAGAATGTTCCAAATCATGCTCTGTGCAGATGCAGAGCCTATATGTGTGACTACACAGATGACAACTCAAAAAACTTTGATTACAGGTAAGCAACCTGCCCTTTCACTGAAAAGGCATTTTAGTCTTCCTCCCTCTCTTCTTTGAGGGCTTGGGTGGAAGTTTAATTCTAACATTTAGAGATCTTTTGAGAATCTCCTGCACAACTTCTTCAAGTCTTTAAACTAAAGCTCTTCTAGAAACAAAATGTAGTTTGTGAGTGATGTTGCTAAGTCTGCTTTTAAGAGATTGGCTGTTAGGTCCAGGACGTGAGCGGCTGGTGTCTTGGACTGGAACACTGGGACCAGGAGTGATGGAGCTAGATGGAGACCCAAGGTTTACTCAGGCAAGCGTTGAGTGTCTGCGAGGCATGGTGGGAGCAGAAGCAAAGTGTCATCATGAACAGGCAAGTGGTCAGATACCATCAAGGCATGACAGGACTGAAGGCGAAGGCAGCGTCGAGGACAGGCAAGAGGTCAGGTATCAGGAAGGCATAGCAGGACCAGAGGCGAAGGCAGCGTCAAGGACAGGCAAGGGTCGTGTACCAGCAAGGCATAGCGAGACTGGAAGCAAGCGCCAAGGCACAAGCACAATGCTGCCACCACAAAGACTCGTGTTGCTGTGGCAAAACTGAACAGGAAGCCTTGTATAGGGCTTCCTGTGACTCCCAACTGGTCTTCAGGAGTGGACTACTCTAACACTGCAAGCACCTACTAGTCTGGTGTTAGTCCTGCAAGTATTTGCAGGTGGACTTTCCTGCTTTCTCCATCAGGCCACCAGGTGGAGCTGCAGCACTGCACAAGCTGAGCAGATCCTGACATTGGTCTTTCACCATGAATTTAAAGAAAACGCTGTGGCCGAGTATTAGGCAAGTCATTGCTTAAACCATGGGTAATTGTACCTGCATGGGAGCGAGTAAGTGTGCTGCTTCCTTACCGCTCGCCTGCTTCCACTTTGCAAAACAAGCCAGGAACACCTCATTCCTGGGTTATTCGCCATGATGTCCAAACCCTGCACTCTGCGTTGTTGAAGGAGAAACAACCCAGAGTTTTATCTGAACAACAAACCATGGGTTAAAATTCTGAGTTGTTTCTCCCTCAACAACCCAGAGTGCGGGGTTCAGATGTCATGGTGAATAACCCAAAGGCAAAGCAGAAATGGGTGACTGGTCGGGTGAGAACTGGGTCATTGTGTTCATTTTACTAGGAGTAAAAAAGATCATACCTGGCATAAGCTAACGTGTTTGGTTAGTGTCTAGTGTGTAGGATCTAGCTATTTTAGATTTCTTCTTGTACGTTATACTGCCACCACAACCACTACCACCCCACACATATTTACCCTTATGTTAAAAACACATGATGAAATTCTTTGGGTACAGCACTTGACATTAACTAAAATAGCTATTCTGTACCCCACCTATACTGGATGTTATGCTTACTAACCTTCTATGAATTTATAATCAAATATTCATGTTTTGCCATTATTAGTTTTGACAAATATTCAAATGGCAGTGGGTTTGGCTCAAGTGCATTGCAGTGTCTAAATAGTGGGTTGAGACAGGTTGACAGGCAGAACCTAGCTATCTGCTCACTGACCTGGGATAACTTTATTATATTCTGTTCAGCAATTTGTAAATCACGTACAATACTTGCATATAGTGACTGCGTTCGGACAACACAACAAGCAAACAACGATAACAGACAACTGTTGCTTGTCATGTTGTCCGAATCCAGGTCATTGTGAGTCACAATGGTCTGTTTTGTCCTCAGAAACAACAATAAGAAACAATGGTTTGTGTTAGGGTTTGTTCTTACAACGATTGTTTGTTGTGTTGTCCGAACCAGGGAGAGCTGTTTTATCATTGGTGGTTCAAGAATCCTACAGAGTTGCATGACAAGAGCAGCAAAACAAACAGCCGCTCTAGTCATCCGATCTCTATTTCCGATGTCTACCCAGCAACACACACATTGCTGCTTGCTTCATTTTTAATTGTAGGATGCTTTTTACTTTTAAAATCAGAATACCCCAAACTGTATTTTCCTTTCAAAATAAAGTATGCTTTTAATAGAAGAAGAGTAGATTACAATTGGAGAACTTTACAAGTATGTGGGGGGGGGAGGGGAGGGGTAGTTTAGTAGTAAGCAGAGGGCTGGAAAAATGAAGTCAAGGCTCAACTCTGGCTGCAGGAGCAAGAAAAGCTTTGGGGTAGGGAAGGTGTGGAAATGATCTAGTTCAGACTTGTAACACTGGTGGGAGGCGGGATAGATGGGAGAACTGCTAGAGACAGCAGTTCTCTGCCATGTGTGGATGCGAGGGGTGGGGGAAGAAGTAAAAGAGGCACAGTGCTAAGCAGAGCTAGGCATGGAAGGGAGGAAAAAGTGTAAATAACCTTCACCTGTCTCCTAGCCAAGATGGGAGCAAAGGCGGGAGGGAGAGGGGAGAGCGAGAGCAGCTTTGGTGCCAGGCGGCGCAGAGAGGGAGGGGGGCAAGGATCAAAAGATGCTGCTTGGACAAGGGGCGCCAGGCAGTGTGGGGGAGGGTGTATAACGTGTATGGTAGATACCATACAGATCATCACCTGTATGGTAGACCAGGTGGGAACAAAGGCGGGAGGGAGAAGGGGGAGTGTAAAAAGTGTTTGTGATGGGCAGCGAGGTTGGGAGTGGTGGCTGGGTTAGGAGAAAGTCAAGCCTCAGTTCATACTAGAGGTGCCAGGAACAGGGTGTGGGTGGGTGGGTGGGTGGGCGGGTGGATGGGGAATGCTTCTCTGTGTTTATGGAAACAGCCAGGTGAAAGCAGGAAAAGTGACAGGTGGAGAAGCACAGGGCAACATACACAGGCATCATTTTTTCCCCAATGGGAACAGGCAACAAAAGGGATATCAATCAGCTACAGGTAGGTAGAGAAAGGGTTAAAGATTCCTGCAGGAGGGGGAGGGGAGCACTCAGTGGACCAATCACAAACAGGCTGCCTACATAGAGAGGGAGCGATGGCTCCTGGGATGCATGCCTGGAGATGGAGGGAGGACTGGGTGGGAACAAAAGCACGAGAATGACCAGAAACTACCATCGTCTGTCAGAACCATCATTGTAAGTTACCACCAATCATGGTAACTTACAACGATAGCTTGTTGTGTTGTGCGAACCCACCCAGTGTGTTGAAATACTTTTTAAGAGAACTAATAAAGTTAAGGTATTAAGTTAGTATAAGGTTTGAGCAGAAACCCATTAGAATCTCCAGTCCTCAACATTTATGCGAGCCTACCGGTTTGCAACACTAATGCATTATTAACATATATTTGCTGGTTTGGCAAGTCTTGCCTTTTGAGCAGAACAGCTTTTTTCCAGTTTTATCTAGAAAAGATTAGAAATAAGTTTTATATAACCAACTGTGACATTTCCTTTTATTATTGTGAGTGTGGGCACATATTATAGAAGTGATTGTGAATTGATATTTCTTCCCCCTTTTCACCAGCAGACATAGAAAGCCAGCAAGCTTCAGAAAATTAGCCAAAAGCATTGAACCACACTGAAACGCATTCCAAATCCAATTAATTTTAGATAGAATGCACAAGAAGCCTGAAAAAGTGCAAGTACAGTAGTCTAAACATTTACATTCTTTTTTAAAAACTTTTTATTCAGTTTAAATATATAACAAAACACACACACACACACACACCGAAAGACAGTATCAATTCGCAATAAACGTTGGTTACTTACAGTTCATTACATACATTGTTATTTACTCATTATTTTCTCTCCTGAGAAAGTATTTAATAAAGTCTACTCATATCATCATTGATTTTGGCCATCAAATTTATTAAGTACCGGTAACTCCAATTCTGGGGCTTTTACTTCTGTTGTTTCCATTGTGGAAGATATTTCTTGAAAGATTTCTGTCCAGGATCTTTGAATACGTTCACAGTTCCACCACATGTGAACATAAGATCCCCAGACCCCACAGCCTCTCCAACACAGTGAATAAGATTTGTCTATCTTTGCTATTTTGGATGGTTTAAATACCATTTCTGTAGTATTTTAAGTGGCATATCGGTGCACTTAGTTGATGTGGCTTTGAAGGGAAATTTCCCCCACATTTTTGTCCAGGGTTCTTGATTTATTTTAATATCCCAGTCGGATTCCCAACAAGTTCTGAGCCCTTGTTGTGATCCTAAATCCTGTTTAAGTAATAATCTGTATAAATTGGTTATTTGCCCTTTATCTTTTTTTGCTATGGTGACTCCCCATTTTTCAGAATCTGTCAAATTTCTGGTACCTTGTTGAATAATATTCTGTTTTCTAATAAATGTGGATAATTGATACCAGACTAACCATGTGATGCTTGTATTCTTCAGTGACATATTCCAGAGAGTCCTAGGTATAGGTACTGCATCTATATAATAATGCATTAATCTATCCAACTGATTGTCTTTTAAAGCCTTTTAATTTATCATTCTCTCTTATAAGAGAAAATCTGGGTGTCCGCTAATTGGTATCAATGGAGATATCCCAGGCATCAATTATTCCTTTCTATATTTCCAAACCTTTGATATGGAAGTGATACTTATAGATTCATAGCTCATAGAGTTGGAAGGGGCCTACAAGACCATCGAGTCCAACCCCCTGCTCAATGCAGGAAACTAGAGGAGGGGTCTCCCATCCAAGTAATAACCAGGCCTGACCCTGCTTAGCTTTTCCACACTCAGACAAGCT
Organism: Shinisaurus crocodilurus; assembly: GCA_021292165.1. Lineage (NCBI taxonomy): Eukaryota > Metazoa > Chordata > Lepidosauria > Squamata > Shinisauridae > Shinisaurus > Shinisaurus crocodilurus. Next base: position 133,289,981 of record CM037878.1, read on the forward strand.
GAGCCAGTGTGAGCCACAGGCCTTGTATGTTGTTGTTGCTGTATATCTTTTTTTAAAATAAACATTTACATTCTAAATAGAATAACTGTCACTCTTCTTACTACTTAAATGAATTTTAGAATACTTAGAAGAAAAAATCCGTTGTTAATTATTTAATAACTCTTATTTTCGTCTCTTCTCTCCCTGGGTGCAGGAGAACCTCTTAATGAGGATTCACTTCCACATTGCTGATGAATCTAAGGAAGACATCTGCACTGCCCCACATTGCATTTCACACCAGAAGTTTGCAATGACCTTATTTGAGCAGGTATGACACAACATCAGTTCCAAACAATTTAATCATGAAATGAAGAAATAACAGATGGGGGTGTGTGCATCAGATATGCTTTTCTGTTTTAACTACTAACTGTTTATCTTTCTGGTTTAGTGCGTCTGTACCAGTTGTGGTGCTACCTCTGACCCGTTGCCCTTTATCCAGATGGTGCACTATATCTCAACCACTTCACTCTGGTGAGTCTCCGTGTTTTGCATTAGAATTTTTTTTAAACCCTTTGTTTCAGTCTTTTCTCTTAACTACTGCACAGTTGAATAGCAGATGCTGTTATAACTATTGGCAGTTTATTGAAATAATTGGTATAGAACTCTTTAAAATTGTGTGGAGACAAATGCATGCAAGAGGAGAAAAAGTTCCCTGTGTGGGGCAGGAGTTTATTTATTTATTATATTTATACCCCGCCTTTTTTCCTGCAAGGAACCCAAGGTGGCTTACATAATCCTCCTCCTCCTCTCCATTTTATCCTCACAACAACCCTGTGAGGTAGGTTAGGCTGAGAGTCAGTGACTGGCCCAAAGTCACCCAGTGAGTTTCATGGCCGAGCGGGGACTAGAACCCGGATCTCCTGAGTCCCAGTCCAACACTCTCACCACTACACCACACTGGCTATACTTGATGCTACTTGCCTGAAGTTACCATTGTGGGCAATTACAAGGTTTTGATGACTCTTAATCTGAGAAGTTAATTTCCTTTCCTGTCACAAAATACATATTTTGAAATACAAGTACCTTCTTCGTATAGTGAATAGATATGTAAGACAGAGGAAACCACATGTGAATTGAGTAAAGAGGTGTTCGGTATGGTGTATTGGAAGTCCAGTTACTGTTTGATCATTATGATGATGTAGCAAAAGCAGAATCATACGAACAGTGGTAAAATAGATCTCTCTTACTTCAAGTTTTGAAGGTGAGCTTGCTTTATTGTGTGAAGTACTTTGCATATAGCAAAGACAGGACTAACGTAAATTCCATTGATTTCATTGGATTCTACCCCAATGTATTTAGCCTTACAATAACTTTTTACTGTATGTATAAATGCCTAGCAAGGTTTTTTTTTCTTCTCAAAAATTCTGATCGAGGTAGTAATTCATTTCTTTCCTCTGTGTTATTATTGTCTTGACATTTAGACTGTAAACTCCATGGGGGAAAGGATTTGTTCTTTTTGTTTAATTTGCTCTAAAGCTCTGGATAATATAACACCATATTCTGATGGTGTTATCTAAATAACAACAACAACAAGAAGAAAGTATTGATTACAAATGAAATTATAATGTTTTTATTCTTGTTCTATACATTTTTTTTAAACTTAAAGCAATCAGGCAATTTGCATGCTGGAAAGACGAGAGAAACCCACTCCAGATATGTTTGGAGAGCTGCTACAAAATGCCAGCACCATGGGGGACTTGAGAAATTGCCCGGTTTGTATATGTCATTTGCCTTTAATAGAAGCAGTTCACTAAATAGGGAAAACAGTATCTGCTGAAATCTGAATCTGACTACAGGGCTTTTCAGTACTTACTTCATCAGCATACCATAAACAGAGTTATCACTAGATCACACTGAAGAAATTCTTAGCCCCAGTAGATATTGTACATGTATGAGTGCTAGTGCCATTTAGTAGTTCTCTAAGAATTGTCAATATTATTAATGCTCTATTTGGATGAGATTTTCTGACTTACCTCTTGTCAAATATTTTTATTTTACTTAAATTCACTGTTTTTGCCACAGCAGTTCCAGTTGGCAAATAGCAATAGGGGCACAATAGGGATAATTGCTTCCCATGATCAAAAAGCCTGTGTGTTAAAAATTAGGTCAACAAAGAGCATACTCCTGTTTCTGGCATCACTTGCATTCTGATAACAAATCCTCTGTAGTTAGATCCACATATCAGCAAGCAGTTGAACAAACAGTATTTTCTTGCTTGCTTTTGGAAGCCTTGACGATACCATAGCCCAGCTAATAAAGTGTCTAGGCCAGCTCTAGGTCTTTCATTCTCCAGAAGCATTATATTGACTTCTTCCATATAAAATAAAATTTCCTCTGCAGATGATAATCTGATGGCCATGTTTATAGAATAAACAACAGGAATAATTAAAGAAAGTGAAACAGGATTTTCTCAGCCCTTCTTAATGCTTTTCACTTTTTAGAAAGAGTCTTTCCTCCTTTCTTTGGAAAAGACCACCCACCCACCCACCCATCTTATTTTCTATGTCACTTTTCATTTTCTGTCAAATTCCTCAGGGAAATACTGCCAGAAAGAGAGAAATGGGGGCTATCAGATCTTTCACTTCCTAAATCAAAATGTTTTATACTGCTGTCAGGCATTTTGGGATGGAATTCCATTTGTTCAAGAAAGAGCAAGACTCATAGATAAAATACGTGTTTTCAAGTAGACCAGCACAAAGTTTGTGTCTATGTCTTATTTGTGGGCTATAGCTAAATGAAGAACAAATGAAAAGTATGCATATGTATGTATATGACATCCTTATCCTTCCATTGCCAGTGTTTTAAAAATAGGCATTCCCCCAGAACTCACTCTCTCTCTTCCCTTTCCTCCCCAACTTGATATAAAACCATAGAACTAAAAATACTTTGTTCTTGAGTGAAGATTCCAGAAAGAATCCCATTCTTGAAAAGTTAGTTTTCTTTAGCTGGCTGTTTTTGTAAATTGATGTTATGGAGAGGGGAGGCTGTTTAAATGATCACTTTTGATGGAGGAAATGTCATGACTGATTAGAGGCTCATGCTGGCTCAGCTTGTCTGAGCGTGGAAAGCTAAGCAGGGTCAGGCCTGGTTATTACTTGGATGGGAGACCCCTCCTCTAGTTTCCTGCATTGAGCAGGGGGTTGGACTCAATAGCCTTGTAGGCCCCTTCCAACTCTATGATCTATGAATCTAACTGTAAAACGAGTATCTTCAGAAAAGAGCCCTTTTGCAAAGGCATTTGTCCTGTAAGTCTCCAGGCGTGAGAACATAAAATTTTATGATTTGGGAATGGGACGCTTTCAAAGCAGGGTGATGCATAGGTTAATTTTCTAATACATTTTTAAAAAAATTATTTATACATAAAACAATATACAATATAACAATATATAATTCAATCAACATACACACTAAATTACTGTCAATCAATCACATCAAATTATCTAATAGAAATATTAGCTGCTCAATCAAAAAGATCTGCATAATGATACATATATAAAATATAATTAAGTTAAATACCAAATAGTATAAATAACACATAACATCAAATGCAAGTAATTTAGGAAGTTTATTACGGTAATTAAACAAAGCCAAGGCCACCGTGATCAAAATTACTCAACAACTCTTATTTCTTTGTTAATTACAACTTGTTAAACTCCTTCAAGTATTTATAACAATTTCAAACATACAATATAATCAAATTAATACAATATACATATCTTGTATTTTTCAAAAGTCCTGACCAAGCAGGATCAAGTCCTTCTGTGTCCACCGCTGTTTTTCTTTAGGATGGCAAACAGAATAAACAACCAAGTTCTGTGTACAGTAATACCTCGGATTGCGAGTAACCCGGTATGCGAGCTTCTCGTAAGACGAGCAAAATTTTAGCATAAATTTAAATTTGAAAGACGAGCAAGTCTCGCAACACGAGCCACACGCTCTGCTGGCCATGAGCCACACGCTCTGCCGGCGCCTCGCTCGGCCGGTGCCTCCCACTGCTTTGCCTAAGGGCAGGGAGCCGCCGCTCACTCTGCAGGTTGTTGATCCTCCACATCTCTCTCCTTCTCTCCCCCTTCTCTCTCTCTCTCTCTGAAATTTTCATTAGCTGCTTTGAGATACTCTGTCTAAAGGCAAAGCAAGCCGGCTCCCTGGCAGGGAGCCCCGTGCGGCTCCCTGCTGAGTTTCCATTATTTCTTATGAGGAAACTCGCTTTGATATACGAGTGTTTTGGATTACGAGCATGGTTCTGGAACGAATTATGCTTGTAATCCAAGGTATTACTGTAGTTACTTTCGGCTTAACACTGTTGTTTACATTTATAGCCAATAGGAAACCGGTTTGAACTTCCTGTTTCGTAATCTTTCTCAAGGCTTGCACAAACAGAATTCAATTTCCTGGACTGCATTCAGTTTCAAATTATATTATTCTTCCAATTTCCTGGACTGCATTCAGTTTCAAATTTTATTCTATTGTGTAATTAATACAAAGAAATAAGAGTTGTTGAGTAATTTTGATCACAGTGGCCTTGGCTTTGTTTAATTAATAGTAATTGCCATGATTCTCCTTTGTTCTAGTAATTTAGGAAGTAGCAAAGTAAGACTATATATTAATTTCTATACCATAATTGTTTTTTCCAATATTCAGTAAAAGGCTTCCACTCCTCCATGAATTTGGCATTCTTTTATCTACCATCTCTCAATCTAAGTACCTCACCAATTTTTAATAATTGTACAATTTTCCAAACTTTAGTAAACCATTGTTTACATGTAATTGGTTTTGTATTTTTCCAGTTCTTGGCAATAATCAGTTTTGCTGCCATTAGCAAAATATATATCATTAGCTGGTAAGTTTTTGGGATCTCAGATTGAAAGAGCTAATAACATTGTTTTAGGGCTAAAGGACAAGTTGTACCCAGTTTTATTGTATTCAGTTTGTATTCTAGCAACATCTCTCTTAACTTCCCAAAAATCTTGAATTTTTGGACACATCCACCACATGTGCATATAATCAGCCAATTGCACCCCACATTTCTAAAATACAGAATTATCCTTTCTATATATTTTACTAAGGTAGTAGATACCAGCAATAAATCAACTTATATAGTAATTCTCTTTTAAATTGACACAGATTGAATTTGTCATCCCTCTTGTGAATACTATACATTCTTCTTCTCTAATTCCTAAAGCTATCATTGTCTCCCAACAGTTTTTAAAAAATTATCCCTTGGTTAGGTCTTGATCAAACAATAAATGATATATTTTTGTCAATAAACCTTTAAAACATTTCGGGTGCAGTCCTATATATGTTTAGACAGAAAAAAATCCCTACAACTCCTAGCATTCCCCAGCCAGCATGGCTGGCTGAGCAATGCTGGGAGTTGTAGGACTTTTTTCTGTCTAAACGTGCATAGGATTGTGCCCTTTGTCTCCAGAATTAATCTTTCAAATTTAGATAACTGTGTTCTTAAAGAACCTGGCCTATGTTAAAATTTCTAATATTTTGACCTTCTTGTTGATGCCTTAGTTAATATTTTGACCTTCTTGTTGATGCCTTTTCCCCTGGAAAGAACATTTTTGGTGCTTTTAAAATGTCCTTGAATATGTTCCTTTGGGAGCAGTGTAAGTGTGTTTGAAAAAAAGTTAGAAAGGAAGTACATAATAAACATCTTTTTCAAATGATCTGTACTGATTTTAAAAAGTGAAATATATATTACTAAGAATAAAACAAAATACAGTAAAACCTTGGATTGCGAGTAACCTGGTTTGCAAGTGTTTTGCAAGACGAGCAAATTTTTTAAATAAAATTTAACTTGATAAACGAGCTAGATCTTGCAATACAAGTACGGGGAAATTTGCTTTGATATACGAGTGCTTTGGATTACAAGCATGTTTCCAGAACGAATTATGCTTGCAATCCAAGGTTTTACTGTAACTGTTTTTCAAAGAGAATCACAAAAAGTATTTATTTCAACCTTATCAATTCCCCTACTACCACCTTTACATTTTTCTTAAATCATTTTATATACTGCAAATTTTTCTTCATGATTATGAATGTTTGAAAGAGTTTAATCTGTGCCTTCTGCACTCCCATTTACTTCTGCTGTTTGTATCAGTTATGTTTCAAGCTCTTTCTGTCTGAAAGCAAGAGATATAGGTATAGTCGGGGTGGGGTGGGAGGATACTGAACAACAGAGAGCTACCGTATATTAAATTTAGGTTTAGTTAAATAAACTGGGGCTTCCTTTTTTACCCTTTCAGAGCAACTGTGGGGAAAAAATTCGTATTCGTCGTGTACTGATGAACTCTCCCCAGATCATCACCATTGGGCTGGTATGGGACTCGGATCACTCTGATCTGGCTGAGGATGTCATTCACAGTCTGGGTACCTGCCTTAAACTGAGAGATGTGAGTGTTATATCTTATGACAATATGTATCTCTCCTATTTTTGTTCTGTTGCTGCTGTTCAAATATATTTTTCTTTCATTATTGAAGGGACTACATGGCACATATGCTAGATTTCCACTTGAGTTTAAATAAATGACTTCCAATATTTTTCAGAGAGATGCATTTTTCAGATAAATGCAAAGAACTATACTGTGATTATTCTCTCCTCTTTTAAAGCTCTTCTTTAGAGTAACTGATGACAGAGCAAAACAGTGTGAACTGTATTTGGTTGGAATGATCTGTTATTATGGAAAACATTACTCCACCTTCTTCTTCCAAACAAAGATTCGCAAGTGGATGTACTTCGATGATGCCCATGTCAAAGAGGTAAGAAAATCAGAGATTTTTGTAAAAATGCTTTGGTGTTGGTGAGAATGTAGGTCTACTTCCCCCCCCCCCCAATGTTTTTAGATAATTCTAAAACAGGTGTTCACACTTCAGCTGACTCTTTTTTCACCACACAACTTGCTCTTGTGTAACTTCCATTTATTTCAAGGAAGTTGATACTGGAAATGTTCTAGGGAAATTGTGTCCATTGCTCCTAAAATGTCACTCAATGGCGCACATCATTCATGCGAGCAAAGGCTGGTATTCATGTTATGACTGCTATATGGAAGGCCATTTTAAATCACGTTATGCAGTACCTCTCTCCATGTGGTGAATTATTGCAGATCATTCCTCATCTAGGGACAGCTGCATATGTGATTAGAAGTAGGTTGACTTCTGTAATATAAGCAGCTGTAATATATGCTCTGGTCCAGATTTTTAGAGACGTGTCCAGGGCAAAGGGAGACTCTGATAGAAATATGATGACTAAGAAAGGAAAAAGAATGCAGAGTGTGAGGGGAGGACACTGGAGGAAATAGAGTGGGGGAGAAGAAAACCAAGCTGGGTAGGCTTTTTTAACTTCACATCTTCATTTTTACTGTACAGTGTGTGTCCTTACTGATTTATCATGATGTACATATAGACACATGCTTTAAGGGTATGTTTTTTGTTTTTCTAAATTCCCCATTGTCCATTGTTGAATTTATTTGTGGTTGTGCTGATGCTGTTTAAATTTGAAACATCTGTGGACTTTGTATAGGGCACAGCCACCAATGCCTGCTATAGTGACATTTGAGGCAAAACTCAGAAGGTACTTTTTGGCTCATTTGTTTATCTTTATGCATCATATTGGAACCCTTCAACTTATGTCTTATTCCCTTCTTCTCAGGTGTTTCTGTTTTGTTTTGTTTTTGCATTTCTTGAACCTGAATCTATCATTAATAACTTGTGCAGTTCACATATTGACTGGGTTCACACAACACAATAAGCCATGGTGGTTTGTGAGCCATGTTTGTTTCACAGTGCCTTGTGTGTGGTTAACAAACCATGTTGCTGTGTTCAGACAACATGACAAGCCACTCCGAAAGAAACATGGCTCACAAACCACCATGGTTTATCGTGTTGTGTGAACCCAGTCTTTGGCTGGTGCAAACATGGTATAATTTAAACATTCTAATTCTTACTTAGAAGCTCTTCCCTTTCTCTGCTCTAGGATGAAGTACTTGGGATTCAAAGCCATCAGTGCTTGAATTTTGAACACTGCCATTTTGCATTCTATGTAATTCCCATCCCTTCCTGTTCTTGTCAAAAGGCAGAAAAGTAACAAAATGAAGCATTCTGTTGCAATTTCAAAATGCACAACCCCTAAAAGAAGAGTTTTACATCTTTTATTTCTTTTTGGCCATCTTTCTCTGCCATTTTTTCCCCAGGGTAATAATATTTTTAAAGAAAGCCTGTTGTATTCTCAAGGTTATGATAAGCAATTGCATGTTGTGCAAATCCCTTTCTGTATATTAACTCTGATGTACATTAACCTTTTGGTCTTGGAAGTATGTGGCTGGTTGGGGGGGGGGGTTGTGAGAGCCATTGGTAGGACTAATTCATAAAAGTTGGCAATAAAAGAGTTTGCTCTGTAAAAGTTGGGACAATCTAAATTTGAATCCTTATGTGGTTTTTGTCAACAGTAAATACTAATTAGCATATAACTATCTGAGATTTTAAAATCTTATTTTACACCTGAAACATTATTTTGTTCATACGTTAAATCTTCTGATTGTGTTGTAAGGTAATAATTGTTTTCCACCATCAATCAGTGTTGGGCTCCTACTCACCTGTGTCAAGGCCAATATCATTTTTGTGGTATGGTGGCAGTCACAATAAGTCATAAAATGCTAATTATCATTACAATCTTTAAAAGGCTTGGCCTTTAAAAAGAAAGAAAGAGGAAGAAAGTAAGAAAATCCAGGAAGTATTACCGGTAAATGTTTCTTAGATTTACTTATAGGCAATACTGTGAAGAAAAGGATTCAGATTTTCATGACTTTTTCAATTTACTTAACTTTGACCTTGAGCATTAAAGAGTACTTTAAGAGAGCTAAAAGAGCTCTCTTGAAGGTAGAATTTTCAATACTGCAATGCAACATAAGTTCATTGTAGGATGACAGATAGCAGATGACAGATTATAAATCATAATTCCAAATAAAAACAGGTAACAGTTGCTAAGATGTTTTTTGGACTTTTAAAAAAATTACAGATAGGCCCCAAATGGAAAGATGTTGTGACCAAGTGCATTAAGGGTCATTATCAGCCATTGCTACTACTTTATGCAGACCCAAGGGGAACTCCAGTATCAACACAGGACCTGCCCACACAAGTGGATCTACAGCAGTATAGCAGGACTTACTATGATAGTGAAGACTCAGGTAACCTTTTTGAACTCCTTGATTTCAGAGTTTTCCCTGTATTTTTGCCAGTCACCAAGATGTGTGATGAGTGTGTTATCAGTACTAGCAATCACCAATGCCTGGTGAAATATCAGAAACTAGAGGAGTGGCAAAAAAATAATACTGTGGACAGGTATTGGAATGTCATTGTTCTGCAAAGTTCTTTGCCCAACCTCATGGCTAATAGGAGCAAAGTAAATTATGTAAAATAAGTAAGTTGATTTTACAACTGAAAACATATTTTTCATAGGTTAATTTTCTTAATTTTCATAATGGTTGCAGAAATTCAGCTTGTCTGACCATAGAATTTTGATATTTTCTTGGTATAATGTCTACATGGTTTTGTTCATATTCTGTATTCAGATAGAACTATTTATACAATATGCAAAGGATTGTGTGTTCAGAAGATATACTTTTTATCCTTAACTTTCAATGGAATTTGGAATCCTTTGTAGTTGTTAGTTGCCACAATGCAGATTGTGGTCTTGTGCAGGAGTTTTAGCAGAATCCAGGAGTTTTAGCATAATCCTCAGTAATCTCAGCTTTCATATTTAGAGAACTCAAGTGGGAACCCACAAAGAATTACAGGGAAGCAGGGTAGAATTGAGGGGAAGTGCTTTTCTTTATTTCTCTGCCTACCCTTACTTTCCCACACTACAAATTGATATTTGGGTAGATTGGGTTTAGAGGAAACTTCCCCTGAACCCAATCACTCTCTCCCAACAGCATCAATTCACACAATTACCAAGCACTATAATTTCAGTGTATTTGCCTCTGTAACATGTCAGTCAGCAATGACTTGGGGAAAGGTTTTCTCAGTGGCCACTTGTTGGTAATGGCACCCCCTTCTCTTGAATGATTGCCAATGTCAGAGCATCTTTCGGAAGCATTATAAGAGCTTTCCATCAGACTGTTTGTGGGGGTGGGGGGAGGAAGTATGAGAATATTTGGCACATTTTGTTAAAGAAGTTATCTTGTAAGATGAATAAATCTTTCCCTTGTGCTTTTGAGGAAAAGGGATTTGATTAATAGCAAAAAGGTTGTTGGCTCCACTGCAGGATTCATAAACAGAGTGGTTAGGATTTTTAAGTTTTGTACTGTTTTTAATTGTGTTTTATACTCTGTGTGTGTGTTTCCCCCCCCCCCCCTCTAGTATTTTACTGGACTGTACATTGCTCAGAGTGGCTGGATGTCTGGCCAGATGGGCGATTCATAAATATAATAAATAAATGAATGAATGAATGAATGAATAAAAAATTCTTATACTTTATCTTGTACATTATTGGTACTGTTGTTTTATTTTCTGTCTCCCAGATCCTATATTCTGTCTTAGCCCTTTTCTCATTTGTAGTTCGAATTCTTATGTGGTTTCCTTTTAACAGGGCAGTGAGCCTTCTATCACAAGTGACACTAGGACAGACTCCTCTACAGACAGCTATCCCTATAAACACTCCCACCATGAATCTGTGGTCAGTCACTTCTCTTCTGATTCTCAAGGAACTGTCATTTACAACATGGAAAATGATGCAGCTTCACAAAGCAGCAGGGACACAGGTAATCCTTTTGTTCAGTTAGAGCCAGTGTGGGGTAGTGGCAAGAGTGCTGGACTGGGACTCGGGGAGATCCGGGTTCTAGTCCCCTCTCAGCCATGAAACTCACTGGGTGACTTTGGGCCAGTTGCTGACTCTCAGCCTAACCTACCTAACAGGATTGTTGTGAGGATAAAATGGAGAGGAGGATTATGTAAGCCGCCTTGGGTTCCTTGCAGGAAACAGGGCAGGGTATAAATATAATAAACTAGCTTTTTTTACACGACGTTGCACGGGTCATCATTTTGCTATAGGCACTGTTTGTTCGAAATTCCTTAAGGTAGCTGTCTGCAGCTCCCCCGGAATTACACAATGAAATCCCAGCTCTCCCAGGACTACCAGCTCCCCCGGGACTGCACAATGAAATCCCAGCTCCTCCAGGACTACACAATGCAAGCCCTGCTTACCTCCCCCTCCCCGGACTACACAATGAAATCTCTGTTCCCTTTCCCCCGGGACTGCACAATGAAATCCCTGCTCCCCCAGGACTACACAATGAAATCCTAGCTCCCCCGGGACTACACAATGAATTCCCAGCTCCCCCGGGACTACACAATGAATTCCCTGCTCCCCCCCCCCGGAACTTTACATTAAATCCCAGCTCCTCCGGGACTACCAGCTCCCCCGGGACTACACAGTGAAATCCCTGCTCCCCACCCCCACCCCGGGACTGCACAATGAAATCCCAGCTCCCCCGGGACTACCAGCTCCCCCGGGACTGCACAATGAAATCTCTGCTTCCCCACCTGGACTACACAATGAAATCCCTGTTCCCTTTTCCCCAGGACTGCACAATGAAATCCCTGCTCCCCCAGGACTGCACAATGAAATCCCAGCTCCCCCGGGACTGCACAATGAAATCCCTGCTCCCCCCCCCCCCAGGACTGTACAATGAAATCCCAGCTTCCCCTCCCCCCCGGGACTACACAATGAAATCCCTCCCCCCCCCCCGGAACTACACAACAATGAAATCCAAGCTCCCTCCCTGGGACTACACAAAAGTGAAATCCCAGCTCCCCGGGGACTACACAACAATGAAATCACAGCTTCCGGGCCCCCCCGGGACTACACAACAATGAAATCCCTGCTCCCTCCCCGTTCCGGGACTACACAATCAAATCCCTCTCCCCCTCCCCCCAGGACTACAAAACAGTGAAATCCCAGCTCCCCCGGTACTACACAACAATGAAATCCCAGCTCCCGCGGGACTACCAGCTCCTCCCACCCCGGGACTGCACAATGAAATCCCTCCTCCCGCTCCCGGGACTACACAACAATGAAATCCCAGCTTCCCCCCCCCCCCCGGGACTACACAACAATGAAATCCCAGCTGCCCCATGTAGGCCCCTGCTGCTGTTCATATGAGCATTCTGTTTTGACGTTGGATAGATTAGCATATTCGCTCCTGATTAGCCCCTGTGGCAGTTCATATGAACATTCTAAATGTCGTTGGAGTGATTTGCATAACCACTCCTGAATGGCCGCTGCGAACATTCCAAGTTACACCATTGGCTCTCATTTATTTTGGGCCGTACATGCGCAGTGATGGTTTTTCGGAGATTTAAACCCGCCAGTAATCTTCCTTGGGTGATGAAGAGTATGCGTGCCAAGTTTGGGGCGGATCCATCCAACTGTGTAGGAGCCGATGCGACGCACGCAAACAGTACGGACCCACAAACAGACACACGTACAAACAAACCCACAAACTTTCACATTTATATAGTAGATAAATAAAATAAATAAAAATCATAGAGCTCATGGGGAATAACACTGTGGAGATGGATCAAAATAGGGTACTCTGGACATATTTTCTTGCTCAGGGGTGGGGAACAGGATTGATTCTGAGGGCAGGCCGCTTTCCCAAAGCCCCTCCCCTAGACCCCGCCCCTTCCTGCACATTTTGTCTTTCTCCGTGCCTCTCTGCACAGAGCAAGACACCCAGTTGGTGCTTGGAGGAGCAGCTCCTCTAGGTGTGACTCGAGGCAGGTGCCGGCTTCACACACCGCTTGTACCAAGCAGGATGGCGAGGGGGCGGGGCAAAGGGACTCGGCTGGTGCTTGGAGGAGTCGCCGTTCCACGCATCACGGAGTCCCAAGCCCACTTTCCCTGATCAGGAAGGTGAGGGAGGAGTGAACCAGCCATGGCCTTGAGGATTGGGTTTGAGCCCTGAGCTAGCTTTGTTCCTGCCTCTCCTTCTGGGAGGGGGAGGGAGGAGTGAAGCTGTGTCGTGGCCTCAAGGCCATGGCTTGCTTGTTCTCCTTCTGAGGGGGAGGGACCATGCCTGAGACCCTGGGGGCTGGATGGGCTGACCTGGTGGGCCAGATTTGGCCTACAGGCTGGAGGTGTCCTATCCTTGCTCTAGCTGGAAACAGTGAGTAGTCCCAGCTAATATGCAGGTGTTTTCTGCTCTCTTGGCTTTTTTGGTAAGAATTCACTTCTTTTACAGTTCAAATATAAAACAGAAACTTCTTAACCACTTAAATGAAAGAGGAAGCATGTAGGAGTTCTCCTGTATGCTTATTGGTGTATATGTGCAGCTTCCATTGGGGCAGAGTAACTGCATTTCTAACCTTTCTTTTGCTATCATAGAATTTAACTATAATCATAATAACCCTCCAATAGCAAACTCAGGCAAAGAGTGCTGCCAGGATTGTAGCCACAAGAGAAGCTAGAACAGGGTTAGGCAACTTGTGGCCCTCCAGATGTTTTTGTTTTATAACTCCCATCAGCCTTTGCCAGCATAGTCAATGGTCAGGGATGATAGGAATTAGGCCAAAACATCTGGAGGTCCACATGTTGCCCACCCCTGGAGCAGAGGGAGGTATCAGCATGTTTGGAAGAACTGTGAGTTTTACAAGGGTACAATATTAATAAAAAAACACTTAAGGTTTCCCAGACTTCCCAGACTGCCCCTTCCTGGCTAGCAGGTAACAGAGTTTTGGTGGAGCTCAAGAAAAGACAAACAAGAACATGTATGTGTGTGTGTGTGAATATGTGTGTGTGAAGCTGCCTCTCTCCATTGCAATGAATAAGGAGTTTGGGTGGGTGGGGTGTAGTATGGACATGTACAGGGAGCTCCCATACACACACACACACACACACACACACACACCATGTTTTCTATTGGTTATCCACTCATGGTTTTAGAATGGCTTGAGTTTACATGTGCTGTAGTAATGGAAATACCCTAGGGTAATCAATGCTAAATAAAATATAATTAGTTATAATTCTCTCTGTACTTCCACACCCGTTGAGATACCTGGTATCCTGGGTAGTTCCTGTGGTGATCAGAAGAGTTCATGCTGATCCAGTATGTGTTATCTCTGTAACTATACATTCTTTTGATTGCCATGGGAACCATACAGGCTGGTTAACAGCTAGCATGAAATGTTTTCTTTCAAAGTATTAATGTTTAAGGACTTATTCTCAGAGCCTGTTCTTTACAAAATCTTGTACCTATTATCTCTAAATCCCAGTTTGCCCTATTACTTTTTCTTGCGTTGCCGGAAGAAGTGGTCATTACATCTGGGATAGGCAAAGTCATCTTATTAAGGCTCCAACACAAGGGGATACCTAGCTTCCCAGACTGGCCCTGCCTAGCTAGCAGGTAACAGAGTTTTGTTGGAGTTCAACAAAAGACAAACAAGAGACAATTTTTAAAAATTCTCTTGCCCTTTCCCCGGTTCCAATGGGCATGAGGAAGAAAAATACTTTACAGATCAAAGAAGCAGCAGAATGTTTTGCATGGCACCATTTCTCTGCAAGATTCCCGGCCCCGGCCCCAAAAAGGAAATAAACTAGCCACCATTTTCATACCTATGCTTGTTGATGGGAAAGATGTATTCATGAGGCACAAACCCAGCACTAAGATGGCATTCTTCTTTTTTCCTCCCCTCTGTGCTGGAAACAAGCCAGGCTCAGTTCAAAGTGGCAGGCAAGCTTCTTTTCCCCTATCCTGGATTGGGAAGGCAGCTGTGTCACTTCAGCAGCCACAACTAGAGCCCACAGATGTTACCTTGATGTGAAAGTGTTGTAAATAATTCCTCCAAAAGTGTTCAATGAGGCCTCTCCTGTTTCCTACCTCTTTCCCAGAACACTGTTATCAGCAATGTGGTTGCCCCCACTTGCTTTTTCCCCTCAGTACCTCACCAAGGCAGAAAAGACATGTTGGAGAAGGATGGCTGCTTTTGTTCTTGCTTACCCTGAACAAGCAGCTCCCCATTC
This sequence comes from Shinisaurus crocodilurus, assembly GCA_021292165.1. Taxonomy (NCBI): domain Eukaryota; kingdom Metazoa; phylum Chordata; class Lepidosauria; order Squamata; family Shinisauridae; genus Shinisaurus; species Shinisaurus crocodilurus. Next base: position 133,305,045 of record CM037878.1, read on the forward strand.
CTCTTATACACACGTTTAGAGTATGACAAAACCCAAAGATGATTACTGAGACCTACCCATTGATGTACAAAAACAATGGAAAGGGATGGCAGCTCCCAGTCTCTCTCTTCTCCTGAGCAAGCTGCCTTCCCTCCTCTGTCTGAGAGATGAACAGTAGCACTGCTATCCAGGAACTGGTGCACATGTTGGAAACATAACCAACAACTTGGGGATAGAATTTAAACCATTTCTGTGTAATGGTTTTCCACCATGCTCATGGGTGTTCCCTCTTACTCACTTGGTTCTTTGAATGGGCTGTTTTATAGGGGATTTAGTATGCATACAGCCTCCTAAAAAGCATGGACAACCTTTCCCCTGTACCCTTTCCTGAAGAGTAGCCTTTCTGTTCATGAATCTATTGAGGAGCAGAGCAGAAATCAGGACCCTAGGCAACTCCTAAACTGAGGCCAAACTTAGGTCTGACAACAGAAGGAAGTTCTTCTCAGTCATGTCATTAGAGTGGAGGTCCACAATGCAATGGCACCTGTGGGCATCCCCAATGGTGCCTGTGAAGGGGTCCCCAATGTAGCACCCGCAGGCACTCGCAAAACCTCTTTTTTCGGTTTTTTAATATACATACATGGATTTGTATATATCCATAGCAATGAATACATATTAAATGCATACAACTTTATAGCAATTATACATAAGCTTCAACAAAAATGGACCAAATATCCAAATAAGTATCCATTTGAATGTAGCGTCTATATGCCACCCATACAAATACTGAAAGCATTGTAAGGTCCTCAATCCACTGCATTATAGGTGAGTGTTTATCCTTCCAGTGTTGTAATATCAGTCTTTAAGCTGTCAAAAGGCTGCAGAGGATCCATTTACGCTGACCATTTGTTAATTTCCATGAAGAAGGTAAATAATTTAAAAGAGTGTGAACATCAGTGAATGTTCCAGTACAAAATTTATCTGTGTAATAACCTCCTCCCAAAAAGAATCAACTACTGGACATTGCCAAAACATATTTTAAAAGAAGCATTAGCTATATTGCACCACCAGCAATTAGCCAAATTAGACAATCACTTATTAAATAGATGTTGTGTCCAATAGACACGAAACAAAAGTTTTTTCTGAATAAGACACAGCCTAAGATCCAGAGATGCAACAGGTAGATGCCAAAGCAGTGATCCACTGATTAGGCATTGTGTGGTGGTGGCCACAGCAGTTTCTCAAATTCCCAAATGTGCCCATGGGTCCAGAAAGGTTGGGGACTCCTGCTTTGGAGAATGATATGCTGTCAGTCCAAGAATAAATTCCTGAAGAGAACGTTTGGACAGGATGTCAAATTAAGAACATAGGACCAGAACCAGACAGAATTCCCAGCTTTCTAGCAACTCTCCTAAAAATGTACTTTCTGGTAGAGCACAGACAAACTTGAGAAACTGGCTTGGCCATGTGACAGACTCCTGCTATATTTCCCAGTGATGAGTCCATACTGATGCCGCATCCCTGAAGTTGCAGAAAGCCAGTCTGATGTAGTATACAGTGTGTTGCATTTTTTCTACCAAAGAAACCTGGCTACAGATCCCTGATATTTGCTGGACTTCCAGAAACAAGGTGTCCTGCAGACACTCAATGTTTAGTTAAATGGGATCCTAAAAATATGGTGTCTTCGATGTCTCTATACTAATGCCCAGAGTATGGGCAACAAACAGAATGAACTTGAACTCTTAATACATGAGGGCAAATACGACTTGATAGATATAACTGAAACTTGGTAGGATGACTCCCATGACTGGAATACAGCAATTGAAGGATATAACTTGTTCAAAAGGAACAGAAGCAACAGAAAGGGAGGTGGAGTTGCGCTATATGTTAAAAATACGTATCTCTGCACAGAGATACAGGAAGATGAGCTTGGCAGCCCCATTGAGAGCATCTGGGTTAAAGTAAAGGGGGCAAAGAATAAGACGAACATGGTGGTTGGAGTCTACTACCGACCACCCAATCAAGGAGAAGACGAGGATGAAACTTTTGAAAAGCAAATTGCCAATGTTTCAAGGAGGCATGATGTAGTAGTGATGGGTGACTTCAATTTCCCTGATATCTGTTGGGAGACAAATTCTGCCAAACATGGCCCCTCCAAGAAATTCCTGACCTGTGTTGCTGATAACTTCCTCCTACAGAAAGTGGAGGAAGGAACTAGAGCAGTGTTCTCCAACCTTGGGTCCCCAGATGTTTTTGGCCTACAACTCCCAGCATGCCCCAGCCAGCGTAGCTGGGAGTTGTAGGCCAAAAACATCTGGGGACCCAAGGTTGGAGAACACTGAACTAGAGGATCAGCTATCCTTGACCTAATTCTAACCAACAGAGACACGTTAGTGGATAAAGTGGCAGTTTCGGGAACTCTGGGGGGAAATGACCATGTTATACTTGAGTTCTTGATTCTAAAGGAAGCAAAAGCTGAGTGTAGCCAAACGCGTACCCTGGATTTTAGGAAAGCCAATTTTAATAAACTCAGAACAATGATAAGTAAGATCCCATGGCAAGCAACTCTAATGAGAAAAGGAGCCCAGGATGGGTGGGAGTTTTTAAAAAAAGGAAATTCTAAAGGCACAATGACAAACAATTCCCACAAGGAAAAAAGGCAGAGGGCAACAGAAGAAGCCAGTGTGGCTTCACAAAAAACTCAGAGATGACCTGAAAACAAAAAAGGACACATAAGGATGTGGAAGGAAGGCCAGGCTACAAGGGAAGAGTACAGGCAGGTAGCACAGAACTGCAGGAATAGTGTCAAGAAGGCTAAAGCTAAGAATGAGCTGAGGCTAGCCAGGGATGTTAAAAACAACAAAAAAGCTTTCTTCAGATACATGCATAGTAAAAGACAAAGGAAAGAAATGGTGGTTCAACTACGCAGTGAGGATGGCAAATTGATAACAGAAGACAAAGAAAAGGCAGAAGTGTTCAATTCCTACTTCGGCTCAGTCTTCTCCCAAAAGAGAGTTTATGTCCCTGGCAAACCTGAAGTGCAGACTGAAGGGGCAGGATTGCAGCTTGAGATTGATAGGCAAACGGTCAAGGAACACCTGATTACTTTGAATGAGTTTAAATCTCCAGGGCCTGACGAACTGCATCCTAGAGTAATAAAGGAACTGGCAGAAGAACTCTCAGAACCACTGTCTACTATCTTTGAGAAATCATGGAGGACAGATGAAGTGCCAACTGACTGGAGGAGGGCAAATGTTGTTCCCATCTTCAAAAGGGGCAAGAAGGAGGAACCTGGGAACTATAGACCAGTCAGTCTAACATCAATCCCTGGGAAAATTTTGGAGCAGATTATAAAGAAGTCAGTCTGCAAGCACCTTGAAAACAATGCAGTGATTACTAGAAGCCAGCATGGATTTGTCAAGAACAAATCCTGCCAGACTAATCTGATCTCATTTTTTGATCGGGTAACCTCCCTTGTGGACTGTGGGAATGCTGTGGACATCATATATCTGGACTTCAGCAAAGCTTTCAACAAAGTGCCTCATTATATCCTGATTAGCAAGCTAGCTAAAAGTGGGCTAGATGGAACAACTATCAGGTGGATCCACAATTGGCTACAGAATTGGACTCAAAGAGTGCTTATCAATGGTACCTTCTCAAACTGGGGAGAGGTAATGAGCAGGGTACCATGGGGCTCGGTCCTGGGCCCAGTACTATTCAACATTTTTATTAATGACTTGGATGAGGAGGTGCAGGGAGTGCTTATCAGATTTGCAGATGACACAAAGTTGGGTGGAACAGCTAATACTCTGGAAGACAGAAACAAAATTCAAAGCAATCTCGATAGGCTGGAGCACTGGGCCGAAAACAACAGAATGAAATTTAATAGGGATAAATGCCAAGTGCTGCACCTAGGGCAGTGATGGTGAACCTATGGCACGGGTGCCACAGCTGGCACGCAGGGACCTCTCTGTGGGCACTCGAGCCATTGGCCACCAGATCGCAAAAAGACTGTCCCCTTCTGCAAAACACTAATGATTTTGTTCTTTCTCACAGTGTGGAACAGAATGATTTTATTCTAGAATTCCTGTTACAGAATTCTTTTCTACATTGTTATCACATTTAAAAGATTTTGAAGAATGATGCACAGAGCATGGCTTGGATGTAAAGCCCTAACAGTTGACCTGAGTGCTGCATGTGTTGCTCTCAAACTAACGGAGTATGAGCCAAGGTTTGACAAATTATCAGCATGCATGCAATAGCAAAAATCACATTAATTGTGCAAAAGCATGCCCAATGCAAACTTTTACCTAATGTAGTGTTTGCAGTCCAAGACATAAAGTGTTTAAAATGTGTTAAGCACGTTTAGTTTTCTTGTTTATGTTGCTCATCCTATACGGTTGACTTTTACTTTTACTAATCCGACATCTGTAGAAGAGGAAAGGACCGGGTAAGCTTAGCCCCATAACAATTTCAGTCTGGCATTAACAATCATATTACAGTTAGAATCCTTTATCCAAAAATACATGTGCCGATATTTTACAAAGCTTTGTATAAATTCTTCAGGCTATGTGTCAATGTATACTATAATAATTTTTTGAGTTGAATTTTTTTTTCAACAAAAAACTGTTTTGTATCATTGAAAGCCTCTGTTTGGTTTTCTTTTAAAGACAAAAATATTAATTAGTTCAAACTGTGAGAGTTGTTTTTCTAAAACTAGTTTAATTGCAGTGTTGGCACTTTGAAATAATAAGGTGTTTTGGTTTGCAGTTTGGCACTCGGCTCAAAAGGTTCGCCATCACGGACCTAGGGAAAGGAAACCAAATGCAGAGTTACAGAATGGGGGACACTTGGCTCAACAATACTACAAGTGAGAAGGATCTTGGCATTGTTGTAGATCACAAACTGAATATGAGCCAGCAATGTGATGTGGCTGCAAAGAAGGCAAATGCTATTTTGGGCTACATTAATAGAAGTATAGCTTCCAAATCGTGGGAAGTGATAATTCCCAATTACTCAGCACTGGTTAGGCCTCATCTTGAGTACTGTGTCCAGTTCTGGGCACCACACTTTAAGAAGGATGTAGACAAACGAGCGGGTTCAGAGGAGGGCAACAAGGATGATAAAGGGACTGGAAACAAGGCCCTATGAGGAGAGACTGAAAGAACTGGGCATGTTTAGCCTTCAGAAGAGGAGACTAAGGGGAGATATGATAGCACTCTTCCAGTACTTGAAGGGTTGTCACACAGAGGAGGGCCAGGATCTCTTCTCGATCATCCCAGTTTGCAGGACACGGAATAATGGGCTCAAGTTACAGGAACCCAGATTCCACCTGAACATCAGAAAAAATTTCCTGACTGTCAGAGCAATAAGACAATGGAACCAACTACCTAGGGAGGTGGTGGGCTCTCCCACTCTGGAGGCATTCAAGGTGCGGCTGGACAGCCATCTGTCGGGGATGCTTTGACCTGGATTCCTGCCTTGAGCAGGGGGTTGGACTCGATGGCCTTGTAGGCCCTTTCCAACTCTACTTTTCTATGATTCTATGACACACACACATCATTTCCAGATACCTTAATACTAGCCTGTGAGTCATTAGGGCATGCTGCTTCTTTTAGGACTACTGCCAGCTCATTAATTGAGTGGTTTGCTCTGCAGTTCTGAGGATGCAGTTATTCTCTTGATGGACACATGTAAGGCAGCTTTGTGGATCCCTGCACAACATGTACAAGACATAAAATAGACATTTTTTCCTTGGCTGAAGCAGTGTTTGGCAGGAGGGTGTGTCAGAATAGTGTCACTATTTTCATCAAGCTATTGGTTATGGGACCCACCCTGGGGCTGACACTGCTTTAGTACATCCCAGATATGTTGACTGCCTCCCCCTGCCAGCTTGGGAGAAAGGGAACTGTTGCTTAATTTTTAAATGCTAAATGCTCATTCTCGAATGTGGCAGGAAAATGAATTGTCTCCCTCCCCTTTCCTAACCATGCAGTTTAATTCTGAGATCCAGGAGGTTAGAAAGTTTTATCTTCCAGGGGTTTCGTTCTAACATACCTTCCTTAATATTTTTTCTGGAGTGTTTTGTTCTGTAAATGTACTGTATTAGATATGTTTAATAGGGTTGAGTGGACTTAGATTGCTGGGTTCAGTCTGGGAGGATGGGTAGCTCATCTTGGTATCCAAGCAATTTGAGCCTGCCCATAGCCAAGTGAAGGTTCTGTCTCAGATGTGACAACTGCCTCCTGCTGACACCTCAGAGAATGGGAATTCGCATGTAAACAAAATTTCCTTTCTCATTATTTTTTTTTTTCAATTTTCATTTCCTTACCTTTCTAATTATTTTCATCTTTTTCTTTTTCTTTTTAATATGCTACATCTCATTCATTACTGATTTTATGGAAAACCCATTTGATCTTTTTCTTTGTACATTTGCTTTATTTTAATATGATTAAATATGTATTACCGGTAAGCATTATGCTAGGTGTGCTATAGAGCAGAGACAACTGGGGCTCCAACTGTGATTATAGAGAGCATAGGTGCTTCTAGATGGGCAGCTCTTAGTGCTATCAATCCAAAGGTGGTGTGCAGCTATTTCATCTTTCCCTCCTTAATGTTTTGTTTTGCTTTTTGTTTTTGGTGGTAAGAAAAAGGATGGAAGAAGCAATGGGAAAACATGGGAGGGTTACAAATGGAAGACGTCATTGTATTGGACCCCCTGTTTGAGGTGGGGTGTGATGTCAGAATAAAAGCCTTGTTTGAAGGCACTGCAGAACTCCTGTTCCCTGCATTTTAGCTGTATGGAATTGCAAATGAATCTCAAATAATGGGCATAGTTGTCTCCTCGTGTGAAAGAGGGAACATTTGTCACATCTTCAGGTGGAAGGAAATTTAAACTACTCATGGCTTGCACAGGAAGAGCAGAATGAATGTGTTGTAGATTTCAGGTATGGACAAAGGAAGAGTTGAGTACTTGTATGTGAGAAGCCTTTTTATATCTGTTTGAGGAAATGAGAGAAATGACAGCATAAGGTTCTTATGTATTGTAACCCTGCGTTGCATGGAAATGACAAAATATATATATATATTTTACCCCCCTAGGTACTTGTATTGTTAAATGTATTTTCAACTATTCCAGGCTTGTTTTGATTTTTCAAATTAATATCTTACATAATATTTATTTATTTATTTCATTTTTATACCGCCCAATAGCCGAAGCTCTCTGGGCGGTTTACAACAATTAACAATATGAATTTCTTACTTTTGCAGCAATCTTTCCAGTGGATAAACCCTGGCCGTAGCTGCTAATACGGGTATACTCTCTGTGTAGCTGTGGCATAATTCCAGGAAAAGGCAGTAGGGCATGAGAAGCAGTAAAAAAAAAAAAGAGTAAATAGAGAGTAGCCATATTCACTCTGAGAGATGGGTGTACCGTATATACGCGAATACAAGTCGAGTTTTTCAGCACATTTTTTGTGCTGAAAAATGCCCCCCTCGACTTATAAGTGGGTCAGCGCTCCCCCAGGACCCCCGCTGCCACCGCCAGGCACCCCCCTCCACCCCCAGGACCCCTGCTGCCACCCCCAGACACCCCACCCCCACCCCCGTACCTGCACCCGCCGCCGCCGAAGCCCCTCCCCGTCGAAGCCGCGCCGCGCCGCAGCCCCCCCATGCCACCCCCATGCCACCCCCACGCTACCCCCCGTCACCGTACCTGCTCCCGCCGCCGTAGCCCCACTTCGGAAGGGGAGGGGCGCGAGCGATCCTCTTCCCGCCCGAACCTGCGCCTTTCGCGGCCGGCCGGCTGGCCGGCCGAGCTGGCTGGCTGGCTGGCTGGCGGGGGCCAGCTCGGAGCGCGGTGCCATCGCGCTGGGGGAGGGCGCACGGAGGCCCCCTCTCCGCCGCTCTCCACCAGACACCAGATCCAGGGGGGCGCCTGAAGTTTCCTTCCCCCCCGCCGGCGCCTCTCTCTCTATTTTTCTTCCGGCGGGGGGCGGCGTTTGCTTTCCTCCCTTCCGCCGGACGGTCCGCCCGGGCGCTGCTTGAGCGGAAGGGAGGAAGGACGGACCGTCCGGCGGAAGGGAGGAAAGCAAACGCCGCCCCCGCCGGAAGAAAAATAGAGAGAGAGGCGCCGGCGGGGGGGAAGGAAACTTCAGGCGCCCCCCTGGATCTGGTGTCTGGTGGAGAGCGGCGGAGAGGGGGCCTCCGTGCGCCCTCCCCCAGCGCGATGGCACCGCGCTCCGAGCTGGCCCCCGCCAGCCAGCCAGCCAGCTCGGCCGGCCAGGCGGCCGGCCGCGAAAGGCGCAGGTTCGGGCGGGAAGAGGATCGCTTGCGCCCCTCCCCTTCCGAAGTGGGGCTACGGCGGCGGGAGCAGGTACGGTGACGGGGGGTGTCTGGGGGTAGCGTGGGGGTGGCATGGGAGGGCTGCGGCACGGCAGATGGTGTACATTAGATTTATTAGTGTGTTAGTATTAAAAGATGCTGGTGGCCATGGAGCAGTTGAGCCAAGGCGCAATGCATTGCTTTCAGTCCCTATGGATTAACTACTTACATAACCACAGTCTCTCGAGTGTTAGTTGCTTAGGGTTTTTTTAATACGTTACTGTAGATGCATATTATTTAAAGTTAGTCATTTCCCTCATGCCCAAGCATTAACTGGCAGTTTTTATATATTTGATGTTTGTGGGGAATGAATGAGGTCTACTATGCTTAGAATGCTGAACAGCCAATGCTCTTTCCATCTGAAGTGTATTCTATTCTTCCAGGACACCTGACTGACAGTGAATGTAATCAGAGGCATATTTCCAAAAAGGGCTCACTGACAGACCGTAAGAGGAGTTCCAGCAGATCTCGAAAAAAGGGGGATGAGTCACAGCCATCAGGATACCACAGTGAAGGCAAGAAGAATGGTTTAATTCTTAAATCGTTGTGTCTGTTCAGTTTGGGATGTGAATTGGGTCTCCTTTCTGGCTGTATCAGTTCAGAAAGATGGTATGAAAAGTGCTGTTAATTTAAAAGGAAGCTATTTATGTTGCTTATGCTGCCTTCTCCTTCTGTTCTTAAACTGCAGGGGAAACATTGAAGGAGAAACAAGCCCCCAGAACTGCCCCTAAGACATCAAGCAGTACCAGCAGGCTAAGGGAATTTAAAGAGACAGTCAGCAACATGATCCACAACAGACCATCACAGACAAGCCAGGGTTCACCACATGGAAAGAAGGATCAGACTGAAATACAGTCACTGCCCAGAGCTCTGCCTGTTCAATCTCGAGACTGGGAAATGGAGAGTACCAGTAGTGAATCCAAATCAAGTTCTTCTAGCAAGTACCGTCCAACTTGGAGACCCAAAAGGGAGTCACTGAACATAGACAGCATCTTCAGTAAAGAAAAGAGGAAACAATGCGGCTACACACAACTCAGCCCCTTCTCAGAAGATGCAGGTAAAAATGTGGGAGAGATGTGCATTGGGATGGAGAGAAAAATGCATTTGTCCTTTTTTGGTTGATATGTAGAAACATTTATATATGTAAGTTGTTGGCTAGTATGCGTGGCTGGCTAGTCCATGTATTATACTATGTCAGATGAACATTTGAAAATCTTTGAGGGAAACCTGAATTGTCCTTTTGTGCTCTTTTGTCTGTTTTGTATTCTGTCTGAACAACATGGGAAGAGAAACATTTGCCAAAATACTTCAGATCCACCCAGGATCTTTTCTTAGTGAGGACCATTTGGCATTCCTCTTTACTTATATATGCAAAACACAGCATTTTCATCTTACTTTCTTCTGCAGCACAATATTTTAGGGCTGTAGACTAAGAAAAGGAAGCACCTACTTACCACAGCTTCCGTTGACACTGTCTGATGGTGAGATTGACTGCTATAGAATTGGCAAATGCTTAACCAGGGCTTGCCTCTAATAGGAAAACCCTGCAATTACTAGACCCAAAACTTCAACAAATCCCAGAATTCAAAACTGGAGATGAAAATACTGGCTAATCCTGCTATTTGTCATGAATTGCTAGGAGGAAGGATGCAAAATATTTTAACCAGAAACCTGCACAAAGAATGGTGATTTTGCAATAACCCCCCCCCCCCCGCCCCAAAGGCTTCAGACTTCCTATGAGTGAATGAAGGAAGGATGCCTGGATTTAGAATGGATAAATGATGTAGTTTAATGGTGTGGCAATTAGATGAGGAGGAAACGGGGAGCTACTAGAAGGCTCTATAAGGATTACAAAGCACTGAAAAGTGAATTGAAACATAATGATGGACATCTATCAAAGTGTATGAAAGGTAGAGAGACAGGGTGGATTGATTTACAATAGTCATTTATAGCATCAAGAAAAAAGGCGAATTTATATCAATGATTTAATTCAAAGATTGTCATCTATTATTTAGATAATTCCTAAATAAAAGTTCATAATAATGTAAGCCTTAAAACACAGCTGTTTTCAAATTTAATAGATCCTTTATACAACTTGAAAGGGCACCCTCTAAGTTTCTTAAATATTTAACTTGTACTGTTTTAGAAACAGTATTCAGCTTAGTTTTAGATAATGAGCGAATTGCAGAGATCAGCAGTTGCTAGTCATAAAATAGGAGTCAAAGTCACTCAAATAAATCAGTGAATGACACCAGTAGTGACTTGTCCTGGTTCCAGTATCAAACTATTACATACGTACATGAAACTATTGTGTTATGTGGTGCCTGATGAAGATGCTTTCTCCACAGTTCTTTCTTTGTCAAGAGAAGGAGCAATTAATAATTATTTATTGTATTGTTTGTTGTAAAAAAAAAAAAAAGTGTACCGCCATTAGAGCATAAGCATTTTAGAAGAGCTGTGCTGGATTAGACTAAAGGCATATCAGGTCCAGCATCCTGTTTCCTATAGTGACCAGCCAGATGCCTCTGAGAAGCCCACAAGCAGGACATGAGGGCAATGGCACCCCCATGTTGTTCTTCAGTGGCTGATGTACATAGGCATATGCTGCCTTTGATCCTGGAGGTAGTATATAGCCAGCACGACTAATAGCATATACCCTATTCTTCTCCAGAAAGAAACCAAAGTGGCCTACACTCAAAATAAGATTACGTTATAACTATATAAACATAATTACAAATAATAAAAACAAAAAGAAAATATCAGCACCAAACAGCAAAGTAAACAACTTTGAGCCAGTGTGGCGTAGTGGTTAGAGTGTTGGACTGGGACTCGGGAGATCCGGGTTCAAATCCCCACTCGGCCATGAAACTCACTGAGTGACTTTGGGCCAGTCACTGACTCTCAGCCTAACCGACCTCACAGGGTTGTTGTGAGGGTAAAATGGAGAGGAGGAGAAGCATTATGTAAGCCGCCTTGGGTTCCTTGCAGGAAAAAAGGCGGGGTATAAATATAATAAATAAATAAACAACCATACCATCAAAACTAAAGCAACACTGATCAAAATGGGGGGGGGGGGAACGACCCTAACACAAAACCAGAACCAACAATAAAACAACCAAAATGCCTTTGGCCCCTGCCAAAGGCCTCTCTCAAAAGCCAGGTCTTAATCTGGTGTCCAAGTTAAGCCCTGCAGTTCTACTTATTGTGTTGATTCAGGTGGTGGTTCTTGCAGCTTGGCAGAAGGGGGAGTGGACCTCTTCAATGTCACACCAGCCAGGTCCTGCACCCTCCCTAACAGAGACGAGTTGGGCTGATTAGGCCACAGTGCACATTCATGCCACCGCCAGCTGACAGACAGCTACCAAGTCAGTACAGTGCCCAGTGCTTCAGTGCTCCTTCCCTTCACACAGGGTCCAGGGCCACTACTGCTCTGCTGCCACAGCCTTCCTGTAATTGGGGATAGGCGAAGCTCCTTGGCAGCCAGTTGGGTCCTGGCTACATTGTCCAGCATGGAGGCTTTCAAAACAGCAGTAGCCCAAGGGGAAGACTCATTGGCGACAACTTCACAGGTGCCTGAGGAGGCAGCGCGTGCAGCAGGAGGGACGAGTCAGGCAGCTGGTGCTACTTTGCCTTCTCCCCTGTTTTATTGCCCTGTTGGGGATCAAGCACACTCTATTTTCCTTCAGTAGGTCAAACAGCTAGTCTCCCAGAAGATAAAGGGGGCAGTGTGTCTCATATGAGGGGAGAAGCAGAGGCTGCCCCCAATGCTAGCCGAGTCTCCAGGTTCACATGCCACTTGTCATCCTGATGTGGATCGCAAGTGGTGTGCAAATGGACTCAGACAGTGCTGGGTGGAGATGCCACCACCTTGTCCAAACCTTGCGAAAAGGGGGGATATTGACAACTGGGCAATAGTTATTAAAATCCAAAGAGGGTTTCTTAAGGACCGGTCATATAATCACCTCTTTCAGGGCAACTGGCACCACCCGCTCTTAATAAAGAGATATTAACTACCTCTTGAACCCTCTGGCTAGTTAATAGCCGAAATGAGCAAGGATCAAGAAATACGAATGGTTGGATGCATTCCAAAAGCACTTTGTCCTCATTCTCAGGCTGCATCAACTGAAATTGATCCCACACAACCAGACTAGGCAGTGCTCTGGACACCTCCACTGGAATGGAATGAGATTGTCAAATTCAGAGTGAATATGAATGACTTTATCCTCAAAGTGCCTAATGAACTTGTCACATTAGGCCTCCAAGGGTTCCACCACATCCCCAACTATGTCTGGCTTTAGCAGCCTATTCACCACTTGGCAAAGTTTTGCTAGATGACTACTCAAGTATATAATGGAGGCAGAGAAGTAAGACTGCTTTGCCACCAGCACTGCCACAAAGTAGACACGAGAGTGTACTCTCACTTGTATTCTATTGTATTGACTGTGAGATTTGTGCTACCTGTGTTCTAGTCGTCGTCCTAGTCATTGTCCTGCCTGTTTCATTTTCCGTAGTTCCCAGTAAATCAGAGAGCTAGTTGGGCTTGAGGGCACTAGAGAGGATGCTTGGAACAATCATATCGATAGCCCATTCCATCTCACCATACATACTACAGTGAGGCCAGTACCTTTACAGTAGCATCAGCCATCTTAACTGGAAACTCTCCAAGAGCATTCAGGAATCTCTCAGATTCCATAAATCATCCTGGAGTGGACCATCTTAATCATTCCATCACCCCTGTGCAGGGGAATGGCCACAGACAATCTAAACTTAACCAGGAAGTGATCTGACCACATGATAATAGGTTTCATAGATTTCATAGATCATAGAGTTGGAAGGAGCCTGCAAGGCTATCAAGTCCAACCCCCTGCTCAATGCAGGAAACTAGAGGAGGGGTCTCCCATCCAAGTAATAACCAGGCTTGACCCTGCTTAGCTTTCCACGCTCAGACAAGCTGAGCCAGCGTAAGCCACAGGCCTGTGACAGGTTCACAGAGAAGCCTCCTAACGCCACACCTCCAGCCTCACACTTAGTTGAAAACACTAGGTCAAGAGTATGCTCTGCTTAATGGGCTGGCCCAATTATCTACTCAGGCGGCACCATGGTTATCATGGTGGGCCTGAAGTCCTGAGCTGATCCCCCTAAAGCAGCTCAGTGTGAATGTTAAAATCCCCCAGGACCACAGTCACATGGTTTTCCAACACTATACCAGAAACCACCTCTGTCAGCTCACACAGGAAGACTGATGGGTAGCAGGATGGTGGGCATGCCAGGAGAATCCCTAGCTTGTTTCTCTGGCCTAACATCAAGTACAAATGCTCAGCCTGGTTTCCTGATGAGGAAGAAAAGCTCTTTATGGATTACAACAACCTCTTCCCCAACCCCTCCAGCCTATGTTGGTGTTGAACTGTATTTGAGCAGATCAACTCCACCCAGGTCTCAGTGACACATGCCTGTTGTCCCTGAAGACTCCCTTTTTGGTGACCACCATGTCTGTCCCTAGGCTGGGAAACTGTGTGCACTCAGTCACAACCCACGTTACCTGAATCGATACAGTGACAAGTGGTCCTCTGTTCTGATGCCACATTCTAGCCCAGGGTCTATTTCTTCCATCTCCACCAGGACATCATCTTATCTACCCTTTTGCTGAATCCAATGGATGAATGGGAATGAGCCCTTCACATCCTAGGTGTTTGTCAGGCACTGACCTTCTACCTCAATTAGAGAGTTCTGTTTTGCAAGGACTACAGTCTGTTCACCTGGGACTGTATGTGTCCTCATAGCATCTAAGTGGATTTTTGCTGCCACAAATCTCTGTTATGAGCTGTCTGGTCAGACTCCCCAATTAGTTGTCAAGGCTCATCCTATAAAAAGTATAGCTACTTCATCTGCCTTTGTTAGTTAGAGGTGTCCTGTTGGAAGAGTTATGTAGAACAGCAACCTGATTGATTCCATTGAACTTTATCAAGCATTATTTAGTGGATGTGTGCTCCAGAGCAGATGGCTGTTTTGGAAGACTGGTTCTGCAAAGTCTCTTCACATGAAGATACAGCACCCTCTTCCAGGTATACCATCTTGCTAGTCTTATTAGTGTGACTTCACAGAGATTATAAAGAAGAAAGACAGGTTGCTAACTGTATTGGATGTTCTTAAAGTGGTCATCTGTGCAATCACACAACCTGCCCTCCTTCCGCACTGCTAGAACCTCTCTCTCTTGTGATTAGAAAGAACTGAGCATAAAGGGCTTCACCCCACCCCTTTAGGCATAGGTTCCTCACCTTTCTGGGAGGGAGCGGTAAATATCAATTCCCTGGCTTTAGGAAGCACAAATCCCATCAGTATGAGTGCACAGGTAACCATTTGAAGGACATCAAGTAAAAGTAAACAACATGAATTTACAAAGCTGAAATGTATTGGTTTAGAGTGTGATAGAATGAAAATTGATTCTTCTGTCATCTCGTGTTCTTTTTATCTTATTAGCTAAAGAATTTATGGAAGATGAGCTAAAGGAGCCAATCTCTCAAACAAGACCAAACCAATCAAACAGGTATAAGCACTGGGCACTAGGTCGGGGTGCGCACCATATGGTGGATCAACATCCTCGTTTGATCCAAAGGATGGAATCTGGCTATGAAAGCAGTGAACGCAACAGCAACAGCCCAGTCAGTCTGGACATGCCTTTGTCAGAGAGCTCTAGCACCTCTAGGTAAGTTTCATAAAAATACATTTTAATTCCTTTTACAACACCAAAGGGTGAAGCACCATGTGATCTCTCTGTTAAGCACTTTGGGAGTTTACATGTAGAGATGGTTTGTAAATTAGAATAATAAATAAACATATAAAATGGTTGTAGTATCTGCCAGCTGCTACAGGCACATGCATTGGAGAACTACCTTTCAGCTATCACTTGCCCCATGATCTAGGCGAGCAGAGCCACCACTGCGTTCCTACATGCCAATAGTGTCTCACTTTTTGTTGCAGAGGAACAAGGAAGTCACTTCCCAACTGTTTACCTTCCTTGTTCTGTTTGACTTCAGCTATTTTTCCCTTGTTCCCTTCCCAACTGTAGGCAAGGGCAGCTGACATCAGAGAGGACAAGGGAGGATAACAGCGGAGGAGTGACTTCCTTGTTTTTCTCCACAAGAAAATGTAATTGCCAGTAGTGACTTTCCCCTTGCCCAGAGGATGAGGTTCTGGGAGGTTTCCATACATGCTAAGATAACATGTGGACTGATCCTAGAACCCCAGAATTGTAGGTAAAACATAAATCTAGTACAGTGTTGTATGTAAGTAACTAAACCAAAACATAAGGGTGTTCAGATCCTTATGATTTTTTAAAGACTGTTCTAGTGGGTGCACATTTTGAGGTTCTCTTAAGGAGCCAGAATGTCATATGTATCTATGGCCTCCACATTCCAGGCTCTGTACTATTCCTGTAGAGAAAATACAGATGTTAACTGACATGGAGGAAATCTGATGTTTTGAAGGCCTGGTACTTCTGTATAGTAGGTAAATCCATGGCACCTAGGGAAAAGGTTACAAAAGAACTGCAACTAGAAGACTGTGTTCCTTTATGGGTTTTCTCATAAAAGCTGTATCACTCACTCAATCATAGCTAAAGTCCTTAAGACTTATCTAAAGATTTGAGAATTAATAATCCTGGTATTACTTCATGTAATTATTTTTATATTCCTACCATCAAAATTAATGAAACTCCTTGACTAAGAGGTGCCCATGAATCTCTAGTTCTCTCTCACAGCTAAAAGCCTGTTCTTGGGTCATCTATATACTGTATATAAAAGAAGGTGTCCTGACTGACTGAGTGACTGATTTTTGATTGACTGACTCATCAACGCCCAGCTCAAACCGTTTAATCTAGGAACGTGAAATTTTGAAGGAACATAGTTTTTATGACGTAGACACCCACTAAGGAAAGATTTTTGGAAATTTCGTCCCTAAGGGGGTGAAAAAAGGGGGCAAAATTGCCCCACTCTCATATCTCCTATGGGCAAAACAATAGGGGAGCAGTTATGCAAATCGGCCTCACCTCATAATTGCTGCAGGAGCCAATAGGAGCAGTTATGCAAATAGCCCATACGACACTTAGAATGTTCGTATGAATTCCTGCAGGGGCCAATAGGGGTGGGTATGCAAATCTCCCCTAGGCCATTTAGAATGTTCTCTGAGGGGGTGAAAAGGGAGGGAAACTTTTTAAATGACTGAATGACTGTTGTGCGTGGGGTGTCGTCGCATAGGCTCCTACACGGTTGGACGGATCCTCCCCAAACCTGGCACACATACTCTCCATCACCCAAGGAAGATTACTGGCAGGTTCAAATCTCCGAAAAAGCCATCACTGCGCCTGTACAGCCCAAAATAGATGATAGCCAATGGCGTCACTTGGAATGTTCGCAGGGGCCATTCAGGAGCAGTTATGCAAATCACTCCCAACGACATTTAGAATGTTCGTATGAACTGCCACCACAGGGGCCCAATCAGGAGTGGATAGCGGATATGCAAATCTCTCCTACGTCAAAACAGAATGTTCATATGCACTGCTGCTGGGGCCTACACTGGGGGGCTGGGATTTCATTGCTGTGTAGTCCCGGGGGGGGGGCAAGCTGGGATTTCACTGATGCATAGTCCCGGGGGGGGGAGAGCAGGGATTTAATTGGGAGCAGGGATTTCATTGTGAACTCCCGGGGGGGGGGGAAGCAGGGATTTGATTGTTGCGTAGTCCCAGGGGAGACAGACAGACAGGGAATTCATTGTTGTGTAGTCCCGAGGGCGGGAGCTGGGATTTCATTGTGTAGTCCTGGGGCGGGAGCAGGGATTTCATTGTGCAGTCCTGGGGGGCGGACAGAGATTTGATTGTGTAGTCCTGGGGAGGGGAGGAAAGCAGGGATTTCATTGTACAGTCCCGGAGGGGGTAGCAGGGAATTCATTGTTGTACAGTCCCGGAGGGGGTAGCAGGGATTTCACTGTTGTGTAGTCCCGGGGTGGGGGGGTGCAGGGATTTCATTGTTGTGCAGTCCTGGGGGGGAGGAGCTGGGATTTCACTGTGTAGTCCCAGGGGAACAGGGATTTCATTGTGTAGTCCTGGGAGAGCAAGGATTTCATTGTGCAGTTCCGGGGGAAAGGGAACAGGGATTTCATTGTGTAGTCCAGGCGGGGGAGCTGGGATTTTATTGTGTAATCCTGCTGGAGCTGGGATTCCATCATGTTTCTTTTAAAAACAATTGTACCAAATCCTAAAATCCACGCAAGCGAAACTGCTGGCAACAGCTAGTGTACTTATATGGCTGGTTCTAACCGCTCAGGTAGCATCTCCTTGTACCTGTGGCACTGCAAAAGTACATCTCTAAAAGTGTCCAAACAATCTTTATTTTTTCACTTTAGTTGTATCTGTGAGATGCTTGGCTGCTTATATGGACCGTTCATGGAATTGCTACCCTACAAATCATAAGCTAGCTGAATGTTAGGATGTAATGCCTAGTCATAAAACCTCAGATTTTCTCTGGGTTAGAGAAGTAATTGAGATATCGGCCCAAGGCCTAGTGCAGACATAATTCTTATGATTCCTTAAGGCAGGAGTAGGCAACTTATGGCCCTCCAGATGTTTTGGCCTACAACTCCCATCATCCCTCACCATTGGCTATACTAGCTAGGCTGATGAGAACTGTAGGCCAAAACATCTGGAGGCCCACAAGTTGCTCACCCCACCCTTAAGGGATTGGGAGCAGGCTTTGGGATTGTGTGCTCTCTCCCCCTGGCCACTCCCCTCTCTAGTATAGATTGGCACCAGCTGGTTTCAAACCCCAAAACTGGTTTTAATGGTATTAACTTGTAAAGCCCTAAATATCTTGGGGCCAGGTTACCTGAAGCATCGTCTCCTCCCATATATACCTGCTCAGACAGACCCCAAGATCTTCTTTAGAGGCCCTCCTCCAGGAGCTCCCACCAAATGAGGTGAGGCAGCTGGCTCCTAAGGAGAGGTCTTTTTCAGTGGTGGCAGCACCCCAGTTGTGGAATGACCTCTCCAGAAAGGCTCGCCTGGCACTTATATTGTGGTATTTTTGGTGCCAGATGAAGACATTTTTATTACTTTTTAGGCCTTCAGTTTTGTTTTTGAATGTATTATTGTGTTTTTAGATCTTTACCCTGCTGCTGGTTTTTACACTGGCTTTATTCTGTTTAAAACTTTTAAAGATTATATATTATGTTTTATCAAATTGTATTTTAGGGTTTTAATTTTTGTAAATGTCCCAGAGAGCTTTGGCTATTGGACAGTATAGAAACGAAATAAATACATTTTTTAAATGGTAATAGAATCTCTTAATTAGCATTCACTGTGAATAAGACTGGTGCTTATGTAAGCCTTTAGCCATAGCTAAAGACACTGGATGGAAGGTGCACCCAAGAGTGAGGAGAGTGCAAATACCAATCTATTAAAAAGGGTTAAGAGCATGAAGTGTATACTAGCCCCAGGTAGTTTAACTAAGTATCAACAAGCCCTAGAAAGAGTATAGAGATCCTGGTGCTACTACTACTTCTTCAGAATTGAACAAAGAGACCAAGGTGTTTTATATTAGAATAACATTGTTTTTCTTCCTTTTAAAGGGATTCTCATATGAAACGATCTGGAGGTTTTGCCCCTGCCTGGCGTAATATCCCCAAATCACATAGCAGCAGTATCTTGGAAGTAGAGTCTGCCTCTTCTGCTACATGCTGGGCAAAAAACAAGCACGCCATTGGTAATGGTAAGGTGTCATTTTCCATCGCCAAATACTTGCGATCCTGGAACATAGAGGGCCGGCCTGTTTGCACAATCAAATAGCCCACCACGGTTTGCCATTTGAAACCAGGGGCACTTCCAAGCAGGACAACCAAAAGGCATTGTTACTTGTCTCTTCCCCCTCAACAGATTTTTTTTTTTTTTTGTAATTGTGAAGGATCACAAGCAGGATCCTTTGCGTGAGTTCGGCGTTTAACGGGTTAACCGGCACTGAGTTACAGCCCGTACGAGCGCTGGCGACCACCTGCGAGGCTTTCGCGTATAAGAGGAAACCGCAGCCCTTTAAATGACCAAATAAGGCTTTTATTTGTTTATACAAAAATACAGAACGGAACTAGCAGCTTTCCAGGAATACTACAGCATCAACACAACCTTAGGTGACCCCTGGGTTCTCAATGAACAGGCTTAGGCTAGCGGAGGGAATCTAGTCAATTACCTCAGACCAAAGACTCTACGCCTAGTCAGTTTCAGCCTGGCTCCGGGTCAGCCGATCCGTGGATGAGAATGGCGTACTCGGGCTGTTGTCTAGAAGATGGATCTGGCCCCGACGTACCCTTGGTTCCCAACAACCCTCTACCGGAAGGGAGAGGGGTTTTCTACCCCGGAGTTCCCGCTCTCCCCGCCCTCCAGGTCAGGTGGGGCTTATGCCTGCCCCTTCGTTTCAGGTGGGCTTATTCCTGCCCGGGAAGAAGGTGATGTACTGGTACTTTGCAGCTCTTTGAGACTGCCCTGATAGTTTGATGGCCCTTGATGGTCCTTCCTGGGTGTTTTGTGGATCTTCACCGAGACTCTTCTTTGTTGGGGATGACGACCTGTCTGGCTGCTCCTCTGGTGATCTCATCCCTCCTCCCTCGCCCCCTCCCTTAGGGGAAAATTGTGTGTGTGTGTGTGAGTGCAGACTTGTGTTTGGGCTTTCTCCACAGTAATAAAAAAAAAGATGGATGTAGTGGTGAGAAAACACAGGAGCATTGCAAATGGAAGATGACCTAGTCTGGGCCCCCAGTAAAATTCCGTGAATGAGGCAGGGTGATTGCACAATAGAAGCCTCATTTGAAAGCACCCTAAGAGTGCTCTCTCTCTAAAGACTTGGGCCATGTGTATGTAGTGGGAGGATATGTATCGGTGATTGTCCCTTTGGGGTCATCACCAGGCTTAAGCAAGGGAAAGGGCCCCATTATTATTTTTGTGTTCATGCTGATCTATGACTCAATTTTTATTAATTGAGTCACTTGGCTAATTAGGGAATGAGTGCTGGTAGATATTAGGAGCTTTTCAGGGGAAAACCTGTTTATTGATGTGAGACAGAGTTATTAGTAGCTGTAGGGAAGAGTGCAATCGTGTACTAGCTGGAGGAAGGCTGGAGTACTGAGTACATTGATAGGGAGAGCATAATGAAATTGACTCTATTAATGAACTGAGTAGAAGAGTCATACTAAAAATCAAACACCCTTATGTCTAATTTTCAGCTTGCTGCCCACTGAAAAACACTCTCTAATTTATCTAAATCTTTGTCTAATTTGTCAAATCATTTCTGTGAAAGAGTTCTCAGAAAATTCTAACTGTACAAGAACCTGATGCTGAGTGTAACAGAAAAGACTATCCCTAAGGTAGGGAATTTCACAGATAGATATTTTTGCAAACCTGCTCCACAGAAATGCTACCAGTATGCAAAACCTGATAGATATATGTTTCTAATGCTACACACTGTCCCTAAGCCCACAAAATAGTGAGGCTGGTCAAAAACAGCCAATTGGCTACTCTAGTGAGTACTACAGGGTAGGGCAGGGTTCAGAATCTCATGAGCAGAGCACACCACATTAAAATTCATTGAATAATCAGCTGCCCGTGAGGGAATCAAGGAGGTTTAAGAGACTAATGAATGGTTTTTCCCATACTTTCAGTTCCATTTAATAGGAATGCATTATGTTTTATTTTCATTTTGCTTTTGTTTGAATCCAGGATGTTTGTTATGTTCAAGGCTCTACTTGTTCTTTTCGGTTTCATGGAACTTGAAATGTTAACCTTTTGTTCCTGTACTACTTGCTACCTGCCATAGCAGGAACAAGCATAGTGCTGTGATAGAGGGGGAAATGAAAAGCAGCAATAATCAGAGACTGCTTTATGTCACCCAGGAGTAAGGAACTGATTTGTTTTTATATTCCTGTTTTTCTGAAGTGTATTATTCTTCCCTCCACCAATTGTTGCCTGTGAAATATCTTTGAAAATATGCCTTCCAACTCAATTCTTCTTAAGATGCCACTGTTCTTAAATTGAGTACTTTGCATGAAAGCAATTATATAATCAATTAATATATTGGTAACACTTTCTCTTTGGGTTGAGTCTACTGTTTATTTATATGCAGCTATTATTCATAGCAAAAGGATTTGATAGACAGCGGTAGACTTTACTTTTCTGTGGATATGGTGATTAAATATTGCAATTTATGTAGATTAACTGACACAAAGAGTTTACAGTCCCATCCTATGTGGGTGCCTTTAACGCTCCCAACTTGGAGGATTATGGGTATCCAATTGAAGGCGGGAGGAGCACGGCAGATAGGATTGCTGCTGTGCTCCCCTCACCCTCAAAAACATTTAGACGGCCGATTTCAGCCAGTCTTCGGTTCCCAGCCAGTGTGGAAAGAACCGTGGGGGGGAGGGCACTCCATGGGCAGACTTTCCTACTGTGACCTTGGAAAGGATTTCCGAGGTCACGGGGAGACTCTGACCTATCCCATGGCCCCTCAGGCAAGGTTGGAGGGCCATTGGATTGCACCCTTAACCTACAAAGGTTTCTTTATTGTTTCCACCTACATAACAGAAAGGAAGAAAGAAGGTAACTTCGTATGCCATGGTTTCTAATTCTAATTCTGATTTACTGGCCAATTGTAAACCATGGTTTGTCAATTCATTACACTAAACCAGGGGTGGGCAACTTTGGAGGGTCCAAAGGCAAATTTGTGCCACAGAAATACTGCTGCATGGCAATAGCCATTGGGGGACTACAAAGAATGAGGGGGCGGCTGCGGTCCATGAGCCGCAGGTTGCCCACCCCTACAATAAGCTTTCTCAGCTGTGGTTTGTTGTGATGTCTGAACTTTACCAGAGAAAATTTAGCATGGATAATTTTGAACTGGCTTAGAGATGTGGTTGATGGGAAGGCCAAAAAGGATAATGTTAATTGCCAGAACAAGGGATGGCCAACTGCTGTATTTTCCAGGCTACTTTGGGGACTGGAAGTTGGACTTGACGGTGGCCTGGGTTGTGTGGAGAAAGAATTGAAGATTATGCTAAAATTGTGTTACAAAAAGTCCTCGTTTACCCATGCATGGGAACTTCCATGGGTACACATGTACCTGACTAACTTGGAAATATAAGGCTTTTGCAGAGGTATGTTGTTACACACACACATATATCCTGCACTGTACAACAAAATGGGGAAATTAGCTTACTGACAAAGATTATGAGGAAGTAACACAAGTTTATTTTACCATAAATGCATATAGAAAGAAGGTTAGATTGGTATACCAACCTGCCAGCACTAGATTTAGGGGAAGGAGAAAAGGAAGGGAAACTAAGACTGTGGGTATGTAGCTGCACTTGCCTGATGACCCTGAAAGACCTCCGCACCGTGCCTCTAGGCTTTCAGCTTGCCCACAATCAAGTAAGCCACTGGGCTTAGTCAGAAGCTCATAAACAGCGACACAAGCACTGTGAGGCATGGTTATCTATCTATCTATTTATTTATTTATTATATTTATACCCCACCTTTTTTCCTGCAAGGAATCCAAGGCGGCTTACATAATCCTCATCCTCCTCTCCATTTTATCCTCACAACAACCCTGTGATGTGGGTTAAGCTGAGAGTCAGTGACTGGCCCAAAGTCACCCAGTGAGTTTCATGGCCGAGCGGGGACCCGGATCTCCTGAGTCCCAGTCCAACACTCTCACCACTACGCCATACTGGCTCAGTATCTAGGATACTGAGAGGCCCACGAAAGGTCAGTGGCCCCAAAATTGCAGTTGCACTCCCAGAAAAGAAGGCTTGCAGGTGTCCTAGGCAGAAGGATTGAGCTCACACTGTGATTGGGTCGCACCACAGAATAAAATCTGGCTAAAAGTCACAAGGGGTGCTCCACAAGAGGTAAAGCTCTGTCTGGGACTAACAAAGCAGTGGATCTCTCTGGGCAAACAAGACAGTGACATGGTTCAAGTGAGGAGAGCAAGGAAAAACTCTGGCCCTTAAAATTTGGTACCAGAGTAGGAGCAGGAGAGTGCTAGGAAGGATCATGAGTCTGTGGGCCAAGCAAACGCCAAGCACTTCTTAGAGCTGCATGACAGAGGGCCTGTCACACTGTCCCATGAACAAAGAGCAAACAAATGAGTGAACACTGGGTGCCTGAACTCAAGGGCAATTAGAGACTTCAAGCAAAGGAGCAATGACTTTCAGCGGTCTCAGAATGGGATTGAACAAAGGGATCGATAGTTTGACTCTTGGGAATGAAAGGGAACCCTAAGGAGATTCCTGGCCACTTGACTGAATTAAAGCTAACTGACTAAACATTACAAAAGCCGTGCTACCAAGAGACAGGTGGAGGTGTAGAGGACAAAGGGATACCACAAGCAGTGCCCAGGTGGTGCTTTAACCTGCTGATCTATCTTGGGGTGAGGATGCTTCAGGATTGGAACATGTTTCCTGCCAAAACTCTAGATTGGCCTATTTTAAAGTTACCCTTCTGGGTCACTTCACTAGGGTGGCAAGATAGGCATGTGTTCAGAACTCCCAAGGTTTGCATACTGTAGCAGGGCAACTCCTCTAACTTAGTTACAGGACAGGACACACAGGTCAATGGACTTCAGTTACAATAAAGGCATGTAGCCAAAATTACTAACATCAGGATCCTCTTGCTCACTGCTGCCATGAACCTCCTCCTGCCCATGCAACCTTTCCCAGAACAGCAACAAAAAATTAGACAGGATACTAGGTGGAACCAACAAAGTACCAACTACACATGTATAAAAAGCCATCATGGCTGAGCTTCTCAGAAACAGTTGCATGCCCAACAGACAAGGAGGCAATGGTGTCAACAGTAAAATCTTCACCTCCTTGATAAGCCTTTTATTGGAAGTGATTAGTTAATTTTCTATTAACTATAGTGGATTTGAGAAAACTGACTGAGACTGGACAAAATTTGTCCTAAAAGGTAAATAGTGTGTTCACTAAACAGAATGTAGTGGTCTTAAAGTTGCTGGGTTTTTTGTTTGTTTTTTCCAAAGGTGGGGAAATACTTGTCTCTTCCAAGAGCGAACTAGATGAATTACAAGAAGAAGTGGCAAGGCGGGCCCAGGAGCAAGAACTCCGAAGGAAGCGGGAAAAGGAACTGGAGGCAGCAATGGGCTTTAATCCCCACCCAAGCAGGTTCATGGACCTGGATGAACTGCAAAACCAGGGTAACGTGTGGGCATGCTATCCATCTTGTGGTGTGGTAGGGAGTGAGGTTGACTGATCTGATATATCTCTGAGAGGATAAGGGAAGTGTGAATTATTAAATGCTAATGGTTTTCTACTAAGAGCTGTTAATACCCTTTTGTTCTTGAATATCACAGTCAGTGATAGCTTCTGTAGTAGTAATTCTTTGCATTTATTTGTCATTTTTGGGCACAGAAAGGAAGCCCTTATGTTTGTTTGTTTGTTTGTTGTTTGTTTGATTTGATTTCTATCCTGCCTTTCAATCCCAAAGGATCTCCAAGGCAGCTTATAATGAAAATAAATAAAATACGATTAAATTGGGGCTGCTTCCAAGAATGAACTAGATGAATTACTAGGTGAATTGTTGAGCTGTAGTGCTCAAGGATCAAATTTGGAGAAATATCTTGGCCATATGAGAGACAAATACATGAATTGCCCTCAGAGATGATCTTCACAGTATGTTTGTGCTTTGGTTATAGCCTGTTTTGTGATACTCCTTACTCTAAAGTTTTTTCCTCCCCTCCACAGAAGTTTGAGGATTTTCTCCCCCAAGAAATAAATTACAAAAGTCTAAATGTTGTCTGTATCCTAACATTGCAGTGAGCAATTATTTATGAATGAGGATGGTCCATTAATTAAAGTTAATTTAGCCTCAACTAATCCTTGACTACGTGAGGTCACAAGTCATATACCTGAATGACTATCAATCATAATGCCAAATTTTGCTCTATTTCTGTTGGTGGAAATGTGAGAGTGAGATAATTCTTCAACTTAGCTTTATTTATTTAATTGATGTTATTTTTAACCCACTTTTAAAACAAAAGGGTGCTTCTAGCTGAGGCTTTTATTGTGCAATCATGCTGCCTCATTTGCAGACTTTTCTGGGTGGTGGTCCATATGGACACCATCTTCCATTTGCAATCCTCTCATGTTTTCACACGGATTCTGACATATTTTTTCTTACCACAAAAAATCCATTAAAGAGGGAAAGCCAGAATAGTTGCTCAATGTCTTTTGACAGGTAACACTAGGAACTATCCATCTGGAAGCACCCAAATTTTCTTAAAGCAGCTTATAGAAATAGAGATAAAACAATAACAAACCAACTAAAAAACTTAAAATAAGTAAGATAGCAACAGCACTAAGATAAAACAGTAGCTAAAATCAATTAAAGTGCTTGGCAAATAAAAGAAATATTAGCCTAATACCAAAAGCTTATCAAACTAGTTGCTAAGTGAACAGCCCTGGGAAAGCTTGGTGTATCAATTGAGTTTGATGCAGGCTAGGTTAATCATGGTTTAGTCCCATTGAAGTCAATGGGACTTAAGTTACTCAACTAATTTACTACATTGATTTCAGTATAGTGTGATTAACCTTGTTATATTTCATACATGTTGTAAGCTGCTTTGAATACTGTAGTTGAAAAGCAGGATATAAATAAATAAATAAATAAATAGTTCCACAGTTTGGGCACTACCACAGATAAAGCTTTCCCCAATTACCATCTGCCTCACTTCTAATGGTGAGGGTGCCTGGAGAAGGGCCTCTGATGAAGATTGTAATGTATGTGTAGGTTCATGTGGAAGAAGGTACCGACCCTCAGGTTCTCAAGCAAGATTCAGCTTAAAGAATAAAACCAGTATTTTGAATTATGCTCAGAAATGGACAGAGAGCTAGTGAAGCTGTTTTAAAACTCATGAGATATGTTCCAATCAACCAGTTCTGGTTGCTGCATTTTACACCCATTGTAGTTTCTGAGTAATCTTCAAAGGCAGTCACATATATAATGCACTAGCTGTTGCCCACAGCTGCGCTCGCGTGGATTTTAGGATTTGGTACAATAGAAAAGATACAGTGTCTCTGACTGAAAGTGTAATGTTTAGGCTGGGTGCTGGCAGCAGAAAACTTTTCTGACAGAAATATATGATCTTAAAGAAAAATCAGGTTAATCCTGAGAGTCTACAGGTGATGAAGAATGACCGTGCCAAATTTGGGGTAGATCCATCAAAATGTGATGGAGCCTATGCGATGATGCCCCACACACAACAGTCATGTAAAAAGTTTCCCTCCCTTTTCAC
The DNA here is from genome assembly GCA_021292165.1 of Shinisaurus crocodilurus. Classification (NCBI taxonomy): domain Eukaryota; kingdom Metazoa; phylum Chordata; class Lepidosauria; order Squamata; family Shinisauridae; genus Shinisaurus; species Shinisaurus crocodilurus. The sequence continues at coordinate 133,331,744 of CM037878.1, forward strand.
CCCCTCAGAGAACATTCTAAATGGCCTAGGGGAGATTTGCATACCCACCCCTATTGGCCCCTGCAGGAATTCATACGAACATTCTCAGTGTCGTATGGGCTATTTGCATAACTGCTCCTATTGGCTCCTGCAGCAATTATGAGGTGAGGCCAATTTGCATAACTGCTCCCCTGTTGTTTTGCCCATATGAGAGTGGGGCAATTTTGCCCCCTTTTTTCACCCCCTTAGGGACAGAATTTCCCAAAATCCTTCCTTAGTGGGTGTCTACATCATAAAAGCAATGTTCCTTCAAAATTTCACATTCCTAGATTAAACGGTTTGAGCTGGGTGTTGATGAGTCAGTCAGTCAGTCAGGACTTCTTCTTTTATATACCGTATATAGATTGCATTAGTCTAATTTGGATGATGTTACCAGAGCATGGATAACAGTAGGCAAACTGTCTCTGTTCAGGAGGGGGTCACAGCATTAGTCAATATAAGGTATTTTTGTGCTACAGATGTCACCTGGACATCTAAAGTTACTGCTGAATCTATTAGTCCCCCCCCAAAAAAAAACCTTGAACTTGACCATTTAGGAAAAGAGCAACCCCATCCAGAATAGATTGAACAGAACCACCATCTTGTCTGGACAGAGCTTCATTTTATTTCCCCTTTTCCAGTCCATTACTGCTCCCAGATCCCCATTTAGTACATCTACTATCTCCACTGCATTAATCGAAAGGGGGGGGGGAGTTGGGTGTTGTCAGCACACTCATGACTCCTTGTTCCAAATCTCTAGATGCCCTCACTCTTTATAGATGTGTTTCATCTCTGCATTTAACCCACAGTCTTTTGTATCTGCTGCACATGTGACCCAGAAAACTAGGATTCAGGGTTTGGGGTCTGCTATTTGAAATGTTGCAGAGCTAAAGCTACTCTGCATTAGGGAGGGTTTTTGCTTAGGTGAAGGGAGAAAGGAGGCCTGAAAAGAATGCCAATGAAAATGAAGAGTGCTGCCCCTTGCAGGGAGGACTGATGGCTTTGAGAGGTCCGTGCAGGAGGCAGATTCAGTCTTTGAAGAGTCACAGCATCAAGAGCAGAAAGGAGACTGTGCTGCAGCTTTGGCTCTCTGTAATGAAGCTATATGTAAGTAATTATTAATTGCTTCAGCTTACTGCGCTTTTTACAGTTTACTAATATCTAATATCACATAAGGTACTAGAACTGACTAGTCAATGCAAAGTTACAATTTGATAAAGTGTGTGTGTTTTGGTCTTAAAAGTGCTTGGAGGCATCTTCCTTCTGATCACCATCATTCCTGGAATTTAGTTTCAGCATTTCCCTAACTGTCTTTATTACTGGGGCTCCTTCTGCAATAAGGCAGTAGAGAGAGGGACAGCTGTGTTCCTCTTGATGCCAACTGTTCTGCCTGCTAGATTATGCTTTCTTCCAGCCCCCTTGCACACAATTTTCCCAGTTCAGAGACTGGTTTATTAAAGAGTTTTAATCCTCAAAGTACAGCATGTAGTTGCAGAAAACAAAGTACATACATAGTACTCTTTGAAACTTCAGGAAGAGGCGGTATCGGTGTTTTGATAATTTAAAATGTGCGCTGTGACTCTTGGGAAAATGTGCTGCTGCATTTCTTTATTTTGATACTTCATATTTTTGATTGGCTGACTCTCCTTCCCTACCCTCCATTCCCTTCTTGCTGGTTATCAAGGTTGCAGACAAACTGGATTCATAATGTCATGGCTTTGGAAGGTTAAAAGTATTTGTAGAAGTCTGCTCTTACAGATTAAAGAAAACAAGAAGGCAAAACACAGACTTCATAAAGGCTCTGCTAGCAAGTGTCCCAACTGGCTATGTCTTGGATTTCATATTCTAACCAGATTCTTTGGTATAGAGAATATGGCTATGCTATTTGGGGCTAAAGATGGCCAATAAAGCTGAACAATAATTAGCTGCTTGAGGGTTAGAGTGACCCATGGGCACAGAGAAGAGGATATTTCCTAAAAATAATTTAAAATTTTGTTCAACTTCGTATTGTTTAAGTTATGATTAACCTGTTTGGACACATAGCTAACCTGAATGTGCAAACAGATGCATCCTTGTGAACTCTTCTGTGGCAGTATTTGCATGTTCCTTTTTTATGTTTTTGTTGCATCTTTTGTTTTTTCTCTCCCTCCCCCAGTTTTGTTTTTGTTTCTGCTATGTTTTCTTTTGCTTTTTAGCTAAACTAAGACTTGCCATGCATGATGCCAGCTCTAGCACTCACAGCAGAGCTCTAGTCGATAAGAAGCTGCAAATCTGTATCCGAAAAGAGCGGAGCCTCCAGGATCGCATGCAGCAACAGCAGCCAGCACAGCCGCCGCCCACCCACCACCCGCCACTGGGGGGCCACATGACCCAATCTACAAGGTAGATTAAGAATATTGCAGTACTCCAGATCTGAATTGGGCCTGATCTGGAAAGAAGAAGTGAGCAATATGTTTCCCTGTTTGTGTGAAACGACATATTTAATTCATGCCCTGAGTAACTTAGGGTATTGTGGACCTCTCCAGATGATGAGAATAATTTGATTTGATTTTTAGCTGTAAAATAGTGCTAACCCCAATCTGGTACTAGTAGCACAATCCATTGTATGTCCTATTAATGTAATGGGACGCTGGGGAGTGATCTTATTATGAGGGAATTGTTCACTGGACAGGGGCAGGGGGGGTATGCACTCTAGTGCTGGAGATGGAGAGTGCACATCCTAGAGCTGCTTTTTAAAAAATCCACACAGTATACAAGTGATTGGGGATTACTGCAGGGCAGGCAGTAACTTTGTTCATGTTTGCCAGGATTTTCTATGCAGATTTTTAAAGGCTACATGAGCACTTTTCTTCCATTGGTTCAATAGGAGCACTTGCCCTCTTATTTTTTTAAGGCTCAAAATGGTGTGGGTATAGGTGCAGGGTGAGTGTCGTTTATCACTAGTGATGACATGGGCATTAGCCAGTAAGTGCCCATAGCATTTAACCAGCAGGAGTACACAAGGAATTTCAGTGTTTAATGCATGTGCTAGCTATGAGGGAAATCACATTTTCCCAACAACAAAATTACAGTTTGGATTCTGGGAAAATATAGTTTCATTTTAACAAAACCACTAGCTGGGAGAAAGACAAAAAGATCCACAGCAACAACTGAGTAACAACAACTTTGCATTCATTGTGCAATAAAACAATTTTCTGGAAAAGTCTTCATAGAAATTCATTCTGGTTTGCTGACCCAAGCAGGTTTTCTGTATTAGAAAGAGAAAATAATAGATGATGGTACTATTTAAAAAGAGAGAGAGATGCTTGAAGACATGTTATGGGAAGAAATGGGATTAGATAATGGCTTTACGGTGCCAATAGTGGATCCACCATGTATTCCTAATATTGATGAACTCTCGATAAGAAATCATGATGAAGATCCTACAGTAGCTGCCCATTGGGTGCCTGTAGCCCAGCAACCTAACCGAAACCCTGCCATCCATCAGTTCTTGTTATAATTCTGAAAGTCCTGGCTTTCCTTTAAAAAACAAAACAAAAACTGTGGGGGGGGGGATTCCTTACTTTCTTTGCAAACGCAAATAAATTTTTAAACATGGTTAAAAAAACTGTTACGATATGTTCCTCAGTGCTAAACAAATTGCCAACCCCAGAGTTACAGGCACTGGACCAGGAAAGAATAGTTGTCTGGTAATAAGCTGAATTTAAAAAGTGTGTTTAACTTCAAATAGGGCACACAAACTAGCATATATAATATGGAAACTTCTGTCTTTTTTCAAACTCGTATTCAGTAAAGTTGGGCTTGTAAATGTCTGGGGGTGGGGAATCACCTTGGAGTATCCTTATGTCTACACCAGTGTTCTCCAACCTTGGGTCCCCAGGTGTTTTTGGCCTATAACTCCCAGCATGCCCCAGCCAGCATAGCTGTAGGCCAAAAACATCTGGGGACCCAAGGTTGGAGAACACTGGTTTATAGTAAACAGCACCTTTAGGGGCAAACAGCAGCATGGGGCGATTTTCAGCAGAAAACTAGTAGAAGCCCCCAATCCAGATCAGGAGCACATTGTGGATCAGGGGTCCCACAACTCTTTTTTTCAACACTAATTTAGATGTGCACACATATGCAGTGTGGGCCAATTCACATGATCAAACAGCCCACCGTAGCTTATTTAATATTTAAGCCACCGTGGGCTGTGGTGCATGTGGGCAGGCATTTTGAATATTCAAGACATGGCTTGTTGTGTCATCCGAACCCAGGCAATGGGGGTTGTGCAAGGCTTAAACTACCCTTGCATAACCCTTGGCCTGTTCCAGGGTTGTTAAACCCTTGCACAATCCCCACCATCCAGGTTCAGACAACATGACAGCTTCAATATTCAAAAATCACCCAGCCCGCGCCAGCACTCACCGCACTCAGTGTGGCTTAAACAGTCGTGGCGGGCTGCGGTGATCATGCAGACCAGGTCATTGTGTTATACAGTCATAGATGAAAAAAAGAACTTGAAAATGAAGTTCTGGCTTGCTTTAAAAATGTGGCAACCCAACTCCAAATAATATTTTATGTATTATATTGTGTAGATATATCTCTCTATTAAAGAAATACTTATGTAAATCATAGTATTTCAGAATAAATTGAATGTAGAGAGTAAATCAACCAGTAAACATTACTGTGGTTACTGTTCCTCAGTGGTAAGAATTGACTCCATCATATAGTGCAGGGCCCTCCAGATGTTTTGGCCTGCTAATCCCATCGTCCCTCACCATTAGCTATGCCACAAGTTGCCCACCCCTGATATAGTGTTTATTGGTTGGAACCTCTCAATTATGCTTTGAACTTTTTTTCTACATTTGCATCTGGAAAACTTCAATCTTTTCTTTCAGAAAACGTGGTAGGGGAAATCAACCCTAAGAAGACAATAATATAATAAACTGTACCCATAAGTCATGAATTACAACTTCCTGGCCTATGATAAGGATGTCTTCCATCTGACTCAGCTTCAAAATTCATAAGAATATATTGACAGACTGCATGCACACACACACACACACACACACACCTCTTTGTTGTGGATTCTGTTTGTGTTCAATGATGTTAACCATCCATGAGACTCATGTCTGAAAGTCTAAAAGTGATTCCCAAATGGGGTAATAAATAAATACACCACCTCCACTCCAACTTATAAAAAAATCCTGGCGAAGGTTCAATTAACCATGTGCCCTTGTTAAAGGAGAATTAGAGTGGGTGTTGATGGAGTGGAGTGGGTTTCAAGTTAGACATAAGATTGTTTTCCAGTTAGGAAGCACCAATAATTGACTATGTTTTTATGTGTATTTCAGTGAACAGACTGTCCCGCTCCAAGTACTGCTGAGCCAGAAGATAGTACTGGAACCCAGCAGAGAACCAGAACTTGGGTCCAGTTCTTACTTCCATCCACCTGCTTCCCATCATGAAATGCAGTCATCATATCCCAAGTCCTTTCTTCCATCCCCTGCTGAAAGCAGCCCCTCTCACAAGACCTCTCTGAATGTTCAAGCTGCTTCTGCTGGTTTCAGTGATCAAGTTCCCTCTTTTCCATGTAGACATGGGGTGGGTGACAGATCCATTCAAACTGAGAATGAAATCCATTGTGATGTGGAGCTTGAGGGAGTCTCTCCCATTAGTTTAAAGGATGATAAGGATTGCAACAATAGCAGTAAGCTCAAAGAAGTACTTAACATAACAGCTTCTCTTGCACCATATTGCAGAATGAAATTTAACATGGTAAACTCTGGATCTTTACCTGCACTCTTCCCCTCTTCATATCCAGTGCAAGTGCCATCTGATAAAAAAGGCCTGCATAACTCATGCTTCAAACCATCAAGCTGTTCAGAGTGGCCTAGTGCTTCTCAGCAAGGAGCCTATCATGTCATAACTCTGGCTTCTCTCTCCCCTTTGCCACATTGTCCTCCAGATCCATTACAGACTGCTAATAGGTACCTCAGAGCAAATAGCCATGAAAGTTTACCTCAGCCACAAGAAGATGTTAATGGGGATTCTCTGAAATCTGAGACGATCCATACCAAGGGGCATGTTCACTCCCTTGCAGAACAGTTTCAGCGGTTGCAGGGGGTCTCCCAGAGAGAAGGCACTCACGAGAAGAGGGAAGTGGCCGTCTGTCATGATCAGAATGCTCCAAAGTTACTACAGGAATCCTACAGCAGTCCTCCATTCCTCGGTTATAGACAGCCAGTTGTTGGAAGACAAGAGAATAGAATATGGCCTGCTGAAAAGTTGAACTCATGTCTGAGTTCTAGGAATGAGTTGAGTTCTGAGGATTGTTTTAGTGCTCACAATATAATTCCTAAGAGTTCTGGATTACACCACAAAGAGCTGTGCAACAAAGGGAAACAATGTACCATGGATCCTGATTTCTACCTGGGAAAGTTCAGTCATGAGGGAGAAGTGAGACAGGTGAATGACAGAAATCCTGCTGGCTTGGTTGCATCTACGCCTGTGGACTGTTGGGTAGACAATGTTAAAAGGTATTATAGTTCTCAGCTAGATTGCAAGAATACCAGCTGGCGTCTGGTGCCTGGGAACAAGTCAGTTGTGTCCAATCAAATAGCTTTTGGGGAGGACCCATTGCAGAAGCACCCACAGTGGAATGAAGACACAGAGCAGGAAATTTCTGAGCTGGAGTCTCTGTATCAGGCTAGCTTACAGGCACCTCAGACTAGCCAATCTGTATTGGGAAGGCTGGACAATTCCCGGCATCTGTTGGGCAAGACAGGTAAAATTATTGTAAATGCTGCGTGTAGCCATATTTTTGAACAAAATATGGGCTGTGTCTAGTAAACATTTGCATGTGCTCAGTGCCTTGCAGTGTATGAATGGCATTTAGCTTCCCACTAAAGGCCAATGGCCTTGCATATTTCTGGCTTGCATTACGCCAACTGATATTCATAAAATATGGAGGAAAATGCCCTATAACTCTAATTTGGAGTAGATTTCTATTACCTAACAATAGGCACAGCTTTTAAGGTTTTTGAAAAATACTTTGCACAAATTACATACAGGAATTTATATCACTGGGAAAATGCTCCCAATTTTTTCCTCTGAACCAAAATACTTTGATGTTCTTCTGCTTTATTCTTCAATTCATCTGTGCACGTTCCTTTTAGAAGATTATAAAGATTCTCTTTGTGCACAAGGCTTTCTAGCTCCCATGGTAAAGGTCAGGCTCTGTCAATAACCAGACTGGTCTTTTGACACATGCTGAAAATCATATATATTATTCTTGTATACCAGGGCATAAAATCTGATGCTTGATCTCTGAACATAACAATAAGTGGCCTTGCAGCCGATCTCCATTCTCATTAATCATGACCTATGGAGCTGCATTTTTGACAAACCTTTACCAAGATTTTTGTTTTATTTTATTTATTTATTACCAGTATTTCTATACTACTTATTTGCACAAATCCCAAAGCGGTTTTGTGCGACACCCTAAAACAATAGAGCAATACAATAAATAAACAATAGTACAATATTAGAGATTGTTCAAGACAGTTTATGAGTGGAGGAAAGGCAAAGTAAAAAGTTACATTTTCAGTAAATGCTTAAAACATATCACCATTGAGGCCTGATGTACTGCAGAGGGGAATCATTCCACAGGTTGGGTGCCACAGCAGGGAAGGCCCATGTTCCCGCCAAATGGAAATCTGTCAGTCGTAGCATGGGCAATAGGGCCTCCCCTGAATATTGTAGTGGCCTGGGCGGTTGATACAGGGCAGGGATGTGGAACCTCTGGCCTGGCAGACCCACAGGGCTTCAAGTGAGGCCCTTCCCTGAAGGCCCATGCCTGAAGGTTAGCAGGTAGCCTGGGGGGATTCCCCTCCCTGCTAGCTTCGCCCGCCCTGCATCCTCCCCGATGGGGAGGTTAGTAGGTAGGCCAGGGGGTTCCCCTCCCTGCTAGCTTCGCCTCGCCCTGCATCCTTCCCTGGATGAGGTGCTGGCTGGAGGCTGGAGGAGAGTTCCAGGGAAAAGCCCACACACAGCAAAGCCAGGTCCCCAGCTGGAACTCTAGCCAGTGCTTCAGCCATGGACTCAATGACATCAGGGGGCGTGGCTCTGCCCACTGATGTCCTTTGGCCCACAGAGGGCTGGGTGGGTGGGTCATAAGGGTCCACACCCAAAACCTGTTCCCCATGAGGCCTGTGGCTCACGCTGGCTCAGCTTGTCTGGGTGTGGAAAGCTAAGCAGGGTCAGGCCTGGTTATTACTTGGATGGGAGACCCCTCCTCTAGTTTCCTGCATTGAGCAGGGGGTTGGACTCGATAGCCTTGCAGGCTCCTTCCAACTCTATGATCTATGAAATCTATGAAATCCCTGGTATAGGGGAAGATGATCCTTGAAGTAACCTGGTCCCAAGTTGTATAGTGCTTTGTATACTGATACCCGGCAGACTGCCTGCCAGTATATATATATTCAGCCAACCTTTAAGATCTTCAGAGGAGACCTTGTTGATCATTCTGCAACCAACAGAATGTCTCTATGTAACATCTCGGAAATGGACCTTCTCAGTAGTGGCACCCACCCTCTGGAAGACCCTCCCCCATACAGTTTGAAAATATGGCATGTGTTAAATGCCTCCTGAAAATGCACTTGTTCAAGCAGGCTTTCTCTGGCTTGTAATTAATCATAATGCTTCTCAATTTATTGTTTTTGTATTGCTTTTATTGTTGTAGTTGAAATTGTGTTTAATGGTATATTTTAAACTGTGATTTTAATATTGTTATATATGAACCACTTAGGGATTTTATTTTATTAAGGGGATGATGATGATGATGATGATGATGATGATGATGATGATGATGATGATGATGATGATGATGATGATGATACGTGCTCAGTAAGGCACCCTAGTCAGTAACCTAACTGCTGCATTCTGCACTAGCTTCAGCTCCACATAGAGGGCATTACAAGAATCCAGTCTTGAGGTTGCTAGTGCATGGATCACACTGGCCAGGGTATCACTGTCAGGAACGGGCATGGTTGGTCTACCAGCCTAAGCTGGTAGTAGGTGCTGCTCTTTGCCACAGAATAGTTGTTGGTTCTCCCAAATCCAAAAAATAGAAATGTGCAGAGATTCCTTGAAGAAGCAGAGGTTAGACATCAGTACTCTGATACTTTAGGACAGTGTTCTCCAACCTTGGTTCCCCAGATGTTTTTGGCCTACAACTCCCAGCATGCCCCAGCCAGCATAGCTGGGGAACCAAGGTTGAAGAACACTGCTTTAGGATGAGCCTGTGGCTCAAGAATCCATGCCTACCTTTTCTTTCAAACAAAGTAAAGGAGTTGGGAGAAAGGGCCTTTCAGTCCCAGTGCTCTATTCCCACTTGGCCAATACCCTAGCTTCGCTCCACGCACACACCCTTTTCTTGTTTCCTGCATGTGCTAGGCTTGCAATGCTCCAAGACCAGTGTGAGTGGCAATACGGAGGCTCCAGTGCTCCAGTGCAGGCAAGTTATTCCATGTTTTGCATGGAGTTGCCTCGCCATTCCCCCCTGTACCTTGCCAGCAGTGGCCTCCAAGTGCTTCAAGCCAAGTGCAGGATTTGTAAAAAGGAGCCACTGAGGAAGAGAGTGAAGCACACACCCCTCCTGGGTTTGGTTCTTTACTTCTGTTAAGCTCACTATGATAAAGAGAGAAATGAAATACTAGCATTCATATATATGATATTTCAGTTCTTGAATTTAGTCCTGAGGAACTGAATAATATTTCTGAATAATATTTCTCTTACTAAACTCTCTGGGAACTGCAGAGTGATGGGGGAATGAGTGGATAAAACACTACTCAGCAGAAAAACATGGAATGCCCTCATCCAGACACATCTGCTTGGAAAATCAATTTGCAACAGCGGAAGAGCGGGGCTGGCAAATAGACTCTCTGGAGCACCTGCTGTAGAGCTGCTGGGTGGGCAGCAGCTCCGGAGAACCCAGTGAGAGAGCAGCCAGTGGGGCTCCCGGGGGTGAGGCAGTGGTGGTAGGGCTCCTGGTAGTGGTGGGGGAGCGCGCAATTTGCTGCTCCTCCTGCTTCAGCCTACCTCATGGGAGGGCTGGCCCTGCCATTGTAGGTTACAAATAGATTGCAAAGATGATAAGGGCCTGGATGGACAGGGTACATGCAGACCCTCAAACAGATGTGTGTTGCACATTGTTCCTCCAACTGATTGATTTAAACCCAACTCAGTTGCATGTACACCACAGTAGCATGTTACTTTCAATCATAGATTCCACCTAAACATCAGGAAAATTTTCCTGACTGTTAGAGGAATAAGACAATGGAATCAACTACCTATGGAGGTGGTGGGCTCTCCCAGTCTGGAGGCATTCAAGGTGCAACTGGACAATCATCTGTCAGGGATGCTTTGACCTGGATTCCTGCACTGAGCAGGGGGTTGGACTCAATGGCCTTGTAGGCCCCTTCCAACTCTACTTTTCTATGATTCTATGATAATCTGTGGGTAAAAAGCAATTCAAGTAGTAAGTTCCTGTCTTACAGAGTTTAATAAGAGTATACATCTTAGAGGATTCTACCTTTTCATGCCATATTTGAGAGCCATTGGGAATCTGATGAGTGGATCTGATATTGAGGAGGTCCTGGAGCTGGTGCATGTAGGTAATGCTGTGGGTCATATAATGACAGGCAAAGCATTCTCAGTGCTGTCCATGGCCAGTTATTGGTATCAACAGCAGTAAGTGCTTTACTAATAGGAGATGTACACTACAATACACTACAATATTCCAGAGGTGGGAGCCACTAGAGAGCACACATTGTCTTCACCCTCAGACATAAATAAACACACCACACCAAAGACCACTAAAGAGAACAAAGAACTGTCCCCTAAATCCAGTGAAGTAGTGGAGATTGACAACCCAGTAATCAAGGAACTTTTCTTTTTGAGAAATCCATTACTAAAGAAACACTAGTGGAGCAGATAAATTATTCAGTAGTTCTACAAATTTTATCCAAAAGGCTTGAAGAAACTCAAGAAACTCAGAGAAAGAGTAGAACAGTTTACCTGTTCATTATGTACCTTCACATGGCAAAGGTACTTTTTATATGGGCAGAAATGCCTAGAAACAGGAAATTACATGTGCAGACTATTGAACTAATGCTTCCTTTATTTTTTTTTTTCCAAGTGCTGGACACAGTAATTACACCAAATGTGGCAGATTATATATTCAGCAAATGATAGTATCCCAAAATAGACAAAGCTTTCCAGGAAAGTAAGGCATCAGAACAAAATGTGGGCTGGAGTACGGACAGATATGTTCGTAGAGCAAATGCTCATGAGATCATCAAAAAGTCAAGGAGGGTTGATACATGGGCGGAACTGGGGATGATGGCAAACCAACCAGCTCTGTGGATTGCCAGCCACAGTACATTAAGAACATTAAGAAAGCTTAGCACTGCACGTCTCCCTCCAACTGTTGATGCTGTTATGTACCACCTGTACACGGTTTATTTCCAGTGTTCGGAATGGAAAACACCTGGAGTTTACAAGGAGTTTCCAGAACAAGGGGGGTGGCAATGTTTATAGCAGTGTTCTCCAACCTTGGGTCCCCAGATGTTTTTGGCCTATAACTCCCAGCATGCCCCAGCCACAGCTGGCTGGGGCATGCTTGGAGTTGTAGGCCAAAAACATCTGGGGACCCAAGGTTGGAGAACACTGGTTTATGTGGATATCTTCATTCAATAGCCACAAAGGGGGGGGGGGAGAACCAGCAGCAGAGAAATCACTAAAGATAGTTTGCTGCACCTTCCAAATCACAGATGACGAATCTTCAGCCAATGATGTACATGCCAACTTTATGGTCTCGTTTGTACCGTTGCAAGCACTGTAGTGGTAGCTGCTGCATTACCAATTCTTACCAATGATGAAGAGGACTAAGTAGTTTTTCACTGGTAGTGAAAAACCAATGCATATCTATATTCTCATCAATTGCTTCAGTGTCAAGATTTGCATATAATAGGTTATAATGACCTCACCATACAGTTTAATGACCATAATGACATATCACCTATATCTGCATATATTTTGCTGTGATCAGAATTAGACATACAGTAGATTGCTTGATGTTTCATTCTGAACACTTTTTGAACAGTTCTCTTATGATAAAGACAATTTACATTTGAGTTTCATTGAAGTATTATATGAAAAACAAAAAAGACCACTGTTTTTTCAGGCCCATTTCATTGGTTCTAGATTTTGTATATTTAATATAGAATACTGTCTGGAACAAAGTGCATGTTAAATAATTTTGGGTGGAATTTGTTTACGTCGAGGCCTTATCTATGCAGTAGGTCTACTGGACTAAAAGAAATTGAAACCTTTACAAAACTGAGGGAGCAACTGTGAGAGGTATCTCTATGTCAAAAATGAATGCTGTATTTTCAAATTAGGACATAATTGTTTCTGACCTTTATTTTGGTATGCAGTAAAATAATAGTTTGTGGGACTTGTTATAGAGACCTCTGTTCCTTTCAGTACCATGCAGAGTTTAGGCTATTTTTTCTGGTCATTCTGGGCTGGCAGGAAAAACCTGAATGTTCCACAAATATATACATAGAACTTCAATTTGACCCCACTTCTTTCCCCCCACCTCCCTCACAGCAACAGCACCTGCAAATTTACCTACAAGAAAGATGCGCAGTGCAGCTTGCATGGGTCTCTCCAAAACGCCAACAGCAGAGATCGAGCGCAGCCTCTACAGAACTATTGCATCTCCAGACTCTAAGGTAGAAACACATGTGAAGATGTGCTTGAAGGATTGTGTTAGAGTGGTGTTCTCCAACCTTGGGTCCCCAGATGTTTTTGGCCTACAACTCCCAGCATGGCTGGGGCATGCTGGAAGTTGTAAGCCAAAAACATCTGGGGACCCAAGGTTGGAGAACATTGTGTTAGAGGGATGCTAAATGCTGCACAAACAGAAGTTGCAAGTTAGTGAAGTATTGAAAGCAGAGCAGTTAAATACTTTTAAGACTGCATATTGTTGAAAAACCAGCATTACGAATAGGAACAATGAGTAATATTTGCCTAGTAGATACCCTAATAATTTCAGAATGGTTTACCTCTTACCATTCTACAGTAGGTGACAAAGTAAATTTGGAGGTCCTGTAGCTAAACAGTACAGTTCTAATCTACCTTCCCTGCTTTAGAGCATTAGAGAGTCAAATCTAGTGAAAGTATTTAAAGCACTAAATGTACCAATCTGATAAATGTTTCAAAGTGCAAAGCAGATCCTAATGGTGATGGTGGTCTTTAACCAAAATCTGTAATGCCCTTCTGTGTTGAGGTTGAACAAGAGTGAAAGGACTTAAAGGAGATCCTGGTGTTTACTACTTAAGTAGTGTGTTGTGTTGCTCTTGCCTCTTTTGGCTGATAGTGCTGTTTACCCATTTTCCATGGGGATATCTTTCTGAATATGGCAACATCTCTGCAGGTACCATACACAAGAAACCATGGCAAGGAGCCAGAAGAGGAGATGTACAGTGCAGAGAACTTCCGTCGCATTGCGCGTAGTCTCAGTGGGACGGTCATCGCAAACAAGGAAGAGACACTTGTTTCTTCCCGCAGTTTTGTAAGTAAAAGAGTCAAAGAGGAGTAAGCTTGAGTTGGGAACTTTCCCTTCATTTGTTCAGCATTGTTGCCAAAGCCTAAACAGGAAGAACATGCATCTTAAGAGCTTGTTTCATGAGCAGTTCATAGTGTTTCCTCTCATTTGATGGAAAGTGCATTCCTGTGTATGCCATTGGCACATGAGACATTTAACCCTTGGGCTGCTTTTTTAGCACTTTCCCTTAGTTCTTTTTCCTCTTCCCCCTACCAACTCCCATAGCTGCCCACCCCCAGTTTAGAAGTCATTGGGTGGATTTGCATGGTACTCCCAACGGACAATCAGGCTTGTCATGGCTAGTTCTCCCCCTCCTTCCCCCACCCCCCACAGTCCTCCAGCCAGCTCCAGCATGTATCGTCCAGGTCTTCTTGTCCCAGCCCTCTCCCTGCTCCGATCACCCCCTTTTTGTTCCCTGGCTTTTTTTTTTTTGGTGCTTCAGGAGTATGCAAATGGAGTCATTTTTTATCATTATTTTTTATGAACTGCAGTAACCGCAGCAGTAACTGCTCCAAAAAGGGGCTGTGAAAAGGGCAGGCGGAGCCAATATCTCCCCTTTCTGGACTTGCTGGAGACTTGGGGAAGTGTGGGATGGGAGGAGGACACTGACAAGTGTCAGTTCAACACTTAAGTGAGAGGATTACATTGCCAAGTGGGTAATATTGTCCATCCTACCTATCCTTTTGGTGCACCTACTTCTCTCACTTCAGTGCTCCCTTTGACAGCTGAACATACAAGGAAATTGACAATGCAAGACTACACATATCGGACAGGTGAAAGTGCACTCCTGTGAAGGAACGGAGAAAAGAAAACAGGTGGCAAACAAGTGACGGTCCCTCCAAAGTGCCGTCTGGGCATTGGTGGAGGGCAGTTATGGTGAGGGAGGCTGGAGGCACCCCTGGTGAGATCGAGAAGAGAGGGATGGGCTTTTTTGTCTTGCCAAGCAGCTCTGTAGCCGATCCCAGAAACACATGATAAAATCGCTCTTCCAGGTTCAGACAACACAACCACCCACCATGCGTATGAACAACCTTACAAGAAGCCATGAGTTCGCAGGGTGGCTTGTTCGCAAAAATTAAGCTACCCTGTGGAAACGCACCGGGCTTGGAGGACATGACAACCCACCGGGCTGGCTGCCCATGGTGGATTGTTATGTCGTGCGAACCCAGTCATTGTTACAAAGTTTGTGAACCATGAAATCAGTGGAGTGCAATGTTATGGCCAGGTGTCAAGGGTTCTACTACAGCATTTGGTGCAATATGGGCTCACTTCCAGTAGCCATAAATGCTTACAATGCAATCCTGTACAGGTTTACAGTAAATCCCACTATGCTCAATGGGACTAAGTGTGTATAGGATTACAGTAATTTACAGCTTCATCTGTCAATCTGCCTACTTACCTATCTGTCTGTTCCACAGAGTTCATGTTCACCATATTCCCCATTTCCCTTAAATCATCTTGATTATTTTCCCAACAAATCCTAATATCTCAAATTTCCTCCTCACTACAAATCTATTACGACCAACTTTCAAGCCGTGTTTTTATTTGTCACTGTCACTGAACTGATTTCCCCCCTTCATATGATAGATCAGTGTTCTCCAACCTTGGGTCCCCAGATGTTTTTGGCCTACAACTCCCAGCATGCCCCCAAAAACATCTGGGGACCCAAGGTTGGAGAACACTGTGATAGATTATACAGTTATACTGAGCATCTTAAATCTTTTGGTTTAAGATTAGTTTGTGCTTGCTTAGAATTTACACATCTTCCTATATGCGATGTTTTTGCCAATGCTAGGCATAGACCAGTTTGCCTTTGAAGCAAAAACCCCGAATGGTACAATTTCTGCATTTGTTTCTAATAAGGACATGCAGGAAACTGGGGTTAGAAGCAGGAAAGCTCCACCCCAAATTATTGCTTTATAGTAAGGCTGGATCTGTGTTTTTGCTTTTTCTCCTTTGCCCGAATACACCAGAAGAGGAGAGGGTATTCCTACAATATCTTATTAGAAGTCCTGATAATCCCAGTCATTTTAACTATCTACAAGTCTGTATTCCTAAAAAGATGACCCTACTTCAGAAACAAAATTTAACCCCCTTTAACACCAAGCTAAAATAAATCTAATGTTGGAAGAATCTATCCTCTTTCTGGCTAGGTTGAATAGCAGCTATAAAGATGATCCTTCTTGAATTATTACTTTGAAACCCTCCCAGCTCACCTCTCTCTCTCTCTCTCTCTCTCTCTCTCTCTCAATCTCTCACGCACACACACACCCTTTGCATAATGGCAAAAGCTTTTTGAAAAATGTAATAATGGTGGTAAAAATCTAAACTTAATAAATCAACCCTACCAGCAAAGAGGATTTGGGAAATTAGGAAAGAATGGAGAACTTATGCCCCTCGTGTCTCTTCTTAATACATATCTTACTCATAGACCCCTCCAAATAAAATCAGTTTTAGGGTTGGTATGCAAAAGGGCTCTTTCACCTATGTGATTTATATTGTAGAATTAAAACTTTTGAAAGGCAATTTAATCAAGGAAAAATTAAGAAGCATATATATGAATTGGTCTCAAATCATAGGTAAGAATTGGTTTCAAATTCATCAAGTGATATACTTCATTAAGAATCATACACTTCTGAATCAGATACTAAAACCACACTTGATTTTTGAATCTCTCATAGTCAGAATAATTCTGTAATGAAATGTGTGGCCTTTTACATATACAACATACTAATTCAGGAGACATATGGGTCAACAGTAGGATTGGTGAGGTGTGGGGGGAAACCTAGGGGAGTCACTGTCCATGCAAGAGTGGAATGGAGTTTGGCAATGCAGCTGCTGAAATCAGAGAAAAAGATATTTCTGCTGCCAAAGCTGCACTATATACATAGAGAAGTGAACCTGTTGTGTTGGTGGGGATGCTATGCTCACCGATGGTATCTATAATGTAATGGTTCTTTGAGGTGGTAGATAACTTCTGGTCTAAGGTATATTTAGAACATAGCTAATATCACAGGACAAAACTTACAGCCAATTTCTAAAATAACCCTCTTTCTATTATTTTATGACTCTCATCATGAGGTATAGCATATGGATCTGATCATTGTGGGAGCAAGATTTGAAAATTGCCTTATGTAGGAAGACTAGTGCAATTTGTTCTACGAACAGATGGCATGACAGAGTTTGGCACATTGCTTTATCTGAAAAAACGTACACATGAAATCAGTTTATCTAAAGAATTAATGAAACTAGACACTTTTTTTTTTAACAAAATGGTATTCTTTCATTGCCTACTAGCAACTGGACCCAGCTTTGCACAGATTGGAATAGCCCTTAGTTTGATATAGCAAAGCGTTCAAGCAAACGTACATAGCCGTCAGAGTTGGACACATTGTGCTTGCCCTATCTGAGTGAAGGCATATCCACTGGCACCCCTAGGCATGGCCCTAGCCATGGTGCACCCGTACAGCCCCCTGAGGAAGGGATCTGTCCACTTCATTTCCCTGAGGGAGGGTTGCCCCACAGCAGGGGGGAGGGGGCAGGCGTATAACTCTGTCGCTTGGTCTTGAAGCTAAGGTGCTGAAAGACAGACAGACATCCTCTTTTATTATAGATACCAATGCCTGTGCTGATGCTCTTTTTACTATATTTACTGAGACTTGCAATAAAATGTTGTATTGTGGAATGCTCCTGTTCCGTGTTCCTGCCAGCCAGAAATGCCTTATTTCAGGATACTCTATTCCAGGGCTCTCCAACCTTGGGTCCCCAGATGTTGCTGGCCTACAGCTCCCAGCTACGCTGGCTGGGTATGCTGGGAGCTATAGGCCAGCAACATCTAGGGACCCAAGGTTGGAGAGCCCTGCTCTATTCCATTCTGTATCCACCTTGGCTTTCCATCCCTCCCAACAGACCAGGAGTGGGAAACTAAATTGGGGTGGGGGCCAGATGACCTCCCACAGAGCCCTCTGGAGGCCACATGATATCAGGTACAGTGTGCACAATGGCTTCCCGCATTGGGGGAGGCCAGCATGCAGCAAAGCTGTCCTGACTGAGTCAGTGGCCGAGGACACTTTGCCTGCATAGCATCCTCCCCGATGGGGGAAGTTGCCCCAACCAAGTTGGCAGTTGGAGGAGTGCTCCAGGCAGCAGCTCAGTGTGCACACTTCACCTGCATGCCATCCTCACCAATGGGGAAGGTGCCATTTTTTTTGTTGTTGTTGTTTTTTTATGCCTCAACGAAAAAGGCTCCCAGAGCGGCTTACATATAATCAATAAAACAAGACAGTCCCTGATCACAGGTTTACAATCTAAAAAGACACAACACACGAAGGAAAAGAACGGGGAGGGAAGAAGGGGTGAGTCCCTGGAGCTTCATACACCACTTGAATCCCTGGGACTTGGTGCACTGTACATTGTGTAAACAGAGTCAGCCAGTGCTGGGAGGAGCAGTTACTGCCCACATCCCCTTCTGTTGTTGGGATTTTCCTGAGCAACACCCTGCCCCCTGGAGGAATCCATGAATGCTCCACAGGCCACATGGGGAACCCCCATGGGATGGATTTGGCATGTGAGCCAGAGATCCCCCTCCCATGGAACAGACACTCAGCATTCTGTCCTCTGACACTGAGCATGCTCTGTCCTCATTAATTGTTTCCCCCCACCCATTTAGTGATCTTTTTCTAATTTTTAAAAAATACTTCTGTAAACCATGGTGTTCCTCCAAGCCTGCCGATACTTGTCTCACATGTGGATGACACTGTTTGGGTCACATATGGTTTGGGCACTCCTGAGAATAAGTTCACTGTTTGTATATAGGATGACTGCCTAAGTGGTGACCAAATTGGCCTCTGGGTGATGAAACAGGAAAGTGCAACCCTCCTCTTGTACATGGTACAAGTTTTTTAGTCACCTTGCAGTGGGTGGAATGGAAGAAGGCTTTTGCCAGGAGTCCTTAGCGGCCTGCAAAAGGACAGGCAGCATGGGAATAGCGACATGCACCGACATGCCATATTGGACCAGTTGATAGACTGGGTCCTTGATCTGGGGTTGAGGTTGCTTAATTTCAATGCTGAGGCATACGGCTTTTCTAATAACTTACTCAGTTTAGGAGTGGGAGTCCTCAGTTGGTGAGGCTGGTCCCTGGTCCCCCTCAAGTGGGGTTGGGAGAAGCCAAAGAGGCCCTGGGGTTCATGAGGAGGAGGAGGCAGATTCGAAGTCAGGGAACCTCTGCCCAAAGATGGTGGTGGTGAGGCTTCCTAGGATTGAGTTGCCATTGTGGTGGCACTGAGAAGTTGAGAGGCAGGAAACAATGAGGATAGAGTGGGAAAGTTGCTTGGGACTGCTTGGAAAGTCAAAAAAATTGATGTGGACATCAATGGCAGGGTCGGTACTGTCTAGAGTGTTTTGGGTATGAAAGAAGTGGTAGGAGGGTCCTGCAGCCTCCTGATGGTGGACATTACTGGATGTTGCCTAAGGGAATGGGAGCAGACCCGGTGATGACAAGGTGGATAGTCAGCACTATAGTAATAGCAGTTGTGGTCAGTGGTGATGACGCCTTGGTCGTCTCAAAATTCTCTGTAGTAGCAGTGTGGAAATACTTGATCGCAGGCATAAGGGGGAGAGGGGGATGAATGGTACCTGTCCCATAGGGAATGGTAGTGATATGGGGGGAAGTGGGAGTATATGATTCAGGAGACATCTGATAGGATCAGTGGGAAGGTGAGCGATTCCTAGAGAAGCAGCATCTCGGAGATGGCGATGGGAGACTGGTTCCAAGGTGGTTGGTGAGGTGAAAGTGGGGATGTATCCCTAATCTCACCTTCAGAGGCAGAGCTTATAACATGAATCACAGGAGACAGAAGTGGTAGGATCTCCAAGATCTTGTCCAAGATAAGAGTAGGACTTGGCACCAGGTCGGTTGCAGGAGGAGTGCTGGTGGAAGATTTGGTTGCTTGGTTCTTGAGGACTTGTTTATGAGGCCTCTTTTTCTTTGCTTTCCCAGGTCCTGGGGGTGGGGGTGGGGGAGAGCCTGGCAGTTAATTTATTTATTTTTATTTAATATATTTATTTGCCGCCCATCAGCCCAAAGGCTCCCTGGGAGGTTTACAAGAAAAACAGGATAAAAACAATCTTAAAACCAAAAATATCATTAAAATAGAAATACAAATACAATATAATACAAAACAATAAAACAAAGCAGCCAGATGAATCAGACCGGAGGTACAGCAGTGATAATAAAAATGGGAATAAAAATCTAACCATTAAAATATTGGGTAAATAAAAAGGTCTTCACCTGGCACCTGAATGAATAAAGAGTAAAGGTGCCAGGCGCACCTCCTTGGGGAGTTGATTCCAGAGATGGGGTGCCACAACTGAGAAGGCCCTTCCCCTAGTAGCCACCCTCCTAGCCTCTTTTGGAGGGGGCTCTCTGAGAAGGACCTCCGAAGAGGATCTCAGGGTTTGGGTAGGCACGTATGGGACGAGGCATTCCTTCAGATAACCTGGCCCCAGACTGTTTAGGGCTTTAAATGTCAATGTTAGAACTAGATTTCTTAGGTTGCATGGTGTCCACTGCCCTTCCAGGTGACAAAGGGGCTGATTGTTGAATACTTATTGGCGGAGGGGAGGCCTGGTCATACAGTACTGTAGGGGCTGATTGTTCAGTCCCAGAGGCCCATGTCAATGCTGAGGACGAGGTCATACCCGGATTCAGGTTGGCAATCATCTGAGCCGAAGAGGAACAGAGTGAAGGCTTAGAGGCAGTATGGGTGGTGTCATCATTTCAGCAGGAAGTCTGGTTGTGGGATGTCTGCTTAGTAAAGGCAAGGCATTGGTGGCAAGAGTCTGTTTGATCACCCTCTCCAAGGCACAAAAGGCAGAGGGAGTAACCGTCGGCGGGGGGATAGCTTACCACCACAACACATGCATTTTCGGGAAGGGGCCCTCAGGGCCATAAAGCCGAAGGTGACAAAAAGTCCCAATGAAAGAAAAATAACGCCAAAACTAGAAAGGGGGAAACACAAGTTGATAGAAAGAATTAAAAAGTAGAAGAAAGCTCAACAGCTCTGTCTCCTCATCTAACCAGGAGACCTGTTCCTCGTAATGCATCTGCTTCAGCGCTCTAAGAGGAACTTGGGAAAGTGGGAGCTGTGCATGGGAACACATTCAAACATTAAGTATTACTGTTCTTGTTATTGTTAGTATATCCGACCTGTAGTCACAATATACACTATATGCAGTGGGCTCTCCAGGGCTTCATCTGCTCATGACTGCCGGAAAAGGTCCAAGGGTGAATCCAAGAATCACCCCGGCAAACTACGGTAATTTTCTCACATCAATGTTCAATGTTCAATCTTCAATCAGGAGCCCTCTCACCTCAATTCTTAGCTCTCGATGTCCACACAGAACAAAAACATCTGCCTCTCCTGCAGTAAAGTTAACTGGATCACTCCTTAGAATTACTGCACTTGGGGGAGCTTGTAAAAACACCAATCCTTTCCTCTTCCTCAGCCCACTTCGGACCTCTTCAAACCTCACCAACTCTGCTCAGTAATGTAATTTTTTTTTTTTTAGATGTTCGAGCTGCAGCAGCTGTTGGTGATTATCTCTCAATAGAAATCACCATCCCACATCACTTTCAGGCCTACATAGGTAATTAAGGGTTAGAGCAGAATAAATAAAAAAAAATACTTTCCTTATCCTCGTGTTTTCTAATATTCTTCCTTCTTCCTTCACAATATGGACCTTAGTATAATTAAGTTGTTTTAAACTGACCGCCCAAGGCCAATTCTTATCCATAACACTAATGTGAAGAAAATAAAAGGAAAACAAATATAGGGAGGGGAGATAGCTTTTCCTAGGGCAACAGTTTGGCCTCTTGTTGTCTTTTCCCCTTATCAGATGGTTTGCAGCGAGCTCAGGAATAAGTCAATTAAAACAGTCGAATTGCAAAGATTAAAACGACACCCAGGCTCTCCGACCGGCTGCTGAGTCTCCACCCTCTCGCTGCACCAATGCTGACTGAACCGTTCCTGCACCCTGTGCATGGGAACATGCGTTGGGAGCGGGGCTCTTCAGCTCTAGAACATTCTGACCAAGGTGCTGCACAGGCACCTTGGTCAGAATGTTCTAGAGCTGAAGAGCCCCGCCCCCAACACATGTCCCCGTGCACAGCTCCCATATGTGTGATGCTCAGAGCATGAAGATGTAACTAGGAGTAATTTGCTCGTATTATTAGACATATCAGCTGGGATTCACCTTACCCAACTCCATTGTAATTTTCCTTGGGTTTTGATAGTATTATTTTGGAGGTGGGGATTTGTGTGTACTGGCAAGTCTCACATACAGTTTAGCTGTTGCTTTATTTGACTGCTTTTCAAATCTGCAAGATCAGAAAGGAAACTGTAGAGGTTCTGGTAAAATAACTGTGTGCCACATAAGGAATTAAGAAATTGAGAACTGTTTTATGTGTATAATCTTGTGATAATCTTGGTGTGGATACAATTATTGACCATTTTTTAAGATTACACTTATTACTTTGAATCATTTCTCTACTTCTGAAAAATGGATCTGTATATTAACTGGGTGTTACCTAAGTTGCAATCTGACCTTATTCCTTAATTACTGCTGGATTCAAAATTAAAGTTGGCTAAGAATTGCTCGCATCCTCCTGCTCTTCATGGTTCGGCAAAGTGAGGGATTTTCTTATTGCTGAAAAGACCACACACCAAATTGAAGTTGGTAGAGCTAAACCAGAGCTTACTTCCCTGGTGTCTGTTTATTGCATCTACCAGACATCTTGATAGATCAGCATCACAACCTGAACAATTGAAAACTATATACCTCTGATGATGCTTCATATTATGTGCACCTTACTTTGAGGTTGAGATGTGCTTTCCACATACGGTAGTCTTTATTCATCCTCAGTCTCTAATCTGCGTAATTGACAACTATGATTTTGATGGTGTAGTTTTAGATGCAGACTTGGGTGTGTGATATTTATTTTAAGGGTTGGTTTGTTACTTTGTTCATGCCCATGTCTGTATGTTGTACTAGATTTTGCAAATCTCTATACTAAAATAATGACAATAAATAAGCTTTTTTAAAAATTAGAGTTTTTTTTAAAAAAAAAGTTCTGGCAAGTGTGATGGACACGTGTACAACATTTGTTTCTCTTTATAGGCAGATGCATGCCCTTGTTCTAGTGACCTTAACCTGTCTTGTTTCTGCACTCTCCCACCTGTTTGCCCAGCTCTGTGGTTGCCCAGTTGATCCCAGTTCTGTGTTTAATTATCATTTTCTGTTCTATTTCCCTTTTTTCCTTTTGTCAAAAGGAAATGTCCAATGAGAGGAAAATACCCATGGAAGCCAGACACCGTTCTTCCAGCACCACTTCCCTCACTTCCCCTCACGATTCTCCTCCTGTGTTACCCTTTGATCCCCAGCACTATTCAACCCAACTGCAACACCACTCCTATGATGCACCAGTGCCTAGCATGGTGGGCAAGACACATAGTCAATCAGGTAATCACGGGAGTCTTCATCCTCCTATGCGATGGGAGATTAAATATGTTGCTCTTTCTTCTGTTGTAGCACAACTCTCTGGACAGCAAGCTTTCTCTGTGATAGTGGTGCTTTGATCCATTGAGCTAACTGGAATGAAAAATATCCTTTCCTCCATGTGTTGTCATACATACCACACTGCTTGACCAATACTGTAACAAGTGGGCATATAAGATGAAGGGTTGATTCTTTAGCCTCTGTTAAGTTAGCAGTATTTATATGTCCTGCCATAATTTGAGTGGTATGTATGGAGATGGCTATGTCTCTCACATGTTTTTTATTTTTTAAAATATCTTTGAAAGAGATGACATTGTGTTTTTTTTCTTTACATACTAGCTAAAGGCCTGAAGTTTGATGGAAGAGTGGGATGGAGAATTCCAGTCATTTCCCCCCAACCTAACATACCACACCCATTCCCTACCATCCTGTCCATCATTGAAGCTATGACTATAGAGGAGCAAGGGGTAGTGCCAGTGTTTCCAAACCTGGCCCCACCCACTCCTAATCTCAGCTCCTGTTTTTGGGGGGTGGATAGGAAAATATTGCCTCCTCCTCTGAACCCTGGAGCTGCTTTCAGGAGGGGGGGGGTGTATCTTATTTTCCCAAAAAGGCTCCCCATCAATGGTAGCTGGGCTACTCAGTGTGAGGGGAACTGATCAGGTTTTGTGCCTAAATCAATATTGTCCCCCAAGTGCCACAGTTTATCCAATAAGAATGAATGACAACCATTCACTTATTTGGAGGAACGTAAAGGCATGCATTCAGGGACATGATTGGGTGGAGGCTAAACCTAACCCCTGCTTCTGGTCAACCACATATTTGAGGTGATTTGCCCCTTCTCAGCTGTATCCCAGATTTCACACTGTTTATCTTATAAAACCCAGTGGAAGCCATTGACAACTAAACTGCCCCCTATATGCCTGACCCCCCCTTTGTGCTGTTACTTATTTGTTAAAAGTTTGACAGAACGTTGGGAGATGTTACAGCTCTTAAATTTGCTCTTTACATGTGAAATCTTACAGTTTCTTACACTGAATACAATTTATTAGGCTGATGTATTGCATAAATGATATTACAGCAAAAGAGGTTGTCAAGTAAATATGTATTGGGGGTCTCTGGCAAATGTTTATCAATAAGCATGGACCATTCTAATTTCCTGTTCTTCGTCTTTAAGTCTGATCCTATGCATGTTTACTCAGCTTGATCCTATACATGTTTACTCAGAAGTCCCAGTGTTTTTAGGAAGGTTTACTTCCTTGTAAGTGTGCTCAGGACTGCAGCTTTAGTGACCATAGTTCAGTAATTTAGATGGCGTACCATCTTAGCTTCTAAAATCAGTAGCTTACTTTAAAACCCAAGGACCAAATCCTTGACTGTCCTAGTAACATGCAGTGTGATGATCCACCAAGCACTGCTATTGTGCAATTTCCATTTATTTCAACCAATCAGTGGTGTCATATTATTGAAAGGAATGAAGATTACTCAGCACCTATGCATAGTGGATTGTGCTTCTAAGCTCTTGATTCATTTGCAAAGCAATAAACTGTTTACAGCATCCCAGACTAAAGAATTTTGTCTATAGTGCTGCTTACTGCAGTCCTGAGCACACAAGAAAGTAAGTCATGCTAAACACAATGGGACTTAGGTCTGAGTCAACCTACATAGAATCAAGCTGCAAATATCAGCACTGGCTCGCAGAGCTTATACCACTTATCTCTTACAACCTAGTGTAATATGAGTAATATGTTCACATTGTAATAGGTGATGATGCCATGCCACATATCTGCCCCAGGCTTTGTTGGTGTGGGTTTCTGCTCTTGTGGCAGAGCTTTGCTCATCTATCACCCTCATTTTAAATATTATGGATAGATCCATATTTTCACTTGCCTGGGAGGAGAGTAGATAACGAAAGGTTAACTACTCCTCCAACTCAGAAGGCAGAGCCTGCAAACTTGGAACTCCTCTCCAGATGGGGCACTCTCCCATTTTCAGTCCTACCTGGATCCTGTGCATGTATCCTTGCCCTTCCTTCTGAAGCAAAAGCAGTTCTTACACCATCAGAGGAGAGGGAAATGTGGCTGGGAGCATGCCTCAAATGCCCAAATCAACAATACTAATGGGGTGAGTGAAGGAGTCATTATTGGGGGAGCACTCATGAAAGCTGAAATTACTGTAATTTGTTTTTTATTCTTGGCATGTTGAATACATAAATTACGGTATATCTTGATCTTGTTTCTAGTGGCACTTGCAGGCTGCTGTAGCAACCACAATCCTGCAATGACAAATCTGTTTGGGATGGGGTACATCACTCATCTATTGTGATCTGAGTTTGGTTGAGATTGTATGTATTTTTAGCCATTGTTAGGATTTAATAGAGATTAGCGGTTGGCTAGAAGAGTGTTATTTATTTATTTATTACATTTATACCCTGCCTTTTTTCCTGCAAGGAACTCAAGGTGGCTTACATAATCCTCCTTCTCCTCTCCCTTTTATCCTCATAACAACCCTGTGAGGTAGGTTAGGCTGAGATAAGAATAGAAAAGACAAAATCCATCAAAATAGACACAAGCAATCTAAATCATGGCTAAGAATATGGTCCAGCACTAACCTGTTGGCCTATAATGTCTAAGCTTCTAATTAATCTAAAGTATGGGGTGTGTGATGTCACCCAGGTGACAGAACGGTTCATGCAACTCATTTCCCCCCTGCACTTGAACAGTTCATGGCCTTGTTCAGGTATGTGCTCTCACAGAGAAATGAGTGAACTGGCAGATTACAGATCTAGTCAGCTACAATTCCTGTGTTCGTGGTCCTTGTAGTAATAGTCTTGGACCACTTCTGCAATGGTAGGATTAAACATGGGTAATGATTAATAAAGACTCAAACTCCTTTATTAGTAACTTCCTAGATACACTACTGATATATATTACTTTTGGCATTCAGCTTGGGGGTGAAATAAACAATATTTATATTCTATTCTTGTTCTCAGGAAATCAGAAGAACGTCCAAAAAATTCTGGCTGTGCCTGACAGGGGTGAAACTTTCCAAGGTGAAGACAACCGAGGTGTGGCACTGAGTTATAGGAGCCTCACTTACAAACAGCAAGGGCTGTCTTCTCAAGGGCAGATACCTCTTCTTAATAAACATTTAGGAAGTGAAGAAGCATTGAGCACCTCTGGTCGCTGGCTGCAGATGGGTCACACTGCCAGACAAACAGCAACACTACCAGACAGACAAACAGTATATTGGGGATACACTCCTCAGACAAGCAAGGGATCACAAGAACGTTTACTCCAACAGCCATTCCAGCAAGGAAAGCATGAGGCATATGCCACTGACTGTAGGCCATCAGTTGGCATGGGTTACAGTACCTTATGTAAACCACATCAGGCTTCAAGAGATATA
Source organism: Shinisaurus crocodilurus (assembly GCA_021292165.1). Lineage (NCBI taxonomy): Eukaryota > Metazoa > Chordata > Lepidosauria > Squamata > Shinisauridae > Shinisaurus > Shinisaurus crocodilurus. The sequence continues at coordinate 133,358,385 of CM037878.1, forward strand.
GGTGGTTTTCAAGGCTGTCCTGTGCCGCCTCCACATGCTAAGGCTCCAGGTCCAAGGCGGGTAGATATGCCACCAGAAGAAGATTGGCGGCAGAATAGCTATACCCCTCAGCCTGGAGCAAGAATTTTGTCAGCGCGCACGATGGATGGAATGTACTCATCCACTTCTGAGATGCAGCATAAAATGCTGGCATGTGCAGCTGTTGCCTCCATGCACAACAGTGGTTGGTGAGGTCTTGGCCTTCAGACATGATTGCTCCGTTATGAACAGGTTGCCTGAACTGTAGTTACTGAAATGCAGTTGATAACAAGACAGCAAGCTTTTTTTCCGTCAATGTCTGTGCCAGTCTTGTCTTTAAAAGTAGCTATACAGTAAGTGGAAGCTTAATTGCACTGTGTTTCTGTCTCTGTACTGCTGGTTCACTGTCTAGGGGAAACTTTTCAGTGACTCCGTTTCCAGCCTCTTTCCACAGGAAATGATTTAAGGCTCACTACCAGCGGAAGGAGAGCAAGATTTGCATATGGATTGAAAATAAAATCCTCTGCTGTTGACAGTAGGCTGTATTTTAAATGACTAAGTCATATAAAGTGTCACTAGTTAACCCATATGCCAACCTGCTATTCAATTTCGAGTTATCCTCTGTTAGAATGGGGTATGGGGAGACTGATGAGCTTTCTATGCTCCCCCAAGTTAGAAATTTGGCAGTGCTTATGGGTTAATGAGGCAAATGTATCTTTCTTTGTGCTGAGATATTGGGCACAAGTGACTGCTGTAGGTGTTAGTGAGGAAGTGGATAGAAGGCATAGCTCAAGTATAAACCAGGCTTTCTCCGACTCCTCAAAGCAGACTAACAGTGTTTCAAATAGCAAAGACTGTTAAGGCTGCACACTTCATTATAACATTGTAAACGCAGAATCACTTTAACTATTTTAGGGTCAAACATACTTGCCTTTGTAAGTATTTTTCAAATAAATCTATGAAATAGCTATATTTATTGGGTGGTGTTGTATGAATTGCTTTTATGTCTTTCAAACAGGTGATCTAGAAACTGGCACACAGTTCTTGCTAAGTGTTCATTAGCTCTTCCTCTGTGCACATCATTTTCCTCTCCTTATGGCATTATATGTTTTATCATTTGGCTCCTGCAATCCCTCCTTGTCTGGTTCTACCAAAAATAATCTGACCTGTGTGTTTTGTGAAAAAATGTACTACAACCAAACCATTGTGATTAAGAAGAGCAATGTGAAAATATATTATTCAAATGCCCAATAGGGAGATCGTTGTTCTTATCCTGATCTTTAAAAAAAAAAGCAAAAAAAAAACAGACTTGAACTTCTCTGCAAAACTTTTCAGATCTCTATATCAGTGTTCTCCAACCTTGGGTCCCCAGATGTTTTTGGCCTACAACTCCTAGCATGCTGGGAGTTGTAGGCCAAAAACATCTGGGGACCCAAGGTTGGGGAACACTGCTCTATATGTACAAAGTAGTAAGTGTATCAGGACCAAGAGATTTAATTATGGTAGATGCTGCTGCTATTGCTGAGTAAACCGCCTTCATGTTCTTCAATTTATTAGAAAGAAATTTTGTAATTTTTTATGAAAGCTCATATTTTTAGAATTTTGTATTATTGTGCAATGTTTTAAAAATGTCTTCTAACAAAGGTTGGACATTTTGTAGGTGGCAAATGATAAAACATTTAATACGACACATACCACAAAATCAGCTCATTGTGAGGGCTTTCAGAGATGACATTGAAACATTAATAAACATGGAACTTGATGACATTTGGCTTACAAGATGCTCCAGAAGAGTCAGACTGCCAGATCAATTATCTTGGCCAATGCGTGTGAAATTTACATGCCACAAAATCAGCTCTAGGGCATCACCCTGCAAGATGAGTTTTATGAAGTGAAAATACAGTATGGCTATGAATACAGAAGATGGCTATGAAATAGGGGTGTGCATTTGTTTTAGAATGAATGAAAAGTTGAATGGAATGGATTAGTTCTGAAACTAAAAGTGGATTCGGGACTCCCATGGGGGCATTACCTTATTCTGGTAATGGCAATAATGAAACAGCTGGGGCATTCTGGGGTGGGGTGGCCATCCTGGAGGAACTCCTAGCGAGCTGCACTGCCACCCCCACCAGAGGCAGCAGTAACAATTATTTTAAAAATAAGAAAATGAGAATGAATGGGACTAAAGAGACAAATGTAAGTAATGAATAAATAATGATGATACAAACCTGATTCTTACCAATGGATAACAAAATCAATGAGTACCTTAATAAAGAAAACAAATGGAGTTTTTTCTTGTACATTCCTAGTAGTAAGTGGTCATATGAGCTGCACGCTGTGGAACAGATGTCATATTAGGGCTGCATTCTAATATCCGATTCTAGTGTTGCACTAAGGTCCTGTACGTGGAGCAGGTCACTGCATGCAAGTAGGACATTCCACGCTATAGGCAGGAATATGAAAAAATTACGCTGCTATGTTGTATGAATATTTATTCTGCAAGGGCCACTTGCAGAAGAGCTTTTGCAGAAGTTCACTAGTGTGATATAGTGGATAGAGTGTTAAGCTAGGACTTGGGAAATCTGGGTTCAAGTCCCAGCTTAGCCACAAAGCTCACTAGGTGACTTTAAGATAGTCACTCTCTTAGCCTAACCTACCTCACACAAATGTGAGGGGTAAGAGCCATGTATACTCAGAGCCTGTATATGCTCTGAGCTACTTGGAAGAAAGGGTGTAGGTGTGTGGATAAATACACTTTTGTTTTTTAATGCTTTTAACAGGTAAGGAATCCTCATACTATCTGTTGTCTAGCAGAATTGGCCTGAGATTTGGTTTGTGTGTGTGTAGGGAGAGCAGGAGAGCAGTTACACACACACACACACACACACACACACACACACCTTTGTGAAAGCAGATGGAAGTAATAACTTGTGTTTGTGTTGCAAAATAAAATAAATACTTTGTACTTGGGAGGGTAGCTCTACGAGCAAGGTTGGTGTGAACAATCTAAGCTTTGTTGACTGTTCTTCGAGTCCAGCAAGGCCATGGCACATTGTGACATTATTCTTTTGGATGCTGCGGTCACAGACTTGCCAGTGTTACAATGAATGCTACTGTTTGCTCCCATGCACAACTGATAAGACTGAAAAGTGGATTATTACATTTTTGACCTCCAGATAAAAGCTAAACTGCTTCATTGTGTTCTCTCTAAAAATATTCACTATGTTTTTATAATGCTGACAATTACACTTTTTGTGGTGCAGCTTACTAAATTCATTGCTCATTTAACCATGATGCTATGATTTCAGTTCTTTATTTATGCAGAATCTGAGCACTGAGCGGCATTAATTTATGAATATTTGTATACCTCACCTGAATATGATATAGTTGGCCATTCAGTTATCAGTATTCCTCTCCAGCACTGTCATATGTTGTTGGTAGTAGAAACTGCACTCAGAACATCATGTTAAAATATTGTAGGCAACCTGTTTTTGTTTTGTTTTTCATTTAAGAACTCTCATATTGTCTGCTTCTAGTGATTTAGTAGCAGACTGCTGAAGTGGATTATTTATTTAATTTATGACTCACTTTTCTGCCAAAAATGGTGCTCAGTGCAGCTAACAATAATAAAATACTGATTAAAAACAAATCTTAGTTAAAATATAACATTAAAAAGAAATTAATTAAAAACACAACAATAAAAGAAATGAACAGCACCCAACCAATTACCCCCCACCACTTTCAGTAACAGATCAGTTTACATGCCAAAGGTTTACTTGAATAAAAATGTATTTTCTTGCCAGTGGAAGGACAGCAAAAAGGGAGCCAACTTAGCTTCCCTTGGCAGAGAGTTCCATGGCTGGGGGGCAGCCACCAAGAAGGCCCCCTCTCACATCCCCACCAAACATGTCTTCAATGGCAGTGGGTCCTAGAGAAGGGCCTGCCCTGAAGATCTTAAAACCAGGGCAGGCCCATATTGGAGAAGGTGATCTTTCAGGTAGCTTGATCACAAGTTGTCTCGGGCTTTATAAGTCATAACCAGCACTTTGAATTGTGCCTGGAAACAGACTGGTAGCCAGTGAAGCTGTTGTAACAAGGGGGTCATGTACCACAAGCATGGACCAGCTGAAGTTTCCAAACACATTTCAAAAGCAGCTCCACAATGCACATATTACAGTAGTACAAATGGGATGTAACTAAAGCATGTGTGACCATGGCCAGATCACACATCTTTAGGAATGGGCACAGTAGCCTCAGCTGTGCAAATGCACTCCTGGCCTCTGCCAAAACCTGGACATCCAGGTTCAGGGCTGAGTCCAGGAGTATATCCAAACTGAACCAGAATCATCAGGGAGAGTGTAACCTCATCCAGCACAGATTGAATCCCTAGTCCCTGATTTGCCTTTTGACTAACCAGGAGCACCTCTGTCTTGTCTGGATTAAGCTTCAATTTGTTCACCCTTATCCAGTCCATTAGCAACATCAGACACTGATTTAGAACTAGAACAGCTTCCTTGGATTTAGATGGAAAGGAGAGAGTTGGGTGTCATCATCGTACTGGTGGCACCAAACTCCAGACAACATCTCCCAGTGGTTTCATGTATATGTTAAATAGCATGGAGCCAAGATGGAACCCTGAGGGACACCATAGGGCAAGGCCAACAGCCATGGAATCAAACAGGAGTCCCCCAGCACCACATTCTAAAATTGCCCCTCCAAGAAGGACTGGCACCACTGTAGAACAGTGCCTCCAAGTCCCATCCCAGACAGATGCCTTAGAAGGATATGATGGTATCAAAATCCACAGCAGAACAGGTACAAATTATCCTTGACCAGTTCCTGCCGTATATCATCCACCAAAGTGACCAAAGCAGTCTCTTGTTTTATGAGACAGAGCCTGAAGCTAGATTGAAATGGATCTAGATCAGGGGTAGGCAACTTTATTTATTTATTTATTTATTTACAGTATTTGTATGCCGCTCCATATCAAGTAAATTCTGGAGCAGTGAACAATAAAAAGATAAAAACATAAAACAAACAAAACAATACATTGAAAACAAAGTAATATTACAATGGTGGTTGGACAGCAGAGAAGGCATCCTGGAACAAGGAGGTCTTCAGCAGGCGCAGAAAGTAGCACAGTGTCGGAGCCTGCCTGACCTCCAGAGGCAGGGAGTTCCACAGAAATGAAGCCGCCACACTGAAGGCTCTTCTCCTTGTGGACTCCAATCAGGCCAAAGGTCCATGAGGAACCACCAGGAGTATGCCATCTGATGATCTCGGCAACCAGGCAGGTTGGTATGGGAGGAGGCACTCTCTCAGGTAACCTGGTCCCAAGTTGTTTCTGGATTTGTACACACAAGTACCAGAACCTTAAATCTGACCCAGTAGCGAATAAGTAGCCAGTGCAGTTCCTTCAGCAAAGGAGTTGCATACTGAAAAGGGGCAGCTCCCAACAACAGCCGAGCTGCTGTATCCTGCACTAGCTCCGCCTCCAGCTTCTGGAGCAGCCTTAAGGGCAGCCCCACATAGAACACATTGCAGTAATCCAGTCTTGAGGTTACCAGCGCCCGTATCACTGTGGCTAAGCTTTCCTTGTCTAGGAGAGGCCATAGTTGGTGATCCAATCGAAGATGGTAAAAGGCACGCTGAGCTGCAGCAGTCACTTGGGACTCCAGCAACAATGATGGATCTAGGAGTACCCTCAGACTATGGACCTGATCTTTCAAAGAGAGTGCAACCCCATCCAGAACAGGCCATGAGCCTATCTCCCGGACTCAGGAATCACTCACCCACAGGGCTTCCATCTTGCCAGGATTCAGCCTCAGTTTATTGGCCCTCATCCAGGCCATCACTGAGTTCAGGCACTGATCCAGGACTTGCACTGCCTCTCCTGATTCAGTTGTCACAGGGAGACAGAGCTGTGTGTCATGCATCATATAGATGTTAAACAACATTGGGGACAAGATGGTACTGTGCGGAATCCCATAGCGCAATTGCCAAGGGCCCGAGGAATAGCCACCCAATCTTAGTCTCTGAAATCAACCCCACAGGTAGGACCAGAACCACTGTAACACAGTGTCCCCAATGCCCAACCCACAGAGTCAATCCAGGAGGATACCATGGTTGATTGTATCGAAAGCCACTGAGAGATCGAGTAGAATTAACAGGGTTGCACTCCCACTATCCTTTACCCGATAAAGGTAATCAGGGCGACCAAGGCTGATTCAGTCCCATAACCAGGTCAAAACCCAGACTGGAATGGGTCTAGACCAGTGTTCTCCAACCTTGGGTCCCCAGATGTTTTTGGCCTACAACTCCTACAAGCTGAGCCAGCGTGAGCCCCAGGCCGTATCACAATAAAATCACAATTAATAAAATATTCCACACTTTTTATTTTGAGTTGTATTCCTGGACAAGGGAAGCACAGGGCAAAGAAAGAGAGTCCTTTCTTAAAAGACCAACTCTCATCACTCTTGGAGGTACAATGTTTGTGTTGCCCTGTTCACAAACACTGAAATATACAATGCAATAAAATATATGAAATCAGGCAAAACCCCAGGCCCAGAATGGCATAAACCCAATGGAATGGCAAAAATCCTCAAATGAAAATTTGGTTCTAGTTGAAAATTTGGACTTTCTACAGAAATGGTGGTAGGAGCTGTAATGTCCATTACTATATATACAGCCCATATTTCACTTTTTATTCTTGAGAAAAAGACCCTTTACACTGCATTAGCTATAGGACCATTTAATTGCCAAATAAAGGTCTGTGGCTCACGCTGGCTCAGCTTGTCTGAGCGTGGAAAGCTAAGCAGGGTCAGGCCTAGTTATTACTTGGATGGGAGACCCCTCCTCTAGTTTCCTGCATTGAGCAGGGGGTTGGACTCGATGGCCTTGTAAGCCCCTTCTGACTCTTATGATCCTATGATCCTAATCGATGAACATAGACACAAGAATATTCTCCACTATCATAGGCACATGCTGAGCCACTTGGCTAACTACATTAATCCACCCAGCTCAAATGGGGTTCATCCCTGGCTGCCAGGGAGTAGATAACCGACACCTTATTAACATGATGGCAATGAATGGAGGCCTTCTCTGCATCTAGTCATTTTGCTGGATGTAAAGGCCTCCAATAGGCTGTTAGGGATATTTACAGATAGATAGATTTGGCCTGCCCACTTAAATTATAAACTGAATTAAAATTCTATATAAAAACCCAATGGCACAAAACTTAAGTAGCAGCATCTCACCAGCTGGATTTCCTATAGTAAAGGGAATCGGACAGGGATACTCGCTGTCCCCAGTTCTGTTAAACTTGGCACTGGAGCCACTGGCTTGTGTATTAATGGCAGTGGCAGTATCGTAGCCAATGAGGTTAATCTGAGGCGCGATTATTGCTAATTGAAAATAATGAGATACCAGTCAAAAGTCAAAATGTCCTTTGTGAGGACGATGCAGTGCTGTTCATCAAACAACCAGACATAATAGTACCTATGCTAAAAGAGGAGTTTGGTAAGCTTTCTGGATAAACTGGGATACTTCTGTGGCCATGACCATCAGACAATCTACATTTAACCCAACTCTAACCTTGGAATGTCAGACAACAGGTGCTGGAGATGTGCCGATGAAGGAATCTGATAATAAAGGGTTCCCAACAATGTTCCCAACATTGAAAATACTTCAAATATGACTGCCATGATGGGTATGGCCAGTCACAAAACACCCATTTCCCAGAAGGAAAGTTAATGAGGCTAAAATAATAGTAACTTGCCCAAGAACCTAAGTACAATGCATAGCTGGGGTCAGAGCCACAAATGCCAAATTTGCCCCCCAAAAGTACAACAAAATATCCATTTCACAGAAGCCAAACTACCGATACTCAAAGAAAACAATACACACACACACACACACACACAAAGTTTGCTCCTATCATATATAAAACTAATCGCTCCTATTAAATACAATGAATTCTTTCAACCTTACACATTAAATGCATACTTAGTGATAACCCCAATTACTAGAAAATATAGGAAACACCCACCCACCCTTCTAATAGTCAAAATTCAGTACATGAGGGTTAATAGAGCCCATCACTGCTTCAAAGAGTCAAGCCAAGTCAAGGCAGATATTATCATCATATATACTAAAAGCGAACTGAATTCATTCATTCATTCATTTCATTTATATACCGCCCCACAGCCGAAGCTCTCTGGGCAGTTCACAATAGATTATACATAAAAACAACAATAACATACAAAATAGTTTAAAAGATTAAAAACCAAATTTTAAAAACACAGTTTAAAATAACAATCAAAAAACTAATAAAACTGAGCCTACAGGTGACAATCCCCCCCCCCGTGCTATTCCGAGCTCCTAACTATTAAATGCCTTGGCATAGAGGGAAGTCTTAACCTGGCGCCGAAAAGATAGTAAGGTTGGCGCCAGGCAGGTCTCAGTGGGGAGCTTGTTCCATAATTGGGGGGCTACCACCGAGAGGGCCCTCCTCCTCGTTGCCACCAACCGAGCCTCTCTTGGAGGTGGCAGTCGGAGGAGGGCCCCAGATGTTGAGCGTAGTGTCCGGGTAGACTGCGGTAGGGAGAGACGTTCCGTCAGGTATTGTGGTCCTAAGCCGTGTAGGGCTTTATAGGTTAAAACCAGCACCTTGAATTCGGCTCGGAAGCATATTGGCAGCCAGTGCAAACGGGCCAGAACCGGTGTAATGTGCTCAGACCTTCCAGTCCCCGCAATAAGCCTGGCTGCCGCATTTTGCACAAGCTGCAGCTTCCGAACAGTCTTCAAAGGCAGCCCCATGTAGAGTGCATTGCAGTAGTCTAGTTTAGAGATCACCAGAGCGTAGATTACTGAGACCAGGCTATCCCTGTCCAGATAGGGGCGTAGCTGGGCCACCAGCCGAAGCTGGTAGAAGGCACTCCTTGCCACTGAGGCCACTTGAGCCTCAAGTGACAAAGATGGCTCCAGAAGCACCGCCAAGCTATGAACCTTCTCCTTCAAGGGGAGTGCAACCCCATCCAGAACAGGTTGAACACCCTCCATCCGGTCAAAGGAAGCACCCACTAACAGCATCTCAGTCTTGTCTGGATTGAGCCTCAGTTTGTTAGCCCTCATCCAGTCCATTGTTGCAGCCAGGCACCGGTTCAGCACATCCACAGCCTCACCTGCTGAAGATGAAAAGGAGAAATAGAGCTGCGTGTCATCAGCATAATGATGGCAACGCACTCCAAAACTCCGGATGACCCCACTCAGTGGTTTCATGTAGATATTAAATAGCATGGGGATAAGACCGACCCCTGAGGAATCCCGTACTGGAGAGTCCATGGGGCCAAGCAACATTCCCCAAGCACCACCCTCTGGAGCCGGCCATCCAAGTAGGAGCGGAACCACTGCAGTGCAGTGCCCCCCCACCCCCAACTCAGACAGCCGCTCCAGAAGGATACCATGGTCGATGGTATCGAAAGCCGCCGAGAGATCCAGGAGTATCAACAGGGTCGCAGTCCCCCTGTCTCTCTCCCAACATAGGTCATCATACAGGGTGACCAAAGCTGTTTCCGTGCCAAAACCAGGCCTGAACCCCGACTGAAATGGATCCAGATAATCAGTCTCATCCAAGAGCATCTGGAGCTGGTTGGCCACCACCCGCTCAAGGACCTTGCCCAGGAAAGGAACATTCGCCACCAGGCCTAAAGTTGTTAAGATCTTCCGGGTCCAGAGAGGGTTTCTTCAGGAGTGGCCTCACCACCGCCTGTTTCAGGTGGCATGGGACCACTCCCTCTCTCAAGGAGGCATTGATCACCTCTCTGGCCCAGCCGGGCGTTCCTTCCCTGCTAGTTTTTATAAGCCAAGAGGGGCAAGGATCCAGAACAGACGTGGTTGCACGTACCCGTCCAAGCACCTTGTCAACATCCTCGAATTATCTGAGTGCCAATCCTCACATAGCCAAAATAGCACCCCAGAATTCGCAGAAGTACAAAAATCATTAGGAACTGCCCCCCACCAAAAAACAAACAAACTCCTGCTCAGTAAGGATTGAGCATGGAATACTGACTGACTGTTGTGGGGGAAATGGAAACTGATGTGGGAAGGGAAAAGGAATAGAGCAGGGCTCTCCAACCTTGGGTCCCCAGATGTTGCTGGCCAGCTATGCTGGCTGGGGCATGCTGGGAGTTCTAGGCCAAAAACATCTGGGGACCCAAGGTTAGAGAGCCCTGGAATAGAGTATCTTGAACAGCATTTTGTTGCTGGTTCCACTTGCAGAATGGAATGCTGGATTGTGGGAGTTCTGTTCCCCCTTCTTGTGCTTGAATTGTTTAGAACCCCTGTACATATGTGTTGGGAAATGAGACAAATAACCCATAACAAAATGGAGGAGTGCAAGAGTTTAAAAGGGGGGGTATTTTAACTGGCATCAAAAAAAGATGTCTATGCTTGCAGAATGTAAATTGTTCTAGTAATATAAAGATACTTGAGACTGACTGGTTAACGGGCTTCTTCCACACTACTCACTATAGATGTGGTGCCCAAACAATCTAATCCCCGATTGCCAGAAAAGGGTGCAAATGCGACAATCAAAGCCCAGGCCATGAAGTTTGCCTCCAAATAATGCCAGCACTCTAGCTCAGAGCAAATCAAGCCACACTCCGGATGTAACTTTGGTTCATGGGTTCATTATACCTTCATGCACCTGAGTCAAGCTTGGAGTGGGAGAAGCAACAGACCAGTATTTGCATTTATACTTGTAAAATGCAATCTGATTATTACTATACACTGACCTGGTTCGCACGACACAACAACCCATTGTGGGTAAAAAGCCATGGTTGGTTGTTGTGTCATCCGAACCCAGCGCAGTTTACCCACAGTGGCTTGTGGGGGGGGGGGTTTCCAAACAAGCCACCCATGGGCTGTTCTGGGGGTTGCTTTACCCATGATGGGTTGTTGTGTCGTCTGAACCTGCACAACCAATCCCACTGTGGGTAAAGCCCAGCAGCGAGCGAGGTGCTCGGCAAGAACAGCAAAAAAAAAAAAACTTTGCCACTCATGCTGAATTCACTCTGGCCACCACCAGTGCCAGTCGCCCTACAAGTGCCCAAGCAGCACTTGGACGTGGCTGGCACTGGCTTGCTGCCTCCCCACCACAATTGAGAGCCGTTTTTGGCTCCCTGCAGCTCTTTTCCCCTTTACCATTTTTTTTCCAGAGATCGTGATCTCCGGCTTGAGAACTGGCTTTTGTGATCCCCATTTTGACAGCCACTGACAGCCCCTTCAAAGTGCCCAAGCGGCAGCTCGGAGGGGTTGTCTGTGGTTGCAAACCCACTTTAAAAAAATTGGACTCCCTAACATGTGCAAATATTTGCATTCATTATTACTTTTTAATATATATTTTTTTAACTAAGCAAGTGTGGAGATTTGCACTTAGAGAGGTCCGAAAATGGGCAGCCTTGCCTGGGCAATGTCCAGGAAGGTACCTGCTGGCTATGTGCAGCAGGGTATAACCCTGGACACTGTCCCAAGGAGGCTCCAAATACCCTTTTCCCCTTTGGTTTGGCAGCAGTCGAAAGGTGAGCTGTCAAGCCAAACCAAAGACGCGAGTGATCCCAAAGATGCGAGTGATCTGTGCTTGCAGAAAGGGGCTCGTGGGATTTACACCCCCTTCATGGCAAGGTCCTCATCGGGGGGTGGGTGGGTGTTGGACTCCACTGTCCTAAAGGTGCTCTCACTTTTCCACTTGTTCCCGAGAATGCAGGCATGAACGTATATGTCCCTGTGAAAAAAACCACTGGGAGCCTTGTAAAAAAAAAAACCTTTTAAAAGCAACCAGAGTTTTGACAGCTAGCTGTCAAACCTCTGTGCTTCAGTAAAAGGGGTGGGCTGCACTTTTCCATCTTCCCAAGCACCTAGAGCCTTGGGAATGGGTGGAAAAGATGGGGGCACTGGAACCTATCAAGGGAATCCCTGAAGATTCTAGTGCCAAGGGGGGATAAATCCCTCTACCCCTTTTTGCAAGCAAAGATCACTCGTGTCTTTGCTTTGAATTGACAGCTCACCTTCTGACAGGTTTTGACAGCAGGTACCCCTGCACCCGCAGAAATGTGACAACTGCACCTCTGGAATTGTGCAATTCCAGCTAAAAAATAAACTATTTGCACACATTTGGGGCACAGACAAACTAATAAAAAGGGGGTGGTGAACCACTGACAGCTCCTCCAATGTGCCACTTGGGCACTTTGGAGGGCTGTCAAATGGAGATTATGAAAATCAATCTCTGGGGGGGAGGTAAAAAGGGGGGAGGTGCAACAAGCCAAAATGGCTACCGATCGCAGCGGGAAGAGCAGCTTGAGCCACCAAGTCCCCTGGGATGCTGGCTGGCAGACCGAGGGGGAAGGAGGGGGGTAACAACCCACAGCGAGCCCGATCATCTGTCAGGCACACCATAGGTTGTTCTCACAACAACCAACCCACCGTGGCTTATTGCTGGTGTGGGTTGGCATGACGAGTGAACTCACCCTGAGAGTAGGAATAAGTGGTAAATTCTCCCAATGGAGGGGTGTAAACAGTAGGGTCCCACAGGAATCTGTATTGGAACCAATGCTTTTCATCTTATTCATAAATGATCTGGAAGTAGGAGTGAGCAGTGGAGTGGCTGATGATACCAAATTATTTAGGGTGGTTAAAACAAAAAGGGATCACGAGGAGCTCCAAAAGGATCTCTCCAAACTGGAAGAATGGGCATCAAAATGGCAAATGTGGTTCAATGTAAGCAAGTGTAAATGCATGTGGGTCAAAAAATCCCAACTTATTTTTATTTATTTTATTTATTTATTATATTTATACCCCACCTTTTTTCCTGCAAGGAACCCAAGGCGGCTTACATAGTCCTCCTCTCCATGTTATCCTCACAACAACCCTGTGAGGTAGGTTAGGCACAGGCACAGTCAGTGACTGGCCCAAAGTCACCCAGTGAGTTTCATGGCCGAGTGGGGACTAGAACCCGGATCTCCTGAGTCCTAGTCTAACACTCTAACCACTACGCCACACTGGCTCTCAACAATAAGCCGGTGGGATCTGAGCTAGCAGCAGTGACTGACCAAGAAAGAGATCTTGGGGTTGTGGTGGACAGCTCAATGAAAATGTTGCAGTTACTGTGAAAAAGGCAAACTCCATGTTAGGCATAATTAGGACAGGAAAGGAAAATAAAACTGCCAAGATCATACTCCCCTTATACAAATCTATGGTGCAACCACACTTAGAATACTGTGTACAATTCTGGTCCCACCACCTAAAAAGGGATATTGTAGAGTTGGAAAAAGTGCAGAAAACGGCGACTAAAATGATCAAGGGACTGGAGCAACTCCCCGAGGAAAGGTTACAGCAGCCAGGATTGTTTAGCTTAGAAAAAAGGTAAGGGGAGACATGATAGATGTTTACAAAATTATGCATGGTGCAGAGAAAGTGGGCAAGGAGACATTTTTCTCCGTCTTTCATAATACTAGAACCCGGGGTCATCCCATGAAGCTGATTGGTGGGAGATTCAGGACAGATAAAAGGAAGTACCTACTTCTTCAGTGCATAAACTTGGAATTCACTTCCACAGGATGTAGTAATGGCCACCAATCTGGACGGCTTTAAAAGGGGATTGGACAAATTTATGGATAAGGCTATCAATGGCTACTAATCCTGATGGCTATATGCTACCTCCAGTATCAGAGGCAGTATACCTATGTACACCAGTTTCTGGGGAAGATGGGCAGGAGGGTGCTGTTGCACTTACGTATGTCCTGCTTGTGGGTTTCCCATGGGCAGTTGGTTGGTCACTGTGTGAACAGAATGCTGGAGTAGATGGACCCTTGGTCTGATCCAGCATGGCTCTTTTGTTCTTATGGATCCATAGGCAAGTGCAACTGGGATGGCAGAAGCAGACTTCCTCACCCCTCCTCCCCATGGCAGCTCCACCAGCCCCCTGAAAATGGTACACAGAGGATCAGGGGACCCTGTTTAATGGGGTGAGCTGTGGGGCAGAATCCCTGATGACTGGAAGGAGGCATCTTCTGTGAATGGGGCCCTTCTATCAACAAAAGATGGATCCTAGCCACAACCCAGGATATTTATATGTCTCTTCCATAAAGTGGAATATATTAAATGTACTCCAAAATGATTATGGTACTTGCACACTAGCTAGAAACTGAGATTTAGCACATATATAGTCCAAGACATGCTGGACAACATGCTGGACTGAAAACAGGCATTTTTATGGTTAAAGGTCAAACATTTATCACAATAGAGGTACAGAACTATCATGAAAGGCTCACACTGGATGCAGTGTGTGGCTGTAGTTTTGTTCTCCTTTATATACTTGAATCACCATCAATCTAGGAAGGTGAATGTTCAATGGCAACTAGAAATGTATTTGTGGTTGCAGAAGGCAAACTGGATTTACTAGTATATTTATGTACCTATCTCTTTTAAAGCAGTTGGAATACGTTTGTTTCCCAACAGATTCTTCTGCTGAATTTCTTTGAGATTTCACCTAGGCCAAGGATGTGCAACATCTGGATTTGATGGCACTTCAATTACAGTCCAGAGAACTCCAGATTAATATTTATTTTTTAAGGTAGGTCTCTAGTCTTGTCACTTGTAAAGGTAAATTTAAAGGTATTTCCAAAGTATACAGCAACTGTAAAAGGCAAAAGAAAGCAAACAAAAGTAACTTATCTGTTGATGACTCCAAGTCCATCTATCAAGATTTTTTTAATGGTCTATTTATTTAAAAAAATATGAAAATTACATACAATAAAGATGCTGATTTGCTCTTGCATCCCCTATGTCATGAGATGGACAACCTATGGCCCTCAGCCCAATGTTCAACCTGTTCTGGATATAGTTGCACTCCCCCATAGAGGATCAAGTTTGCAGTTTGGGGTGTGGATGTTTGTGGATGTTAGATGTGGCCCTGCCTCTTGATGCCCACGTAGCATTTGTGGCCTGAAGCATTTTTTACCAGTTGAGGCTGGTATGCCAGCTGTGAGAAACGTGCTAAGCGAAAAGCACGTCAAACAAATCCTTTACAGGACCATCTTCCATCTGGTAACCTGTGTCCTCACTGTGGAAAGCTGTGTGGATCTAGAATTGGCCTCCACAGTCACTTACGGACCCATCGCTAGAGTCTACACAATATTTTTCTTTAGAATTTCCTTTTAAAAATTTCTTTTAATTTTTAATTTTTTAAAAAATCCTGGAAGACAATCTTACTCAGTCACGAGTGATCACCTACAGCCAGCTGTGACCCAGCCGGAGCAGAGATAACCATGGACATCCACACCCTGGTACTATCCAGATTAGACACCTGCAACGCATTGTAATTGGAGCTGCCTTTTGAAAATAACTTGGAAACTTAAACAACGTCATATGGCACCTTTAAAACTAATAAATTTATCTTGGCATATGCTTTCATGGACACTGTCCACTTCATCAGATAGTGTCCATGAAAGCTTATGGCAAAATAAATGTGTTAGTCTTGACTTTAAGGTGCCACAGGACTGTTTGTTGGTTTTGCTGCAATAGACTAACTCTATAAATAGATTACTATAATGAGTCAGTCAGAATATATCTTTGCTAGCCACTAGCCCACTTCCAAGAACCAGTAAAAATGCTGTTTCTGACCTTTACATTTTGATAATGCATGGGCCCCAGGCACCTTAAAGGCCACCTGATCCCATATGAATTTGCCCTGTTTAGTGCATTAGAGCTGAGGTCCTTTTCTGGGTTTCCCCACTATCAGAGACTAGGCAGGCAGTGACTGCAGAAGGGGTCTTTTCCGTTGTGGCATCCGACTTTGGAATGCTCTCACCAGATGCTTGCCCCGCAAATGACCGGATGAACTTTAGGCATAAGACTAACACCAGCTCAGGACAGCAGGTCCACGAGGATACTGTTTATTTACTACTTGCCCAGGCTTGCAGTGCTTAATCGGATGCTGATTGCTGATTATTTTATTTGCAATTTGGCTTTAGTGCTGCTTTTATTGTTGTGTGTTTGAGAGTTTTAGTATTTTATAGTTAACTTTTGTGAGCTGCCTTGCAAATGTTTACAATTATAAGATGGAACATTTTTTAAAAAAAAATAGGGAGGGGGTCTTTGCTAGTGTCCGAGTTTCTTAATACTGACGGGTAGGCAAGTTCTAGAACGATCTCATCCTCCTAAAGAAAGCATTTATACATGTATGTGGCACCATCAACACTTTACTATTTTTACACGGGAGCTTCGCTATGCTGCCTTACCGAGGCACTCAGAGTTTTGAGGCGGTCCCTTAAGCCTGCTCGTGGCGGGGGTGCGAGCGCAATGCATGCCGGTCCCGAGGCGGCCTCTCCCCCCCCTCCCCCCCCCGTGGCTAGTCTGCTGCTTCCGCCGCCATGTTGCTTTGGGCCCCGGCGCCTGGCGGCCACCCCTAGTGTTCTGCCGCCCCCTCGTGCTGGCCGGGCCCTGGCGGAGGCGGAAGGAAGGCGGTAGCCGGGCTGGGGGAAGCGACAGGGCGCTTGCCGCTCCTGCTGCCCGGGCCATGTCCGGCAAGGAGGGGACACGGGCGCTTTTAGGGACGCCTCACGCTACCTCTGAACGGGCCGTCAAGGGTGAGTGACAGGCCGGGCCCAGCTGCCTCGCTAGGCCCGCCTTCTGAGGCTGGGTTGGGCCCGGCGCTGCTGCGCTGCGCCCGTCAGTTCCCTTGCCTGTGCGGTGGTGGTGTTCGTACGTACTTGGGGGACGGGGTGGTGGGCGCGTCTCGCCTTTAATACGTTGTTCTCGTTTGTTCCTCATCCGCCTCTGGTGTGCGTGGGAAGGAAGGGCGCACTCTGTTGACGTCTTGTTATTTATATGGCGCCTGCAATGTGTTTGGGTGGTATTCATTGGTGGGATTATCAATTAATATAGTCCGCTCATTGATTGTGTTCTTTCTGCAGCGAGAGTTCAGACCTTAACGACAACCCTCTGAGGTAGGTTGGGGAGAGTGAGAGAGAGAGAGTGTGTCTTGGACAAGGTCTTTCTTGAACTCTTAGATAGCGCCTGAGCTGAGCAGAGATTTGAGGCTGGGTTTTCCAAGTACAGAAACAAGACAGGTGTATATAGAGAGGGAAAAAGGAAGATATCCAAAGGTTCCTTGGAATTTACTACTTCTTAAAATTTAACCACTGCGTGTTGAGCCACTGCTCTCTATCAAGGATACTACAAAGTAAAAATAGAAGTACACCCAATAAGATTTTTTTTAAAAAAAAACCATTCCAGTTATCATTATAAATAATACATCCAATATATGTATAACCAACATGTCTGTGTAAAAATATTCATTCCTATAGAAATGATCCCATTTAAAATAAAGGTATATATCCTAAGTATTTCTTTTAAAATCTGGCTCAATTATATATATTTTACAGTATGCCTAAAACATATATATATATACACACACACACACACACACGTATATGCTTTAAAATTATCTCTATTAAAAGCAATGGACTTGGTCTTAAAATCTTCTGTAGGTATTAACGGACTGCAAACAATAAAGTATTGAATGGAAAATATATTGGTGGCACAATTCTATGTACGTTTACTTGCAGTTAAGTTGTGTTCAGTGGGGCTTATTCCCATGCAAGTATGTATAGGATTGCAGAAGAGCGCACTCCTATTTTATTTATTTATTTATTTATTATATTTATACCCCGCCTTTTTTCCTGCAAGGAACCCAAGGCGGCTTACATTATATTTTCCTCCTCCTCCTCTCCATTTTATCCTCACAACAACCCTGTGAGGTAGGTTAGGCTGAGAGTCAGTGACTGGCCCAAAGTCACCCAGTGAGTTTCATGGCCGAGCGGAGACTAGAACCTGGATCTCTCGAGTCCCAGTCCAACACTCCTAAGTCCCCAAACTCAGAGGCTATTGTGATGCTCCTAAGTCCCCAAACTCGGAGGCTAACGGTCATCCTATGCAGAACAGGAGGAGCAGCGGAGGAGGTTTTCACCTCCCCGTCCTCCTGCCCTGCATGTTTGACTGGATGGGCTTTTTTTGCCTGTCTAGCTGGAGCATTTCAGAGGGGGATGAAAGAAGTTACAGAATGGGGGACACTTGGCTCAACAATACTACAAGTGAGAAGGATCTTGGAATTGTTGTAGATCACAAACTGAATATGAGCCAGCAATGTGATGTGGCTGCAAAGAAGGCAAATGCTATTTTGGGCTACATTAATAGAAGTATAGCTTCCAAATCGCGGGAAGTGATAATTCCCCATTACTCAGCACTGGCTAGGCCTCATCTTGAGTACTGCGTCCAGTTCTGGGCACCACACTTTAAGAAGGATGTAGCCAAACTGGATAGGGTTCAGAGGAGGGCAACAAAGATGATAAAGGGACTGGAAACAAGGCCCTATGAGAAGAGACTGAAAGAACTGGGCATGTTTAGCCTTCAGAAGAGGAGACTGAGGGGAGATATGATAGCACTCTTCCAGTACTTGAAGGGCTGTCACACAGAGGAGGCCAGGATCTCTTCTCGGTCATCCCAGTTTGCAGGACACGGAATAATAGGCTCAAGTTACAGGAACCCAGATTCCACCTGAACATCAGAAAAAAATTCCTGACTGTCAGAGCAATAAGACAATGGAACCAAGATTAATAATGGATTATGTGGATAGAATTGGTTTTGGCCCCGGGGTGACGGGTGCACTTGGAGTTTATGATTTGTAGGTTTATGTTCTTTTGTATGTGTCATTTAAAAATATATAAATAAAAATTAAAAAAAAAAAGACAATGGAACCAACTACCTAGGGAGGTGGTGAGCTCTCCCACTCTGGAGGCATTCAAGGTGAAGATGGACGGCCATCTGTCAGGGATGCTTTGACCTGGATTCCTGCATTGAGCAGGGCGTTGGACTCGATGGCCTTGTAGGCCCCTTCCACTCTACTTTTCTATGATTCTAAGGCTGGAGAGGCCTCAGGATAGCTCATATCCTGGCCTCTCCAGTCTCCTCCCCTCCCCCAAAATGCCCCCTTTTCCCCCTTTCTGAGATTGTGTTCCTGACCTTGGAGAGGCAGCTGGTGTGGTTCTTTCCGCAGCAGCCTCTCCAAGGTTGGTTCCCCAGCTGCGAGTGGAAGGGAGGTCGAATCTCTGATTCCCAACTCAGAGATTGGAGCACTGTCTCCGACCTCAGATCTGGGAATCCGAAATATCCTATGGCACCTCAGACACTGTCTAGGGCCAAAGGACTGTTCCCTAAGTCGGATCCTAAGGAGAGTGACCGAGCAATCCTATGTGACCAGAGATACGCCAGTGCCATGCCAATATGTGCTCAGCCCCCGGGAGGAACAAGATGCAGAAGAATAAAATAGAAAAATGGTGTAAAAAGTGATAGGCACACACCCAGCATTCCTGGGAACTCTTTCAAACCCACCAATCAGGGACTGTGCCAATGACAACATTCACATGCCATCTGCACACAGAGGGAGCCATGAACTCATGATAATGGGGGCATATGCTCCCAGCACACACTCCTGCATCATCATCACACAATGTTCAAGATGACACCATATTGTCTCTATTCCATCAGCCTCAGTGGAACAGCCAGCAATGACCCCCTACTTCTGGCTGCCAGGCATCCCTCCAGGCAGGAGTTTGAATCCCTTTATGCTCCTCACAGTCAGTGTTTTGGAGCACAGTACACAAAGGGAAGGAAGGAGAAGTCATACAACACAGCATCCCTGGCCATTGGCCATGCTGGCTGCGACTGATGCAAGTTGGAGCCCAGCAACATTTGGAGGGCCACGTGTTCCCCATCCATGCTCTAAAAGGTGCTTATTGTTTGTAAGCCACTCCGGGAGCCTTTTTAGCTGAAGAGTGGGATAAAAATACGAGAAATAAATAAATGATAGCATATGTGCAGGTAACTATTGTAAAACAATCATACTGATTAACAACAACGCACATTTCACTTTTAACTCCCCTTTCATAAGAGGTAAGTTGTCTTTCTTTGTCTTTTTTCTATCCTTACAAACAGACTTCTCTCTATAAATAAAGTGGTTGAGGAGAAGTAAATTTCTAAGTTGTTCCTTGAGAGTGGCTAGATGAGCAAGGAGTAGTGGATATAAAACCACTTGTCACTCTTGCCATTGCGAGTGTGGTACCACCTACTGGTAAGTGTGATGAGTGGTCAGCCTTCCTTCCAACTTTGAGGCTGGTGGGAATCGTCTGGGCAGTTGCACAGTGATCCCACCCCCTCCCTAGCCAAAGTTGGAAGGAAGGCTGGGGAGTGCTTGGCATCTGCATGGCAAAGAGCTTTGGCTACACAGGGCCAAACGGGGACACACACACACCACTGGCATTTCCCACTCTGGATCAAGAAAGTAACATTTGTGCCAGGTGAGCCTTCCTGAGGAGGGCATTCTATAATCAGGGAACCACTACCAAAAATGCCCTCTCTCTCGTGACCACCTCATCTGCTGTCTGTGAGACCAAAGTCTAGTCAAAAACTGATTTTGCTCTGATCCAGAGTACCTAGCTACAGAAAGCTGGGACACACTTATTTTGGTTCATTATCACTCCAGCAAATGGTATCAACCTGGTTTTGCAGATACAACATTCTATGCAAATATAAGGACATCAGGGATTCCTCATGATAACAACTGAGATTGCTCTCACACTACATCCTAAAGCCTAAACATGAAGGAAAATCCCATTTTACTTAAAGGTTATGCTATTATGCAGCATAGCAGGTGGTCATACTTTAACTGCTTTGATATCAGTAGATGAGAGCAGAGCAAGGAGCATGAACGTAGCATATATAACCCACAGATAACCAAGACACTGGATAATGGGGCAGATAAAGCCCCTGACCTCATTTGGTCTGGTCATTTCAGATCAGGGATCATGCCATTCACTCCTATCCAAGCTGAACCATCATGGAAGGAACTATCCTTCCTAAAATCCCTCATTCTGGAGAAAGAAAGCCTTCTCTTCATCAGACACAGCTTTCTATTAGAGAATGGGATTGAAAAGAGATATATCACTTCTGTGTCCTGATGGCAAGATTTGCAAAGGGAGTATGTTGTTTTTATCTCTATTACACAAAACCTTGTAGCTCCCTGGCTGGGGAAAAAGCCCTCTTCTCACTGCGGACTTGATGTATCAGGAATAAATGGAACCTTGATTTCAGTGGTAGTGGGGAAAGGACAGAGTTGTCCATATTCTTTCAAAGCATTGTGATATGTGTAAAGCAGTTAATTATTATGATGAAACCAGATGACAAGTAAGAACCGCATTGTCCAATAGTCCATCCAAGCCAATGGACTCTGTATCCTAGCACTTTCAACCCTGGTTGGCACAGTAACATATTTCAAACCAACTTGAGCATTTCTGAGACAGATATTTTCTCAGACTCAATAAAGTGTGATCTCCCTAATGAACATGACCAGGATTCATAAATGCAAACTGTACAATGAGTCATGCCCCCTACCAAAATATCAATAACGTGTGTGTCATACACATACCTTCCAAAACACATACCTGGACACTTGGCACCCTGAGACTGGTGCGGAGATGGTGGAGACTGGGGAAGGAGACTGCTGCTTTTTTAAAAATTAATTTTTAAAATGTGAATTACACCAAAACAAAACAAAAACCATATTTTAAAAAATATTACAAAAATTAAAATGAATCACTTACGGTAAATGTGTATGAAATGTATATCCATAAGTATCAATAAGTATGTAGTAATACAACTATCAGTAAAGACATAAGCTTCTGAAAAAGCAGACCAAATAGCCATATATTTATCCACCCGCAGGTGGCGTCTGAATACCACCCATTCAAATGTTGAAAGCATTATTGGGTCCTCAGTCCATTGTGTTATAGGAGGTGAGCGTTTATCTGCTGCTCTAAAGATCTTGCTGGAACTGCCCCCCTGCCTTCCAGCCAACTTACCTTAACTCAGGCCAATCATCTAGGCAAAGTGGCAACATCTGCCTGAGAAGCCCCAAGGAGGCTGAGCCCTTGTCAATGTGCAGGCCCCAGGAGGTATAAACTGGTCTGCTGCAAGGCTGAGAAGGACCCTGAACAGTTTGCACCCTGAGACTGGTGAGGAGACAGAGGTGGTTCAGTTGCGATGCTGAGGTCCCCAGGCTGTTAGTCCTGAGGGATGTTAGCATCCATGCCGAGGGCACCCTATCTGGAGCGGCTCAGGATTTCATGGACTCCATGATGACCATGGGACTGTCCTAACATGTCATTGGCCCAACACATGTAGCAGGGCACACTCTAGATTTGTTTTTTTCAGCCGGGGATAGTGATCTGAAGGTGATCTGATCGCTCCTGAGTGCCCTCTCTGTAGTAGAGCTCGTACGGCTCCGTGGTGTACCCCAGAGCTTTGAGCGATGAAACAACACAGGAGATGGCTTGAGTGCAGATGGAGAAAAACTCCTAGTGGATGCAATCGAGCCCTGGTGTGTGCCTACAGTAAGCGGCAAAGAAACAACATCTTTTTAAAATTGGCTTTCCTAAAATCCAGGGTACATGTCTGACTAAGCTCAGTTTTCACAGCCCTCTCTCACAAATTCCAGGATGATATGGTGTTCACCTTCCCCGAAGGTTCCTGCCACTTTCACTACAGCTTCCATTTCCTCCCTGTTGGTCAGGATTAAGTCCAGGACAGCAGATCTTCCACCTTCTGAGAGATGAAGTTATTAGCAAGATAAATCAAAACCTTGTTGGATGTTCCATTCTTTGCAGAGTTAGACTTCCAACAGATGTCAGGATACTTTAAACCCCCCATTACTACTATTGCTTGCCGCTGAAGGTTTTGTTACGTGTTCCAGGAAAGCACCATCCTTGTCTTCCAGCTGTCTGAGCTGTCTGTAATAAACTGCCACGACAGTTTCTGTCTCCTATCTCTATCCAAATGCTTTCAACAGGGCTTCCATTCTCAGAATCATGAATTTCCACACAGGTGTATACATTCCTTACATATAGTGCTACTCCCCCCTCCCTTCCTGTTGGGGGTCTATTCCTTTTGGACAAGGTATATCCTTCAATGGCTCTATTCCAGTCATGAGTCTCATCCCACCAAATTTCAGTGGTACTTATCAGATCATACTTACCATCTTGTATTGGGATTTCAAGTTCATCCTGTTTGTTTCCCATGCTCTATTAGCATATGTAGCAGGTGTGGGGAATGTCTTTCAGCCCAAGGGCCAAATTCAGTTTTGGAGAAGCTCTCCGGAGTCACATTCTAGTGGTGGGTGGGGCCAAAGGTAAACGGGCAGAAGCAAAAGTACCACCATATTTTAGCTTAAAGCTCTTACTACCAGTAAGTAAGCCTTAGGAGAGGCATTTCAACCTTTAAGAATTGGGGTGGGTGGGTGCAAAAGCTGGAAAACCACCAAATGGTTGATAGTCAGGGGAAAGGGTGTGTGGCTATCTGAGGGACCCCGGTGGGCCAGATTGGGAACCCAGGAGGGCTCAAACTGGAAAGAAGGAAACCTTCAAATAAGCCTCATACGCAACTCAAAAGCCACAAGTCCACCCCTCCTTTCCACTTAGAGCAGTCCAATGCAAAACTCCCGTTTGGTTTGCTCAGTCTTTTTGCTCATTCTGGTTACTTGCTCCCTGGAACACAAAGCTTTGCGATGGAGCTGACTTGCTCTGATTAGCTCCAGCTATGGACTGTCAGTCCTATTCACATAAAGTTTATGTGAATAGGTTTATGTCATAAACCCTGTTTCGTTAGGAGAGCAATAAACCAGAGATCCCAGTTTGGACATAATGTTAAACAAACCATGGATGGAGGTTCCCTGGTTTGTTTAGCTGTTCCTGCTGGCGGGAGGAGCCATGCAGGAGCGATCAAGCAGCATGCACAAGCATGTTTTCTCTTTCACAGTAAGCCAGAATTCTCAGTAGTTTCGCTTACCATGATGTGTGAACTGGCTGAATGACAAACCACAGTTTGTTGCTACAAGAATGAGCAGCAGAAAGCCTCAGACTTGCTTGCTCCTTCTTTCCTTTCCTTTACATGTGCTATGCTCCAGACCCAAGAGATGTAGAAAATTAAACTTTTATTGTTGGAAATTAATGCCTACACAAACTACCACACTTGTTCAGGACTTTAACATAACTGTCCTGGAATGTGCTTTCCCCCTCCTTTTCACAGGGTTCCACTTGGTTTTGCGTAAAGGGGCAGTAACATATTAACAATCAGTAAAGGTAAAGTAGACCTGTTACTTTTCGCATATTCAAGGAGAGGGGATTATAAGATTCTGCTTCTTGTTTATGGTAAAACCTATTTTGCCCTAAAATCTGGATCCCAAAACACAGTTTACCACATTTGGATGAAACAGCAAATGATGGTTTGTTGCAAACTTGAGGTAGAAGTTTCTAATCTCCTTTCCTCACAAAAGAAGGGAGGGAGTGCACACTGCTTCTTCTCATAACTATAGTTTATTTATTTATCTGTTTGTTTTTATGTTATTGAGTCAATGCATTTGCATGATCAACTAATAAAAGGGATTTTAAAAAACTTTTAAATGTAAATGTGGAGAAAGCCAACCTAAGCCCCCTGCCTGACACACACACACTCACCAAGGAGGGGGGAAGGAGACCCAGGGGGGGGAGACAGCCAGTCTCCACAGATGCAAAAGGGGACAAACAACATCTGCATAGAATCACCCCAGGGGGGAAGGCAGGAAGCATCCCCAGGTTTGTCAATGCTCTCGCATATCAGCCCCATCTACATAAGACCCTGCGCAAGGGAACTGGGTTGTTGGACCTGATCAACAATCTTGCCCCATGCCTGGGGTAAGGGAACGAAGGATCGGCAACCCCGGGTAGCCACACCCGGCACGCTCCAGCTAGCTGAAATCACTGGTCGCTTGGGTTGACCGGACCCCCGGGAAACCAAGCTGAAATCACTCACAAGCCGCTTGGGTAGACCGGACCTCCGCCGGGAACCCAGCTAGCCGCTTGGGTAGACCAGGCCTCCACCGGGAACCCAGCTAGCCGCTTGGGTAGACCGGGCCTCCGCCGGGAACCCAGCTAGCCGCTTGGGTAGACCGGGCCTCCGCCGGGAACCCAGCTAGCAGCGTGCGGTTGACCGGGCCTCTGCCGGGACCCGAGCTGAACTAACTAGCCGAGAGCTCTGAAATCACGGTGTCCTTAAGACTTCTTGCTTGCTACTTTGTACCGTACTGATAAGCTGTATTGCTGGCGTGTGTCTGGGTTTGTGAAGGTAATTTTGTAAATAAACCTGTTTTCTAAAAGATACTTCTGTGGCTATAAGTTATCCCTTTGTTCTGGGCTAAGGGTGATAGTCGCTGGGGATCTCGGAGAAGGCCGCCCCAGGACTCGCTACCCCCTTAGCATTGAACCCACGCAGAAGACCAGGTTGTCGGTCTTCCACTGTAAAGTTTGTGCAAATCAATTATCTGTCCACCAAATCTAGTTTGACCATTGTGTCTAGTCCTTCGAGAAAATAAGTTGCACTAACATCAAAACACCTTCTGAGAACTGTGAGCAGAAGGAAGCTCATAGAAGGGGACTGTGCCTGCGTAAGCTGCCTCTGCTCAATTTTGGGCAACTGCCCCCTTCCTAACAGCCAAGTTTCAAGACTGACTGTCTGTCTGCCTCTGTAGAAAAGTCAGTTATCAGCGTTTGTCCCACTCTCTCAGCATTGGCTCAGTTCAGACATTATACCAAATCATGGTTTGTCATCATCATCATCAGGCGATCACTCGTGACCGAGTAAGATTGTCTTCCGGGATAAAAGGAGGAAATTCTAAAGAAGATTGTGTAGACTCTAGCGATGGGTCCGTAAGTGACTGTGGAGGCCAATTCTAGATCCACACAGCTTCCCACAGTGAGGACACAGGTTACCAGATAGAAGATGGTCCTGTAAAGGATTCATTTGACGTGCTTTTCGCTTAGCACGTTTCTCCCTTTCACCTTGCACTCGGGCTTCTTCAAAGTCCATGGAACCTTTGTGAAAGGCCAACCTCCATTTAGATTGTTCATGGGCCAGAGCTTCCCAGTTTTCGATGTTTATATTGCATTTTTTTAGATTAGCCTTAAGAACATCTTTAAACCTCTTATATTGACCACCGATATTCCGCTTTCCATCCTTGAGTTGGGAGTAAAGTAACTGCTTTGGGAGACGGCAGTCAGGCATTCGAACAACATGACCGGTCCACTGAAGTTGGCGTTGAAGGATCATTTTTTCAATGCTAGTAGTCTTTGCTTCTTCCAGTACACTGACATTTGTTCGTCTATCTTCCCAAGTAATTCGCAGGATTTTCCGGAGGCAACGTTGATGAAACCTTTCAAGGAGGTAGAAGTGACGTTTATAGATATAGTCCATGTTTCGCAGGCATACAATAAAGTTGGTAATACAATGGCTTCATAAACCAGTGTTTTGGTCTTCTTACAAATATCCCGATCCTCGAACACTATGTTTCATTCGAGAAAATGCGGCACTTGTGGAGCTCAAACGATGCTGGATTTCACTCATCATAAACTCATAAACTCATCGAAAAAATCTGGATAAGAGAAGAGATCCCAGAAGACTTCAGGGATGCCATAATTATCACCCTCTTTAAGAAGGGTGATAGAACAGACTGTGGAAACTATCTGGGGCATTTCTCTCTTAGCAACCGCAGGTAAAATATTTGCTAGGATTCTCGCAAACCGTCTTCTATCTATTTCAGAAGAGATCCTCCCTGAAACTCAATATGGTTTCCGCCCCTCTAGAGGGACAGTAGACATGATTTTTACTGCACGTCAGCTCCAAGAAAAATGCCGGGAGCAAAATCAACCCCTTTATATGGCATTTATCAATTTGGCTAAGGCCTTTGATACTGTAGACCGAACAGCTCTCTGGACTATCCTTATGAAAATTGGATGCCCCAATAAATTTGTGAATATCTTGCGACTTCTCCATGACAACATGACGGCAACGGTTTTGGACAACAACGGCTCTCATGGTGCTCCATTTAAAGTGGGATCAGGTGTTAAACAGGGATGTGTTATCGCCCCAACATTATTTGCTATTTTCATCGCCATGGTTTTACATCTTGTCAAGGGAAAACTTCCCACTGGTGTGGGAATTATATATCGAACAGATGGAAAGCTTTTTAATCTCAGCAGGCTGAAAGCAAAAAGTAAGGTAATTACAACCTCCGTTGTGGAACTTCAGTATGCTGATGATAATGTGGTCTCCGCACATTCAGAGGATGATCTCCAAACTATCCTAAATGCTTTTGCAGAAGCATACGAAAAACTTGGTCTCTCACTTAACATCAAAAAAACCAAAGTGCTTCATCAGCAAGTGAAAGCTAACCCTTTGGTGATGCCATCTATCCAGCTTGGCGGGACAATACTGGAAAATGTCGATCATTTTCTCTATCTTGGCAGCTATCTTTCTGTTACAGCTAACATCGACATGGTTTGTAGTTTGTACTAGCCTTATGAACCTACCCAGTTCCTGTTAAGCTTCCTGAATTTTGATTTGGCATGGAAAACTCGGAGGCAAGATGGTGACGTGACCATTAGCTTCTTTTTTTTTTTTTTTAGCTCCGCTGCCCGCTTCAATTTTTAACCTTGATAGGCTCCCTATCTCTTTTATTCTTGTTTTACTTATATCTCTATCCTTATTATCAGCTGCCATGGCAGTAGAGATATGATTACTTCACAAAAGTGAAACCTTCTTTTAACGGGGGAGCTGGATACTTCCCCTTAGCTTTTTAAAAAACTTTTTTCCCTCCCGTGTTTTGGCTGTTTGTTCTTTTTTCGCCTCGCTTGTTTTGCTAACAACTGCAATATCGGGATGGGTAAAAAATGCTCCAGGACCAGCCCAGCTACTCACCAACAGTCAAAGGCTCCCAAACAGCCAAGGATTGATGAAATGCTTACTACCAAAGGAACTGTGAGTGACTTGAGCCCTGTCCCCATCTCGAATGGCTTCTCGGTTCTGGACCCAGAGATCCTGACATCTCTCCTTCCTGGGACAGAAGATTGTCATGATTATATATCCTTGGAGCCGAATGAGCCTCCGTCAACGAACTCTCTACCCTTTAGCAAAGAAAACCTTGCCCACCTTCACCGGGAGTCCCCACTAGAATTTGCTGCCAATCAGTGCTTGCTGACTGCACAGATAGTTATAGCTATTTTTGGCCACCTAATTAAAATTGATAACTCACTCAGCTTAGGAAATCCTTTGATGCCTTCTCACAGAAACATTTGGCTGATCCCCCCAGCCCAACAAATTTACCTGGTATAGAAATGGAAATAATAACAACAACAACAACAACAACAACAACAACTTAAAACTGATAGAGACATCTGTGGGAAGAGGCCGATGCAACCTCCAAAGGGCACAAGCTGAGGAGATTACTCTCGAACTCTCCAAACAACCCGTCATGCTACATATTGCTGAAAATAAGTTAAATCAGGGCCGGTGGGGGTCGCGTGGGGCCATAACTCGCTCGTGAGCCTATTGTTACAATCCCACCCACAGCACATTGATTTGGCTAATGCTGAATGGCTGCCCAGCCCGCCCACATATAAGGGAGTGCTGCTTCACTTCAAAAAATCTATCATGCCGAGCATGCTGTTAAAAATGAAATACTTCCTTTCTACGCTCCAATTCCCATCAGAGTTTTTTGTGACCTAACTCCTTGTCCCCTGATTATAAGAAATCTTGAACCAGTTGTGGACTTGCAAAACCACATTATCGCTGAGACCTTGGGAGTTAAAATACCCTGCTTATCCTCCACCTCCCCCAGGCAACCTTTATGTAAATATCCACCACTGAAACCTGCAATGGAGACCTATGAAGATGAGTGGAGAAATTCTAGATGATCAAATTATTAACTCTTTTGGATCTTTCTCTAAGACTGAACAGGCTGATTCTGTTGCCAGGCTGGACTTCCTAAAGGAAATGCTTACAACCATTCGCTCCTCTGCAGAACCTTTACTTACACTGATACCCACAAGTGAGAACTGTCAGGAGGAGGAAAACAGCAAGGCAGCAGACTATGTAATTTCACCGCTGCTGCAAAAAGAGGGGGATAGGACCCCCGCAACCATCTGCTACAGCGATGATGTTGGGCCACTTACAGACAAACTCCTCCCTGAAGAGGCCTGCTATGCAGGAACACTCAAATGAACAAACACAGGATGGTTTGCTGCTGGAAAATGAGGACCCTGTCCCCCAACTCATAGACTCAATGCATAACAACCTGGCCGTTTCACTTACACCCAACTTAGCATCGATGGATGGATGCCAAGATTATGAAATAGATCTACGCACTATATGCAACGTATCTCTCCACTCTGATTCCCAGTGCCCAATAACCCTGGCCCAAGAAATACAAGAAGCCTTCTATAAAGAAATCACTGCACAAGCTGATTTCACCTGCAGAGCACAATTAGGTCCCTTCTCAAATTTAGATACTTACGAAAAAATACAATCAGGTTTTCTAAGGTCACTATTTTTGACACCCAGATGTATCCCAAATGTGGCTCTGCGAATGGAGAGTGGATTACTCAGAATCGAAGCTAATGTGTGGCAAACCACCTTACTTACTTGGCATAGACTTAATTTGGCTCCAACTGGGTTGCTTTCTTTAATCTTACAAGATAATTACCAAACAAACCATAGTTAGCAAATTGCTCTCGTATGGTCTCTCATCTGAATATCTGCTAAATTTAGGACTGGAGAAGCTAAAAATACTATTAAGCAGCAGATCTGGGATATAGAACTTCAGAATGATCTAAGCCAAATATTTACCGCTCCTCTCGAGATATACAGAGTATAGGTCCAGTGGCTTACTTACGTTCTCTTACTTATTATAAATATAAATAGGCATTTACTAGGGCTCGCTTTAATGCTCTTCCCTCAAAGATTCTAGATGGTAGATATCAAAATATACTAGTCTCTCAGAGGCTGTGTCCATGTGATTCAGGTGAGACAGAGACAATTATACATGTCCTTTTATATTGCTTGTTCTACTTAGATGCCTGGTCAAGCCTGATTCAACCCTTGTTACACAATCTTCCAGGTAATTCTGATGAATTTTATACTAAGTATCTTCTAGCGGACTGTTTATGCTGGTCTTGGACCATAATAAAGATTTGATTTTGATTTGATTTGGCATGATGTCCGAATGGAGCCATTACCGTATATTGCACTCCAGACCCAAAAAACAGAACCAGGATACTATCCAAATATGCACAGATTTGATTTTTCTCAGTAGATGGAGTCACTAGATGCAGGGAACATGTTTAGCTTGAACCTTAGAGTTATTCCTAGGTGCACCCTTTAATCTCTCATATAAGTGGGTGGCTGGCTACCATTCATTCCTTTCCTACACGTAGTAGTAAATCACTGTGCTTGATTTACTACTACAGTACAGTAGTACTGTACTGTACTACTGTACAGTAGTAAATCACTCCCTCACGTTGAGTGGTTTGGCCCTCATTGCCAGGGAAACCACAGGGAGTGCAGTGTGTCTCTAAACAGAGCACATGAAGAAGCAATGTACTCCTTCCTCACATGTCCAGCCCATCATTTTGCTGTCCTACATATAACAGTTTGACCAAGCCAACGGCTTTTTTAAAAAAACCCACAAAATACACCTTTTTCTCTCTTGGATCAAAATTGTACTCAGAACATTTTTCAAATAGTTCGATGTAAGTGATATTGGTGTTATTATTTCATTTTCAGCTGTCCCCTTTCCACCAACGCATCGACTAACAACGGAAGAAGTGTTTGATACAGCTGGAAGACCTCGGGTTGATATTTTGAAGAACCACCTAATAAAAGAAGGTCGGGTAGATGAAGAAATTGCACTTAGAATCATCAATGAAGGCGCTGAAATTTTAAGAAGAGAAAAAACCATGGTAGAAGTTGAAGCTCCTATTACAGGTGCAAGCTCTGGCGAATGCATGTTTAATGCCATAAATGCATGGAGGAATATCTCAATAGAAGTGCTTTGAACTAAAATAATTGAGGCTAAGTAGTTGAAGGCTTGTATTTTTTACATTAATGGCACAAAAAAGAAAGAAATAATATGCTGAGTCTTGCAAGATACTGGGCCAGTTATTATCCCTTCTTGTCTGCTGCAGCTGCGAGAAGATTGGAAGCTTTCATTTCCATTTTTAAAAATTAACCGCAGCTTAGCGTTTTATTTATTTATTTATTTAATACATTAAATAATGTAATGGTGTTACATCCTAACCTGACAAACTATGGTTAATCTAATGATTTTTTTAACAAGTCAGCTTCATACCTCATGGTTTGAAGTTGGCTTGTTTCAATCAAACATAGTTAAGGTTAATCATGGTTTGTCGGGTTTGGAAGAAAAATAAGCTGCTGTTAATCAAAAACAGAAATGAAAGCTTCTAATCTCATACCTGCACTGGAGGAGAAGAGGGGAGGGGGGAATGTGCAAGTCTGAGACTCGTTCCCATCATGATAAACCTGGTGAGGGCAAACTTTTTTCTTCCCTACAGTCACACATAGTACTGGTTCAGGGCTGCACATGCATGTATATATGC
The DNA here is from genome assembly GCA_021292165.1 of Shinisaurus crocodilurus. Taxonomy (NCBI): domain Eukaryota; kingdom Metazoa; phylum Chordata; class Lepidosauria; order Squamata; family Shinisauridae; genus Shinisaurus; species Shinisaurus crocodilurus. The sequence continues at coordinate 133,389,992 of CM037878.1, forward strand.
CTTTCATATATTTCATAAATGCAATTTTTAGAACACTTTTATTTAGATAAAATACAGTTAAATCCAATCCATTCACATTTTTCACATTGACTCAGACAGTTACCAGTGTTGGAGCAACAGAACCTGGTGGCCAATCCAGGTCATATACTCAGAAGCTGGAGGCGTGCTAGCATTCTGGCTGCTTCTTTGGTGTTCTTGTCTTTTTCAGAGTTTTGCTGTTTTTGGTGTATTTTAAATACTCTTTCTTCCCAAGTCTTTGCACGATGTGGAAAAACATGTTTTTTGACTAGATGTCCTATCTCTTTTAGAAGTTCCTTGTTAAAGGACATCATCTTTCCCTTAGAAACCTGAACTGTCACTTCACCTGCTGGCAACATTCCTGAATTATATGACCCTAGCCTCAGGTTTTGGGCTTATCTCTGAAGTTCCTCTGTCCAGTGTTTTTCGCAAACTTAGTTAATTAATTGCATCTTTTCCCCATTCCACAGTCAGTTTTGCACTTACACACACCTGGTTTTCCAATTTTTCAGCTTCTTCCTTCTGGTAACTTCGAACGTTTCTCCTGGTAACTTTCCTCTGTTCAAACCTCAGGAACTCTTTCACCCTAAAGGGGGCCATTATACAATTTTATGTGACATCCTTAAAGGCTCCCCCCCCACCCCATTGATTTTTAGCAGGATTGCTGAGATGGGGGTGAGGTTAAAGCCCCTCTCCAATCCCAGGGATCCTGCTCAAGATCACTGGGATAAGGACAAGGTTAAAACCTCCCCCTGTCCCAGCTACCTTGATCCAGATCACTGGGAGGAAGAATAGGCTTTAAACTCACCCTTCTCCCAGCATGCCCAGTCCCGCTGGGAAAGAAGGTATATGGGTATGGCTCTTCTTGTGCGCCCTTTTCCCAGCATGATCAGGCTGTCTGGAGCCCAATCATGCTGAGAAAGAAGGCACATGAGAGGAGTCATCTCTGCACACCTTTTTTCCTAAGCATGATCAGGCTGCCAGCTGTCTGCCAAAAAGCTGATTACAGGCTATTGGGAGCCCAGTCGCATTGAGAAAAAAGACGCTGTTTGTCAGGTTCTCAGGAGCCAGATAGCACTGCATAGGAGGGTGGCAGGGAGAGTTGTTCCCATGTCCCCTCATCCCTAGCAGTGGTGACCAGGGGTGTATGTGGAATTTGGGGTGGGGTGGGGTGGCGCATGTAGCGGGCCACACAGGTGACCTCTGGGGACCTCATGCAGGCCATGGGTTGCCCATCCCTGTGATGAACCATGGTATCTTGGATAAACCATAAATTTGCATGGAGTTTTTTTGTTTTTCAGCATGCTATAAAGGACCAATAGAAACTAGAATGAATCTTTCTAAAAATATCTGATTTTTGCTTTAAAAGCTTTTAGTAGCAATATCATTTAAATTTTTGAAACAATGCATTAACATTTTCTCTACGATTTGATCATGTATTTGTGTATTACAAGTTTGGGTATATGTTAAGATATGGGTTTTTATAACTTCTTATATTTGTTGTTGGGATTAAGTACTTTGGATTATGACATTTAAAGATTGTATTCCCTATTTTTAGAATTCCCCTGATGAAGAACTAGTAAGAAACATGTTGGACTTCTTATAATAAATATCTTTTCTTTTTTCCTTCTTACATTTTCATCCTTTCTAACTTGTGCATCATTGGATGCTGCACTTGATTTTGCTATACATGTCTAGCGTTAGGGATGCATGAGCATCCTCCTGCTCACCCAAAAGTGGTTGAGGCTTGAGGGTTTTTTTTACAGCAGTCAGTGGTGGGTGGTCACAAATCGTCCTCTCCCACCACCTACCTTTTCCATGCCCTAAGGCCCAGTAACATACCTTGGAGCAGGACAGGGAAGATGGTGGAGATGCCTGGCACTCCCCTGGCCACAGTGGAGCACCTTTTCATGGTGGGAAATGAAATTTGGACTATCACGCCCAGAATCCCCAGTGGGAGACTAACGGTATGTATGTCATTTCTGCCTGGGAGAAGGCACTAGGGCACTCTGCTGGGGCCTGGGGAGCACCCACCACCTCTGCTGCCTTACCATGGAGCAGGACAGGGAAGTTACTACATCTTGGGTCAGGGTAAGGAAAGGCAGCACTCACAGGATTGAGGTAAGCATGGACTCTGCGTGCAGCAGACCTTCTCCCTGGGGGAAATTATGTGCATAGTATCAGTTTCCCACCAGGGATTCTGAGATTGGTATTTTGAGTCCCCAGTGGGAAAAGATGCTTCTCCAAGGCCCCCCCCCCACCTTCTCCTGCCCTGCCCCAAGGTAAGTTACTGGGCCTTGGGGCAAGAAAAGGAGGAGGTGGCAGTGGCACTCACAGGGTTTTGCTTTGATCCTGCTCACCAGCACTCAGGCAGGAGTAATCACTTTTACAAACATCCCTTCTCAAATGCTTGCTACACCCCTACCTGTGACATTTTGAAAATGTAATAAATGTAAGGTGGCATAATTTTTTCTAGACCAGAAATTCCTTCATTAGATGGTAATGTGGCTTAGAAAGCTGCTAGGTGCATAGGCAGTGAAGGGAAAAACATAAGGAAAATGGTTCACACTCTCTTCCCTTGTAGAGAGTACTGGGACCTAGGAAGAAAGGAAAAGTTTGCTTTAACACAATTAAAAGCTCCTAGTTGTCATATTTATCCTTGGAAAAGTTTGCTCTTCCTTTAGGGAGGCTTACTAATGCTATGGACTTGTTTGAGAGCCCCTGGGCTATACAGGCAATGTAATAAACAGTCCTGAACAGTTTATATGTCCTTAACAGGTAAACATTTTTGCTGGCACTGCGAATATTTTCCCAGTCTTGTTCATTATAGTTTGCTCATAGTTTGAAATATATGTTTCAAGATGTGCAAGCTACATAAGCGATGGAGGGCAGTGCAGTGACTAGGAATGCATCCCAATGAGACTTTTGTTGTGCAATCCCATGGCCTCACTCACAGAATTTTACCGGGGGGTGGGGGTGTCCAAGCAACAGCATCTTCTCTTTTTAGCCATCCTGTGTTTTCCCACCATTTCTTCTTTCTTAGCAGAAAAAATCTGTTAAGGAATAAAAGATGGAATAACTGGAGCCCTCAATCTGGAAGCACCCTAGGTTCTTGCTCTGGAATTCTGATTGACTGAGTGTAGTTTTGGATTTGGCTGTTTTTCCCAACAATAAAAATTCACCGTGGTTCTTTAATCAGCAGCATTTTTATTGCAGTGTGTGGTGACATTCATGGCCAATTCTTTGACCTCATGAAGCTATTTGAAGTGGGAGGATCACCTGCTAATACAAGATATCTCTTCCTTGGTGACTATGTAGACAGAGGATATTTTAGCATAGAGGTACGGTAATTGAACATGTGTGTCCTGATGTTAATCTAAATAATGATAATTGATTTGAGTATGTAAGTGTGTGTGTGTGTTCTGTTATTGTAGTGACTCTTTCAATCTTGTTTCACTGTGCTAACATTTTCATTTCTCTTTGGTGTGTGGGAGGCAATGTTTGACACAAGGGCTTCATTCACCCTGCCCAGGCCTCTCCTCTTTCTTTCACTGCCCCCCAGTTTCCTTCCAGAATGACCATCCTGCAGACAAGTTACAAGTTGCCATATGGCAACTATATGCAGGCATCCACACTTCCACTTGCCAGGCACCTTGCACACAGTTCCCTACTCTGTAGGTCTCATTTCCATTGGATTTTTCAAATAAATAAGAAAAAGCAGGATTTTTGTCTGCTTACCTTCTCCATATCCTGCACAAATAAGAGAAGACCCAGTTTCTCCCCCGAGCCCTTTGTGCATGTCAGAGGATGCATATAAGTCAAGCCAAAATTGTGCACCCCTGCCTATATGGACCTGGCAGGTAGTATGTGCTATCTCAGCTATATGTTGCCTGCTTCTGTGTTACTGCAGGAGGAATATCAGTAAATGAACAGGAAACCTCAGGTGAGAGGAGGCAAGCATTCCAGAGTTCCATGAAGGGGATTGCCCCTTCTCAATGTAAGCAGCTGTTTATCTTAAATAAAACAAGGAAGGTGCTTTCATTCTCTTTAGAGAAATGTGCATAATATGCCATCCCAGAAAGAATTATGTGCTCTTAGGTCAGAGAGTTTACAAGGGCTAAGTAAATGGCTGTGTTTGTAAGAGCCTCTTAATGCTATACCATTGGCTTGAGGAAAAGGCTGGTTTTCAAACTCAGTTGTGCCTGCTTCTATAATACCAGTGCAGGAAAAGGCCAGCCAAAAGCTGGTCATTTTCTGTGCCTGTGTGCATAAGAAATTTGCATAGAATTTGACACTAGAGATGTCTCTCAACTGTGAGTAGATAATGACTTGCCAAATAGACACAGTCTTTACATGTTGTAGATTTCTGGCTGCCGTCATGTGTGAACTCAGTTTCAGTCACAGTAGAACATACGGATGTGGAAGTGAGACGGTTGCATTGAATAATCAAGTAGACAGTTTGCTTAATCCTTCAGCCTGCCAGCCAATTCTCATCTGCAACTCCTTCTCCCATGCTGCCCCCCCCCCCAGCAGGTGTGTTTCTTAGTGGGAGAAATTAATGAAAACCTGTTTGGGAGAAGGGGATACAGGTTAGAGAGCCAAACACACTATTCCCACCTGCCAATTCTCTCTTGCAAATACCTTCCTCTTACAGCAGTATTAGAAGGTAAACATGGGATTCGGAATTCTATTTGTCTTGTAATATGCACTCCTTTCTAAATCACCTGGGTAGCTTCATATATGTCCTACCCTGAGCTCCTGGGATTAAGGGTGGGATACAAATGCGATAAATGAAATTGTGAACTTTATGCGGTACTTTAACTGAACATTACGCTGTATTCCTTAAAATGCAGCTTCTTCGTTGTCATAAGCTAAGCAGGGTCAGGCCTGGTTATTACTTGGATGGGAGACCCCTCCTCTAGTTTCCTGCGTTGAGCAGGGGGTTGGACTTGATGGCCTTGTAGGCCCCTTCCAACTCTATGTTCTATGAATCTATGTTCCATTCCATGGCCGTTTTGGAGATCCCTGAGGGTTTGATTCTGTCTCCCATGCTTTTTAACATCTACCGTATATGAAACCACTGGGAGAAGACATCTGGAGGGTTAGGCTGAAGTGTCATTAATATGTGGATGACACTCCACTCTACTTCTGTGTTCTGCCTACTCATTCTAGAGAGGTTGTTGAACTCCTGAACTGGTGTCTAGAGTTGGTTTGGGGCTGGATGAGGGTGAACAAGATGGAGGTACTGTGGGTGGAGAAAGCAGCTGCTCCAGATGGAGGTTTGCAACTGGTCTTAGACAGAGTTGCATTCCCTATCAAGAACCTTGTTCCAGTGTGGGAGTTCTCCTGGACCCGGGGCTAATGGGTGAAGTTCACGTAGCGGTGGTGGTCGCTTTTTACCAACTTAGGTTGGTACACCAACTACAACCCTAACTGGAGAGGATGGACTTGCCTCAGTTACCCTTGCACTTCCATGCTGAACTAATGTGATGCACTGTATGTGGGGCTGCCTTTATAAACCGTTCAGAAACTACAACTGGTACAAAATGCGGCCACCTAGGTACTGGTGGGTGCCATTCATTGGGAATGTGACATCTATGTTGTACCAGTTACACTGGTTGCTAGTGTGTTTCCTAATATAAAGACTGGGTTCACACAACATGATAAGCCATGGTGATTTGTAAGCCATGTTTGTTTCAGAGTGGCTTGTTAAGTTGTCTGAACCCAGCAACATGGTTTGTTAACCGTGCACAAGCCACTCTGGCCAGGTTCAGACAACACAACAAGCCACTCTGAAACACACATGGCTCACACACCACCATGGCTTATCATGTTGTGTGAACCCAGTCAAAGTGTTGGTATTGACCTTTAAAGCCTTAAAACCCTAATTGGGTTTCTTGAAGGATCACCTTCACCCGTATCTGCCTGCCTGCATGTTGAGATCTATTTTTGAGGCCCAGCTTGTGTGCTTAGAATCATAGAATAGTAGAGTTGGAAGGAGCCTATGAGGTCATCAAGTCCAACCCCCTGCTCAACGCAGGAATCCAAGTCAAAGCATCCCTGACAGATGGCTGTCCAGCTGCACCTTGAATGCCTCCAGTGTGGGAGAGCCCACTACCACCCTAGGTAGTTGGTTCCACTGTCGTATTGCTCTAACAGTCAGGAATTTTTTCCTGATGTCCAGGTGGAATCTGGCTTCCTGTAACTTGAGTCCATCATTCCGTGTCCTGCAATCTGGGATGGTAGAGAAGAGATCTTGGCCATCCTCAGTCTGACAACCTTTCAAGTACTGCTTGCACATCTCCCCTCAGTCTTCTGTTCTGAAGGCTAAACATGCCCAGTTCTTTCAGTCTCTCCTCATAGGGCTTTGTTTCCAGTCCCCTTATCATCTTTGTTGCCCTCCTCTGAACCCTTTCCAGTTTGTCTACATCCTTCTTAAAGTGTGGTGCCTTTAATGCACAAGGGGGAGAGCTTTATCAGCACTGGCCACACATTTGTGGAATTCTGTTCCAATTGTGATTTGACAAGCTTGTAAGTGGGCATTGAAAACTTATTTGTTTACCCCGTTTTTTTCATAATTTCAAGGATTGTAACTGGGCTGCTGTTACTGTTATGCTACTTTATTTTGTGATCTCTGGTTTTATTGGACTGAGTGCTGTTCCAGAAAGTTTTGAATTGGAAAATTTTCCAGTGCAAATTAGGGTCATTTGCATCTGAAAATTTTCAGTTTGTATTGGAAAAAAATCTGATGACCTAGAGAGTGATCTGGAATGTTTATTTTACTTGTATTTAGAGTGTTGGACTGGGACTCTGAAGACCCAGGTTCTAGTCTCCACTCAGCCATGAAGCTCACTGGGTGACTTTGGGCCAGTCACTGACTCTCAGCCTAACCTACCTCACAGGGTTGTTGTGAGGATAAAATGGAGAGGAGGAGGAGGATTATGTAAGCCGCCTTGGGTTCCTTGCAGGAAAAAAGGCGGGATATAAATGTAATAAATAAATAAATTTAATAAACAATAAAGGTAAAAAAGTACCCATTAATTTTTTGTCCCCATCAAGGATTTGACCTGAAATATTTGACGGGGAAAATTCAAGCACAGTTAATGTGATTTAAATGTTATATTACATTGACATTTTTATTGGAATATTTAACCCTACAACAGACCGTGGGTTATGAGAGGGTTGTTTAACCTTCAAATAATCCCCGCTGGCCAGGTTCACACAATATGAGAATCCCCAACAACCCTAGTTGTGGGTTGCATATTCATAATGGTGGGCGGCATGTGCCACTGCTCCTTGAGGGTAAATTAAACCTAGATGGACTGTCGTGTTGTGCAAACCAGGTCATTAGCATATACAGGCAGTCCCCGGGTTACAGATCTGTTTGTAAGTGTGTCTTTAAGTCATGTACGTAAGTCGGAACAGAAGCTGCGCAATGTTTTCAAAGTGTTGCAAAGTACCGAACCATTGTATTTAACTCAGATTTTTACATATATGGCAGTCCGTTCTTAAGTATGAGTTGTCCGTAAGTCGGGATGTTTGTAACCCGGGGACTGCCTGTACTTCCCTACCACTGTAGGAAAAAACAAAGGTACTGAAAACTGTTGACACACTAATTCAACCTTCCCCAACCTGGTGCCCTCCAGGTGTGTTGGACTACAACTCCCAGCATCCCCCAGTCAGCATGGCTGTCTGGGACTGCTAGGCGTTGCAGTCTAACACATCTTGAGGACACCAGGTTGAGGAAGGCTGCACTCATTAATTATAGCAACCCAAAGAACTGTGCATGATATGCTGACAATCACTAATCTATTTCAGTCAACAGACCTCAGCTCTCTTCCAATAGGATGCACCTACAGTTTCGCTGCCACACTTATTAGCGTAGTTCACGCTGAGACATTTTTGATTTTCAATGACATATGTATTCTCTCACATACTTGCTCGGGATGATCACCTGAAAAACGTTAATTACAACTTTGAAACTGCAAAGCAGGCCTAATATTGTATTTACAGTTGGCATCCATTCATTGTTATTAATGAACTTATGAAATGGAAAAATGTCCATCCCACATCACTGATGCTGTTTTAATAATATTGCTGGCTGCCATTGTTTAATATTATTGTGATTGATTTAACTATTATGTTTTTCATATTAGTATAATGTTTAATTTATATATTATTGTAAGCCACCTTATAAGAAGGTTTTTTTCTATAAAAAAAATAAATGAGATATTAATTTATAAAATAAATAAATAATGTGAAATTGTTGTTAACATTCTACATCAGCTAGTGTCTTCACTGTTAACCATTTTATTAAATGTTTTTATATCTAATCACATATGACTAGGTATTCTTGTTTTTCAACAGTGCGTGCTATATTTGTGGGTCTTGAAGATCCTGTACCCAAACACATTATTTCTTTTGAGAGGCAACCATGAATGCAGACACCTCACAGACTATTTTACTTTTAAGCAGGAATGTAAGTATTAATACTAGAAGCAATTGTTTGCTTCCCAAATACCTAGCTATCAACTCTGTCTTTTTATATGTTTTTGAATTGCTTCAGATGTATTTGAGTGCTATACAGGACCTGGTACAACCTTGTAGTGGTCACTTAAATAGGTCTGGACTGTATACTAATTTGTACACTTGCACATAAAAATACTAGGAAAGGACATATCAGTGTGGTAGAGAACAGTTTCTGTAATGTGATTAATATCTCCTTGTGCTTTCATCTCAACTGGCTGCCAGGATGGTAACCCACCATGCTATTAGGCTCATGGAGATCCCATGTAGTGATTTGTCCCTGTCTTCACATCTAAATTGATTGCTTTCCTACAGCTTTTGCCATTGTGCTAAACAACAACATACTCTAAACTCAAACCAATACCGTGACCATGATCAAATGCATCTGTCAAGAATGAAAGGCAGGAAGTTATCTTGACTCACATCTGTATCAGCTGGAGGCCCCATCTGTATGCATGTTTTGCTGTCTTATTATCATCATTAGACATGTGTTGACTGAGTGTCTACATTTCTTAAATGCTCACCAAACTTGTCTGTAAAGTAAAGTAAACTAACTGACATTCAGCATATGGACCTAGCTTTGTTTCTTGGTGAAGGAATTAATCTGCATCCTGTCTTCACATTAAAAAAAAAGATTGGCTGGCTGTCCTTCTTTTAAGATCCAGGGAATTCTCAAAACACATTGGGAAATGAGGACTCTTTTACCCCTAAAAGAAACCTCCAGATGATGATGATGATGATTGATGATGATAATATTTTTAAAAAACCACCTTGGGAATTAATGGGAACTGATTGCTAGCTCACAGAAGGAAGTGCATGCTTGAACAGAATGGAGAATTAGAGACAACGGCTTACAATATAATTCAATGTTTGACACAATGTGCCCTAGCTGTTGCTGTGTGTCCTAATCTATGTATTACTGCATTTTCACATATCTGCCTGATCTGTCTTTATGCCCTTGACAGATCTGCTTTGATGCCATCTTATCATATTTTACTTGAGTAGCCAGAGAAACTTGAATTCAAAGGACTAACTTCTAAAGAAATATTTATTTATTTAAAATGTATCCAGTTCTTTGGGTAAAAGCTTCTGAGTAGTTAACAAGAATTAAACCAATAAATACATAAAACACCATAAAGTGATATAAAATAGCAGCAGAGACTCATCATAAACCCAATTAAAACAATACTGAGACACTACAGTTATTGTTTGCATGCCATAGACTAAGGGTGGGGGACCTCTCTCAGCCCGAGGGCTGAATTCAATTTTGGAGAAGCTCTTGGGGGGGGAAATCCCTGTGGTGGATGTTGTGGGGCCAAAGGCAAAGGGGGGGATACAAAAAATACCAGCATATGGTAGCTGAAAGCTCTTATTGCCGGTAGCTAAACCTTAGGAGAGGCAATTCAGCCTTTTAGAATGCGGAAAACTGCACAAAAGCTGGAAAACCACCAAATAATGGGTGGTTGTGGGGAAGGTGACAGAGCCAGGGGAAGGGAGCATGGCCATCTGGGGAACCCTGGAGGGCTGGATTTGGCCCCCTGGCCTGAGGTTCTCTCCCCTGCCATAAACTATTGAATGATGCCTTACTTCAAACTTTCAGAGATAGAAACAGACAAATAATTCTGCTTATAGTAAACAAGGGTACAGGACTGAAGCTTTTGAAATAATTATCATTCCAACATAATAGCAAAGTGTTTGGGCCTGTTCTGATCAGTTTGGAAGCAAAACCAGGCTACCAATGAACAAAATGGGTTTCAATGTACCTGGTATATAGAAGTAAAAGGACCGTTCCAAAAAGTGTTGTAAAAAGAACCCCTTCAAAAATCAGAATGGTTCATGTTTGGCCTCACCTGGTGTGTGTGTGTGTGTGTGTGTGTGTGTGGTATTTCTGGAAAGGCTTTTGGTGGCTTCTTGGACAGCTAGAAACACGACAAGGTCAGGCTTCAGTGGCCAGTGCCATCCTTCTCTCTGTCCACCCCTCAGGCAAGCTCCTTACATAGCCTCTTTTCAACCACTGTGATACAGAAGCCAGTTGAAGGTGGCTGAGAAAGGGGGTAGCATGTTTCTGTTGCTCCCTGTGCACCTGCAAACAGGATTTCCTTCTGTTCCTAAGCTGAGTCAGTCAGCCAGATGCATGGCTGAACTGACTCTCTTCTTCTTACCCCACCCCCACACCCTCCGAGCATCACATCAGCAGGAGTGGGGAAAAACTACTGGCACTGCCTCTCTCTTTCCCGCCCACCTTCATGGACATTCTGGTTTTACCTGTTAGGCTAGGGAACTTAGGGATGAGACATGAGAGAGGGACAGCGGACTTTTTTGTGGAGGGGGCATGTCTGTTGTCTGTCTGTCTGTCTCTCTTTTTGAAGTATAATTGCTGGAAGGGGTAGTCTTTCCCCCATTTCCCCAGCAAGGACCAGTTCCACGTGTTTCCTTTAATACTAAACTTGGGTGGTCCAATGCCTACCTGGTTGGAAGTTAAATGTGGCCACCCCTAAATAAGGTAGTAGTTTCTGAACACTCAAGGGGCTTACCAAGTATGTAGAAGCATATTCGTTTGTAAATTAAAATGCCTTTTTAAAAAAACAGCCTGACAAAGACCAATGGTTAGTGATAGTTTCATAGATCATAGAGTTGGAAGGGGCCTACAAGGCCATCAAGTCCAACCCCAAGACAGACAGACAGCAGGCATGCCCCCTCCACAAAAAGGTCCTGCGCAATGCAGGAAACTAGAGGAGGGGTCTCCCATCCAAGTAATAACCAGGTCTGACCCTGCTTAGCTTTCCACACTCAGACAAGCTGAGCCAGCGTGAGCCACAGGCCTGCTATGGCCAGGACTTTGATAACATTGGAGGTAGTGGAGCAACAGAATGTTGAGGATGTCAGCTTGGGGGAAAGCGAGAGGGGCGGGGCAGGGAATTGGCCTGCTTGAGCCCCTAACAGCTTCTAGTATCCTGGGGATGATCATTAGAGTTGGAAAATTTTGCACCTTTTAGAATTATCTAAGTGGGGAAAGTAAAATGCTAAATCTTTATGCATAATAAGAAACAAAGCTCTGAAATTTGGGGGTGGGGTGACATACACCTGAAGAAAATGCAGTGGGAAACGAATGACAGAATTGAGAAAAATATTTCAAGTTCTTAGGTGCCATCATTGGAGTTGAAGATAACAAACAGATGGGAATTTTGTGTGGGCAGGTGGGCTAGTAATTTAGGGGCTAGTAATTTTTGTGGACTTCTGTGCACAGTTGGTGTACATGAGCAGCAGCATCCCTTTCACATGTATGTTGGACTCGTGTCAGCTAATGTTCATGTAGTAAAATGTGCCTTGCCAGAGAGTTTTCTTTGTTTTACATTTTAAAAAATAACAAACTCTGATAATCATTCATCAGATTTTTGACTAACAAGCTTAATAATCATTTGAATAAACCAATATGTAGGTGATGTGATGCACGTGACACAGCACCCCAATAACAAAAGAAATGACCAATGATAATGCCACTTATAAATCGAGCCAGAACTAACCAGGAACATGCCAAGCCTCAATGCGGGGAACAAATGTTTATAAGTCATATTGTAGCATGCTCTGACTTGTAACCGTGGATGGCGTTTTATTTATTATATTTAATATAAAGGCTCCCTGGGCGGTTTCCAGTTTTATGCTGAAACGTTTCACATTTTACAAATCTGTTTATAATTTTTTTTAAAATCTATAAATTTATAAAATGGATGTGCTATCATTGGTTGCTTGTTTTGTTAATAATCATTTTTTCCCCAAATACTTTTGTGTTGTAAGCCTGACTTTTTAACCAAATGTTTGTGATGAAATATAGGTTTTCCCCCTTCTATAGGTAAAATAAAGTATTCTGAAAGAGTCTACAATGCTTGCATGGAAGCTTTTGATTGCCTCCCTCTTGCTGCACTTCTAAACCAACAGTTTCTTTGTGTCCATGGTGGACTCTCTCCTGAAATAAATACAATAGATGACATTAGGAGGGTAAGTGTTTTGGTTCTACAGGTGTGGAAGGTTTGTAATAGCCTTGATGTGCTGCTCTTGAAAGTTAAATTAATTATTTTCTTGTCCTTTGTTAGACATCAAAATGAAACTTATTATCTGATTTTGAAAGGGCAGTTTTTCAATATGAGAAGATAAATTAGGGGTAGAATCATAGAAAAGTAGAGTTGGAAGGGGCCTACAAGGCCATCAAGCCAGATGGCTGTCCAGCTGCACCTTGAATGCCTCCAGATTGGGAGAGCCCACCACCTCCCTAGGTAGTTGGTTCCATTGTCTTATTGCTCTGACAGTCAGGAAATTTTTCCTGATGTTTAGGTGGAATCTAGGTTCCTGTAACTTGAGCCCATTATTCCGTGTCCTGCAAACTGGGATGATAAAGAAGAGATCCTTGCCCTCCTCTGTGTGACAACCCTTCAAGTACTGGAAGAGTGCTATCATATCTCCCCTCAGTCTCCTCTTCTGAAGGCTAAACATGCCCAGTTCTTTCAGTCTCTCCTCATAGGGCCTTGTTTCCAGTCCCTTTATCATCCTTGTTGCCCTCCTCTGAACCCTGATAGATTTTAGATAAATTCTGATAGATTTTATTTGAGATAATAAACATTCATGGATTGTAAAAAAGGTTCTTTAAAAACATAACAAACAGAATCTAGATGTCCCAAATATTTTTTTTTATGTAGTATAGGCCTCTTTGTTATGATACCCTGAAAGGAGGTATAGAAATGATTACAATAAATAAAAAAAATAATGTTATGCCAGCAATGTACATTGGATTCTGCAGTGGTACAGAATGTGGACACATAACTATAAATGACAAGTAGTGTAATAATAGTATCACTCTTGAAAACATACGTCAAATATAGGGATAATTTATTTTCAAAGAAGTTACCCATTAATTGCCTCTTCTTATATTTGATCTGTATTTCAAATCCATAGGTGCAATTGGGCCATTTTAAACATTAGAAACATAACATGAATGAACAGTCTTGGAAAAGAGAAGACTGTTAATACATGATAAAATATTGAGTGGAATGGACAACCTGCACTCACTTGCTGCACATTTCCAATGCTTCAGTTATTACGTCTAATTAAAACAGCCATTGCAAAACAATAATTGCTTTATTTGAGATGCTCCTTAAAGTACCAAAATGATCTGCTTTTTTAATTAAGATATTAAGATGAACTATGTATGGCTAAGATTCTTGAGGTGTACAACCAGAAAAGTTTATGCAGCCAAACTTCTCTTACCAACTGTATGCTGTTGATCAAAGTTTAATAAATAATATCCGATTCTTTCTATGGTATCTTTGGATGTTTTCAATATAAGATATAAAAATAAGATTAAAAGGACATAATTGAAAATGAAGATCACTATGGTGCTTTTCTTTTAAACAGCTAGATAGATTCAAAGAGCCCCCAGCATTTGGACCAATGTGTGACTTGTTGTGGTCAGATCCCTCAGAAGACTTTGGAAATGAAAAATCACCAGAGCATTTCAGCCACAATACAGTCCGAGGATGTTCCTATTTCTATAGGTAAAAAAATAAATTAGGATCATATTGATAAATTATTACAAGAAAGCAGTCAGTTATACTCATAGTTGTTTTGTTTCACAGCTTTCCTGCAGTTTGTGAATTTTTGCAGAATAATAATTTGTTGTCTATTATCAGAGCTCATGAAGCACAAGATGCAGGGTAAGTATCTTGCCCTCCTATGACAGAAATATTCAGTACTTAAAATTTAGAATCACCAGTTCCCTTGTGATACTTGTGTTAATTGTTCTTGTTTTACAGTTATAGAATGTACAGGAAAAGTCAAACAACAGGGTTCCCATCATTAATAACAATTTTTTCAGCACCTAATTACTTGGATGTCTACAATAATAAAGGTAAGGGTATATTGCTAAGAGTGGTGTAAACCTTTTTTTAAAGTAAAAATGTCAAAAAAGCAGAATAATCTATCTATCTTCAGATAACATCCACATAAAAACTCTGCATCATTGAGGTGGGCAAATGAATTATACAAAATTTTCCTTCATTAAAAACTCAAATGCTCACAGTAACTTGTATAAATGTCATCCATTAAGTTCCTCAAGACCTATACATGTATACTCAGAAGTAAGTCCCATTTAGTTCAATGGGACTTACTCCCAGGTAAGTGTGTATAGGATTGCAGCCTGGTTCTGCTTTATGGATTTTGTGCAGTCCTAAATATGGTGCCACATATAGGCACATTCCCATAAACAGGACCATTCACCCACTCATGTGCAGTTGTGTTCCATGTTTGGGGGGTGGAAGGGTCAGAGCCAATGCTTTTCTACTCAGTTCCTTTCTGACTCACACATAGAGCAGCATCATAAAGGGACCTCTCCCTAGAGAGTTGCTTTAAGTATTTGTCAACATTCAGTTCGATATTTATCCAATGTTTGATCATTTCCTTTCTATTTAATCAAGAATTTGTACCATCTCACTCCATGGTGACAAAGTTTTATTTTAAAAATGCTGCAAATGGGAGAGGGAAGAAGCCATCAGGAGAGAGAAAAACCATCAATCTCCACACTTCTGTGGACACCACTGCCCATCTTCAGTGTCTGTGGTCTAGTTAGCACTCACTCGGAACTCAAAGGAGTCCAGTCTCAAGTGTGATGTTGTTGTGTGATGCAAAAAAATAGTTTTTGCATCACAACTATTTGGGAGCCATACCAGGAGTGTGTGTTGCTTATAAACTTCTTCATAGATGCCCCAGAGAGTGAGAGGAGAGAAGCCAGTGGGAGGGAGAGTGGGTCCACATCACCAATGCCCACCTTCCCATGGATGTCACTACTCCTCTTCAGCCTTCACCGTCTGGTTAGCAATCCCCTAGAATGCATAGGATTCTATGCATTCTATGCATAGGAGCATGACTATGTTTTTGACTTGGAATCATTTGGGAGCCATACCAGAACAGGGCATCACCTATAAAGATCCTTGCAGATGCTGGGGTATCGCCAGAGGGGCTTGCCGCCTTGGTAGACGCCACTTTGACAAGAGCAAGCCTGAGAGAAAACATTATTTGTGGAGATTAGCAACAGTAAGACTGGGAAGGTGTCGTTTGGAGTTCATGGGGGTGTGATTTGAGTGTGGGTAGTCTCAAGTTTGATATTGCTGACAAAGCTTAGTCTTCAAGGCTGGCCCACCCATGAAGTAGGATGAGGCACCTGCATAAGGCGGTGGAGCCAGAGGAGCGGTGAATTGCGCCGCTCCCCGCCACTGCCCCAGCCAGGAGGGCCCACCGCCTCTAGTGAGAGGTGCCACAGTGAGAGAGCAACCAGTGGGGTTGTCTGGAGCAGCTGCCAGCCCTCTATTGTTGCAGGGCTCCAGATCTCATGTGATCTCAGCCATGTCCTGCAATATCTCCTGAGTGGGGAGATCTTGGCCGGGTCTTGCAAGATCCAGCTAAGATCTCATAAGAGCCCTACAGCCACTTGCGAGTTCACAGAAGAGCCCCATTGCAGCAGCAAAGGTAAGTGTGGGGGCAGGCATATGCAGCGGTGGCAGAGAGGGAAGGGCACACAGCAGCATCGGAAGTCCTTTCCTGCTTCAGGCTGCAAGAGAGTTCGCGCTGGGCCTGTTAGTCTTATTGGCACCTTGACTTACCATAACTTTGTTACCAAACCAACTAAACTGCCACTTAGCTACAGAGGACTACCCTTTGGATTTATAATTTGAGTTTAAATGTACAGAGATTTTGGAGAACGTTCAAGTCTATCAAGCTGATTTCATAATTTTATTTTTTAATTGTGGAATCCATCATTTAAAAGAAGTGTACCTTATTTGGAGGAAAGGAAGGTTTGAAATAATGAATTAATTAGAATATACATAATTTTCCATTACATTTGGGTGGGGGTGCATCATATTTGATTAATTGGGGGCTTGATTGATTTAAAAGGAATATCCAGGTATATGTACTGTACTAGGGGAAACTGATTAGTTAATTTTTTTAAGGGGCATCAGGATGATGAAATAATTGGTTGAAATATGATTTGAAGCTGATGAATTCTTGATTTGATTAATATCTTAAAAAGAAATTTGAACATTGAATAGAAGTAATCAATTAAGGGAAACTTATTGTTATATCGTTTAAGAGATACTGTTATAATTGGGAGTCTGGTTTATAGAGCTGCTAAACCATCAGGTCAAAATAAGAACCTTTTTTGATAAAATGGGCCCAAGGAAACTCTTGTTCTCTATCACACAAAAGGCAGTGTGATAGAGAACAAGAGTGTATAAAATTTATACTAATTATATTATAAATATCATATTACTAGATAAAGTGCAGGAAGTTCTCTCTAGAGCAGTGTTCTCCAACCTTGGGTCCCCAGATGTTTTTGGCCTACAACTCCCAGCATGCCCCAGCCAAACATCTGGGGACCCAAGGTTGGAGAACACTGCTGTAGAGAGATAATACTATTTGAGAAAAGAAATATCCAGACACAGGGGAAATAAGATAAACAGTTTGAATTTTGGGCTTCAGAGCAAGATAAAGCCCTGAATAAGAAGTTAACAGATCTTGATAGGAAATGAGAAGATAGATATACAAAAGTGGAATATAACAATTTCTGTCTAAAAAGATAACTAAACTTTAAAAGATACAGTAATACCTTGGACTGCAAGTAACTTGGTTTGAGAGCGTTTTGCAAGACAAGCAAATGTTTAAATATTTATTTAATTTTTTTTGACTTGATATACAAGTGACATCTTGCAATACAAGTACCGTAGTACGGCTTAAATTAAAAATCTCTGCACAAATTTTTTTGGGGGGATTTCGTTTTGATATAAGAGTGTTTTGGATTACAAGCACGTTTCTGGAACGAATTATGCTCTCAATCCAAGGCATGACTGTAATGGGGGAATGGAGCTATCATTGTGCTCATGGTGGGATCAAGCTCTTATTGGAGGCACCATGTGTGTGAACCAGTGCCTACATGAGCAACATTAGCCACATGCACTCCCAACATGATGGTGAGGTGTGAACTACCCCTAAAATTATGAACATTTGAATGAGAACATTCAAAATATGAAGAAATGGAAATTGGGGAAAACTAGAAAAAGAATCTTGATGAGAAGACAAAAAAGGGCTTTCTCTAGCATGGATAGGAGGAGGCATTTGTGAAATAACATGAGAAAGAGCATGGCATAAATATAGGAAATGCAAAAGAGGGAAATACTGGAAATAGAGGGAAAGGGTTCTGAAAGCAAAGAGGTTACTGGTGAAATTGTGGTGTATGAGTAGTTGAAAGACCTCAAAAGCACACAAAACTTATGAAGATATTGTATTTCATATAGGGCAGGTTTGTACGTCACGCTAAGACACTCTGGCAATAAGTCACAGTGGGTTGGTTGTTTCCTGAACAACCCATGGTGCACCTGACATGATCAAGCTCACCATAGGTTGTCCCCCCTCTTCCCCCACCGTGATCACAAGTTGTTTCTGGTTTACCACAGCTTTTTTCCCCTTTCCCCCTTTTTTTTGCAGAGATCACGAACAGCAATCTCCAGATTGACAGACAGTGACAGCCCCTCCAAAGTGCCTAAGTGGCACATTGGAGGGGCTGTCACTGGTTGGCCACCTTCCTTTTTTATTTTTTTGCTCCCCAAATGTGTGCAAATTTTTTCATAATTTTTTAACCTAGCCAGACTTGCACGAGTGCACACATGCACAGCTACATGGGTCCAAAATGGGCAGTCTCGCCTGGACAATGTCCTGGGGGGAGCCTGCTGTCAAAGTGCAGCAGGCAGCCACCATGGACATTGACTCAGAGAGGCTGTAAAGAGGTTTATTTACAACTTTGCTTTCCCCTGACAGCTGTCAAAAGGCAAGCTGTCAAGGGAAAGCAAAGCCGCAAGTGATCTTTGCTTCCAAGAGAGGGTGGCCGCTAGATCACCCCCTTTGCAGCAACCCTCTCTGATACTTGTTTGCAGGAAACCAGCATTTAACATGTCGTTGGAACAAGCAAATTATGGTTTGTGTTTGCCTATAAATCAGGCTTGCAAACTAGAAGCTTGTGCCTGCTCAACCTCATATCTGAGCAGTCCCACCGCAGTACCTGTAGATGACATAACCACTGGCTGCTAAAAATAACAACCTTCACATTGGTAGGGTATTGGAGTGAATGTGTTTAATAAAAGGTTTGCATTTATTATTGATTTAAAAACCTAACCTAGTACCTATATCTGTTTTGCAGCTGCTGTATTAAAATATGAAAACAATGTTATGAATATTCGGCAGTTCAACTGTTCACCACATCCATATTGGTTGCCAAATTTTATGGATGTCTTCACATGGTCTTTGCCATTTGTTGGAGAGAAAGGTATAGTATCATGAAAGAAAACATACAAGTTTAGTATGTTGCTCAATCATTATTTGGCAAGTGTTTCTATTACAGTTATCCAAAAAGGATTAAATATATTCTTTCAGTTGATGTCCCGTCTGTGCCATATTGCCACACCTGCACAATGTGTGACCCACCAAACCAAATGCAGTGTACCAGCTGTGTATTGTGGTCTGCTACATGTTTGATAACCACTTTGTTTTTGCAGGGAGTTTTTGTTCCCAGGCAAGGAGCAAAAACCGGAAGCTTATTGAGCCCCTGCTGAGCTGTCTGGTGGGCTGGGTATGGCATAGTACATCATGCATTGTGCTATAGATTTGCTTCACGTTGTTGGGGTGAAAATTTATAAAAATTGTGAAGGACCGTCGCCGGTCCTGTGATCCGTTTCGCCTAAAAACTGCCCCCTGGTCTTTAGACATTGGATTTAGCACTGAGTCAACAGAGAACCTACACACACTCTGCCTAGGTTAAAGTAAAGGGAAGTTTATTATGGGTTAGTCCAGGGGTCCTCAAGCTACGGCCCACGGACACATTCGTCCCAACGTGTCCTTTCATCCAGCCTGGCAGCCGATCTAGTCTAGAGGCACTCTTACAGCGCAAGAACAGAATTGCCTCGGGCAAAAGTTGCTGCTGCTTCGCTAGATTTCATAGATTTCATAGATCATAGAGTTGGAAGGAGCCTACAAGGCTATCGAGTCCAACCCCCTGCTCAATGCAGGGAACTAGAGGTGGGGTCTCCCATCCAAGTAATAACCAGGCCTGACCCTGCTTAGCTTTCCACACTCAGACAAGCTGAGTCAGCATAAGCCACATACAGGAGTAGCTCCTCAGCCTGACGCTCCCGCTGGGGAAGAGGGAGGAGAATGGGGAGGGGGCATGACATCAGCATGAGCCCATGTGAGCGCCTCTAGGAGGATGGGCCCCAAGTTGTGGTGGCGGCGGCAGCAGTTTTTGCAAAGTTTTCGGCTCCTCCACCGGAGGAGACGCTGGCCGTGGTGCTGCTGCCCGCCCTGCAGGGCTCCGGGCGGCTCGCGCCCCGCCACTGCCAGATCAATCCGCACCTCCTCCACCGGAGGAGACGCTGGCTGCGGCGCTGCTGCCCGCCCTGCAGGGCTCCAGCGGGTGGGTGGCTTGCGCCGCGCCGCAGGCTCAGCCGCCCCTCCTCCCCTTCCCTTTTCATTTGTTTGTAAAAGATTTGTTTGTAATCCAGAGTGATGTCTTATTATTAAAATTGCTTTCAATAAATGCAAAAATATATTAAACCTGCAGAAGGCCATGAGGTTATGGTTGCATTCGTATGCATTGCCCCCATTGAGCTTCTGAGTAAGCATACTTCTAAGTAAACCTGCATAAAAGTCTGGCTACAGGGCTATAATCCTATGCAAACTTACTTTGAGCAAGCCTAATTGAACTTAATTGGGCTATACTTCCAAGCAAACATGTTTAGGATTGCTGGGCCTGGCTGAAACACAAGCCACTTACAATAATTCCCATTTAAATCAGTAAGGCTTACTTCTGAGTAAAAATCCTTAGGATCAGGCTACAAAACATCTGACAATCTGGTGCCATTGAGGTGACTGAAATGACAATCATTTCAGTTGAATGCACTATTTATTAATTTGTTTGTCATATTTATATCCTGCCTTTTTTCCTGCAAGGAACACTAGGTGGCTTACATAATCTTCTTCCTCTCCATTTTATCCTCACAATAACCCTGTGAGGTAGGTTAAAACTGAGAGTCAGTGACTGGCCCAAAGTCACCCAGTGAGCTTCATGGCCGAGTGGGGACTAGAACCCGGATCTCCCGTGCCCCAGTCCAACACTCTAACTAACCACTGGCTCTCACTATGTTCTCTGGGTACCAGGTCTTCCTGGCCTACCCCAGGGAATTGGTTTGTACTTTTAAGGCTGTGATCCTTTGTAAACTTACCTGGGGAGAAAGTCTCCTTGAATTAAGTGAAACTTACTTCCAAGTAGACATGCATAAGATGAGGCTGTACGGCTGCAATCTTATGCACATAATATTATGTGGAACAAAGTTGCAGGATGTGGACCACCAGCTCTGTGGCTGGTAAATACTGCTCATTACTCATACTAAATACTGCTGTTTTCCTGTTTTTTTGCACTACAAATAAGATATGTGCAGTGTGCAAATCAAGCCTTTCTATACCTTTTTTAAAATTTAATGTATTTCAATTTTAGAGAGCAAATTAATTTATAATTAATTTATAATTAATTTATAATAACTTTCCATTTAATCAAGTAAAAAAAAAAGGACCCGAGTCCTATTTTTTTTACTTGATCCATTTGTTCATATTTTTTTCAAACTATAGTCCGGCCCCCCAACAGTCTGAGGGACAATGAACTGGCCCCCTGTTTAAAAAGTTTGAGGACCCCTGGGTTAGTCAGTTACAAGAATTTGGAAGGGAGATAAGGGAATGAAATTGACAGAATGAAATTCCTTTGTTACACACAGTCAGAACTACAAAATAACAACCAAGAACCTACACTAAAATACACTGGCAACTGAGAACTTATGCTAAAATAAACTAACAACCAAGAACTTACCCTATAGTACCCAGGCGCTTTGCTTGGGGCTTGATCTTCTCAGGCTGGCCTTAGCCAACGGCCCACTCCGTGCTTCGTCGCACCATGATCCAACAAAGCCCAGCAGCCACGGCTGACCATATATCACTTCTCACCTGCCCCTCCCTTCAATAGCCCAGCCCTCCCTTTCCCCAAGCAGGACAAACCGGTCCTGCCAGGTAGGTGAGGTGGGTCCAGGTGCCAGACGGGTGCATTCTTGGCCATTAAGGGTACTTGGGGAAACCATCAAGGGTGCTTGGGGAAACCATTGGGATGCTTGGGGAAACCATTGACATTAGATTGTGTCTCAGACTCGGAGGCACCACCTGGCCTCTTTGCATTTCGCCGGGTGCTCCCGCCTGTGGGTGGAGATTATGCTTTCTTCCTGTGGTCTGTGGGGGAAAGGTGTAAGCGATGTCAGGCTTTTTCTCCACAAAAATATTGCACAGAAACCTTTCCATAAATTTTAATTGAATGCTACAGTAAGCAGCCCTCATTGATACATTGGCTCTAATGCTAGGGACAAGCAAGGAAGGGCTGATGCTTTCATGTTCTGTTTGTGAGCTTCCCAAGAGCATTCAGATGGCCACTCTTGGTAGGACTGCACTGGATTAGATAGATCTTCAATCTGATCCAGCAGTGCTGTTCTTATATTAAATAAATTATGCTAAAGGGCTGGAAGTTGACTGGTCAATCTTTTCAAACCTTTTGGCTCAGATCCAGAATCATTGTTCTGCCAGCTGAAGGATGCTGCTAGTGGAACAGGACTTCTGTGTTCTCTCCTCCCTTCTGCATCCCGCATGCACCCTCCAGTCTTCCTCAGTTGTTTGGGGGACAAGCTTTGGAGAGCACATGCGGGGGGCTGCAGCAGGAAGGAGAGGACATGAAAATCCCATTCTGCCTGTGGTATCCTTCCATTGGCAGAATGACAGTTCTGGATTCAATCCTTTCTTCCTTTTACATACACTCAGACATCACAATGAAGTCTGAGAGCTTGTATTTTGCATTTTAACAGTATTAAAGCACTTTAAACTGTGCAGGCTGTAATTGTGTAATTTTGTTTTTTGTTCAGTGACAGAAATGCTGGTGAATGTTCTGAGCATTTGCTCTGATGATGAACTAATGACAGAGGGTGAAGATCAATTTGACGGTAGGGCTACTTCTGTGGCTTACAATTCTGTACTGTGATTAATGTACATTATCATTTTCTTCTGGAAGTAATTTGTGGACAGTAAGGATATCATTTTTCAGTTCTGATACTAGATTTTCAACATAATAAAGCATTTTAATATAAAGGATTCTCATCTATTAAGACCTGAAAACTTAGTGTGTTTGTATTTTCTACATTAAAATAATTTCTTAACATAAAATATTACATTGCATAAAATAACATGACATAATCCATCTTAGTCCACATTTCACAGATCTGCTTCATTATTCATTTTTCATTCATTCATTAATTCATTCATTCATTCAGGGAAAGTATAATGTCAGTTTTTTTGTTTTTTTGTTTTTTAAAGACCTATAACTGAATTTGCTCCCTCTATAGTTCAGTAGCTCCTTCTCCTACTTACTCCTGACTTTTTGGTACCCTTTTATACTGTATACTTAAACTTTGTTTGTATATTTGTATTGATGGAATTTGTGTCTTGCCTGCACTTTGTAGCAATGTACTGTATCAATGAACTCACTGGATACTGGACAGACATCAGTGTTCTCCGACCTTGGGTCCCCAGATGTAGCTGGCTGGGGCATGCTGGGAGTTGTAGGCCAAAAACATCTGGGGACCCAAGGTTGGAAAACACTAAATGTTACCAACACCAAATAATGCATTCAACAGTACGCAGTATTCCATGAAAATAGCCTTTTCCATTTCCTGCCTCATTCTTCTTTCAATTTTCATTCTTTATTATCACTGCCAATGTAAAAGGTCTTCCTTTTAGTTTGTCTCACTCACCTTTTTCTCCATCATTCACTTTCTTTTTTTTCTGGACTCTCCAGCTGAAGAACGACTCATATATGGCAATAAAAAAGGTACAGATCAAACAGAGTAATACTGTTTTGAAATATGACTTCCTTGATTACAGTTATCTGAGCAGAGACACATTTATATATTGTCCTTATATAAATGTGTAGTATTTGTTTTATTGCCAGTCTTTCTGCAAGATTTTACAATATCTATCCTTCTGTGCATGACGTATTCTCCTTCTTTCCGTTCATCTTTTTGCTAGAATTTTATATTTTACCTATTCCTCTCTCTCTCTCTCTCTCTCTCTCTCTCTCTCTCTCTCTCTCATACACACACACACACACACACACACACACAGATCATGCATGTATAGGGAAGCTTTCAGTTGTCTGTCCTTTTTATGATCTTACTGTAAGCATTTTACATTTGAATTGGTGCATGAAATGTGATCTGTGTAATGTTCCAGTTCCTGTTTGTACAGTAATTTTATTCCCTTCCATAAGAAAGTCTTACATCTCTATTGTGCAGGTTTCAAGTTGATGTGTTTACTGATATCTGCATATAAGTTTAAATAATGTTTGTTTATATGAGTGCCTCTTCTTTTATTGACAGAATTGTCATAATAGGGCAGAAATACATTTTAGTAGCTTTGAAAAAAACATTTCCCCCATTCTGGGTGGGAAAGCAGCTGGGGGAGGAGCAATTTGAGTGGGCAAGCAGCAGAAAGGGAAAATAATCTAAGAAAGATATGGGGGGAAAGCACTGCTTAACCTTTCAGTCCAGGAAAATAGTTTGACATGGGGAAAATGGTAACAGACATGTTTGAAAGCACCGTCTGAGTGAAGCCATGCCCACTGGCACCCATAGGCACAGCCCCTGCATTAGTGCACCCCTATAGCTCCCTGAGGGAGGGATCTGTCCACTCCATTTCCATGAGGGAGGGCTGTCCCGTATTTGGGGTTGGAGGGAACAGCCATATAACTCTGTCTCTCAGTCTACTGATCTCCCATGGCTTCAAACTGTATCAACTGCAAAACTATGTGCTGGTTAGGGAAATTTGCCACCTAGTGACTGAAGATGTAACTGCAGGCTTCAAACGCAAGCAGACATTTAAATTAATTAAAATTAATTAATGCATTTTAAAAACCAAATAAGTGAGGTGTACACTCCTAAGATCCCCTTAGCAAGGTCTTAGAGCTATGGTGCTGAAATACAGACACACATTCTCTTTTATTATTATAGATAATATGGTTATTATGTATAAATGCAGTATCATGTTCCTGGGCATGCATATTTCTTAGAGTTTTACAATTAATTACTAGTCACTGGGACATTACAAAATTGAAAAATAAAAGTTTAAGGAGAGATTACACTAACCTGCAGATTAGCACACAGCCACCATGTTGAAATGCACCATGTTGAGGGTGTTCTCATGCTTCAATTTTGGCAGATTTTGGCTATGTTAATCAGCTATCATTTCTGAGCAGAAAACACTTTCAAACACTTATGTTACAATTTCCCCCCATCAAACTGTATTTTTCCTAGACTAAAGGTTAAACAGCTTCCAACACTGCTTTGCATGAAAACAAATGGGGTGGTGGAAGAATCACCCACCTGAGTTCCATGTGCAGTTTGACCCTATGATGTGGGCTTTGTACTGGGAGAAGGCCAACATGTGGAGCAAGAAATAGCTATTTTAGTTTGACGCTGCTTCACATGTTAAAATTTCCTACAGCCTCTATAGACCACATCCATAAAGGAACATCATGTCCACCTGTGTGCATGAGGTCTATGTACATTTTCCCAACACAGAAGTTACATTTGTGTCGAAAATCTTTGCATGTGAAGTAGCCCTTACACCCTTTAGAATAGGAAAATCTTGTGTGTTAGATGATTGTTCTACTGTGTGCTCCAAAAAGCTTGTTGATTTGGATATTTAGATTACCTGTGTCTGGATAATTTAAATACCAGCTCCCATTTGTTTTGCATACCCTTGTAATTTATACTTTGTTTTGGTTTTTAATTGGTTCAGATATCAGTAGGAAAAAGCCTGAGAATAAAACATAGGCACTAAACAATTGCAAACACTTCGTGTTTTTGATGTTTGTCAATTAGTATTTAGCACAGTTTGAAAAATCTCTGAGGTTTTTTTTTTGTTGTTCTGTGGGCAAAAGGGATTTGCCTGTGATGAGGTATCTTTTAACATTCAATCATTTTTAAGTTCCAGGATGAAGGAGAACCATTATGTTTTCAAAAGCTTTGATGATGCTTGCATTGAATGCAGTTCTTGTTGTGTGCTTCATGAGCTTGAGACTCTCTTATTCCATTGAAAGTAGGTACAGCTGCAGCACGAAAAGAAATAATCAGAAACAAAATCCGTGCAATTGGCAAGATGGCAAGAGTCTTCTCTGTTCTCAGGTAATTACTGTTCTCAACTAGCCTAATCTATTTACATGGAGAGACTATGAATTCCCCACCCCAACTTCCACTATTCTTGCAGTTAAGTGCAACTGTAACATTTCTAATTAATGAGTTATCGACTGCTAACACTAAATGTTTATTTAATGCCAACAGTTGCTTTATAGAATACTAGCTTTTTTTACCCGGCGTTGCACGGGTCGTTATTTTCTTATAGGCACTATTTGTTCAAAATTCCTTAAGGTAGCTGTCCGCTGTTTGGAATCCCTTGAAATCCCAGCTCCCCCGGGACTACCAGCTCCCCCGAGACTGCAGAATGAAATCCCAGCTCCCCCAGGACTACCTGCTACCCCTGGAACTACACAATGAAATCCCTGCTCCCCCCCCCCCAGGACTTCACAATGAAATCCCTGCTTCCCCCCCCCCGGGACTACACAATGAAATCCCAGTTCCACCCCCCTCCCCCGGGACTGCACAATGAAATCCCTGTTCCCCTCCCCTGTGACTACACAATGAAATCCCAGCTTCCCCCCACCCCCAGGACTATGCAACAATGAATTCCCTGTGTTGTCGTCCCCACGGGACCACACCATGAAATCCCTGCTCCCCCCCCCCGGGACCACACAATCAAATCCCTGCTTCCCCCCACCCCCAGGACTGCACAATGTATTCCCTGTTCCCCCCACCCCCGGTACTACACAATGAAATCCTTGCTCCCTCCCCGGGAACGCACAATGAATTCCCTGCTGCCCCCCCCCCAGCCCACACAACAATGAATTTCCTGCTGCCCCCCCAGGACCACACAATGAAATCCCTGTTGCCCCCCCTGGGACTCCACAATGGCGTTGCACAGGTTGTCATTTTCCTATAGGCACTGTTTGTTCAAAATCCCCCCCCCCCCGCTGCGGTTCATGTGAACATTCTGTTTGGACGTAGGAGAGATTTGCATATCCGCTGCTGATTGGGCCCCTGAGGCAGTGCATACCAACATTCTAAATGCCGTTGGAGCTATTTTTATAGCTATTTTTACAGCATGGCTGGCTGGGGCATGCTGGGAGTTGTAGGCCAAAAACATCTGGGGACCCAAGGTTGGAGAACACTGCTCTAAGCCATCCTGGGAACAAGCCATGCTAAACAACCCTACTACAGGCCATGGCTTCTCAGGGTGGCCTGTTTGCGCAAAACTACCCATGATAGGAAAACCGTTCCGGGTTTGGACATCCTGCTAAGCCACTCTGTGGCCACCCACAATCACTCCCCACAGTGGCTTAGCATGATGTGCGAACCCAGTCAAAGACTGGAAGTGTCTGCTTTTATGGCTACAACAATATGGGAGAGAGAGAACTGATTGTTGAAGCCAATCAGGGAATTATTAATTAAGGCAATCAAGGGGGTGGCACAAGTGAAGGACAAATGCTGCCAGCCTCCTATGCCACACTGCCACTATTTGGACCAAGCATAATAGGAAGTACATGTGGGGGAAGTGCTGCATAGATGTTCTGTTGCAGCAGAAAGTGGAATGGCACCCATTGGTTAGTGCTAAGAGCCATTCTGCTGGAAGCGCCTAGACAACCAGAGAGCCAGGGGCTAGAGTAGTAGATTTGGATGTGAGGAACTCAGGTTCAAAGCCTTGTGAAGCATGATGGGGGTTTTGTGTGCCAGTCACTAACTCTCAGTCTCAAAGGGTTGCTGTAATGGTAAAATGCTGCTCTGCGCTCCTTGGAATGAAGGGCGTGTTACAAAGATAATAAATAAAGCATGACCTCCATGTCTTATGACCCAAGCAGGGGTTCAAAAATGTGCAAACCTTTAGGAGGTACATTTTCGGAGAGCTGGGACTGGGATGCTTCTTTAGCCCAATGTATTCAGTACAGTCTGTCTCTTACTGCTATGTGTATCAGCTTTTCTGTTACGGCAGGATCTGGACTGCTGATCTTTGGGTTCATTCAGTTCTGTGATTTTTCTAGACCTATAATCCTGTGATCTGGGTTTTTGTAGCCCGGGTTTTGCCTTCAGGGAAATTTTGTTTTCAGGTAATCCTTTAAGGGCATGTGCAATGCTGCTCTGATTGAAGGGATCCAATGTACTGTTCAAGCAACCCAGTGTCCACAGTGAATGTGGTCAAAGTGCTTCTGCTCTGTTATGTCCACCTGCCACCTGGGGATAAATGCAGCCTGTATAATGTGCAACAAGCGTGGTGGTGGTGGTGGTGTCCGGGGGGGGGGGGGGAGGTACTCTCTTTTTCTCAACATGCTTTTCACATTCCCAGTTGTACACTACAGCAGCAGCGACAACAACAAACTGTGTGGCAATTGCATGCCTAAATGTGCTCTCTTTGGGGAAAACCTAATCATTTTTGTTTCTTTGTCTCCTTTATTTAGGGAGGAGAGTGAAAGTGTACTGACCCTCAAGGGTTTGACGCCCACTGGAATGTTACCTAGTGGTGTATTGGCTGGAGGACGCCAGACCTTGCAAAGTGGTAATGACGTTATGCAACTTGCTGTGCCTCAAATGGAATGGGGCACATCTCACTCTTTCGCTAACACCACACACAGTGCATGCAGGGAATTTCTTATGCTTTTCAGTTCCTGTCTTAGCGGCTGATGATAAAGCATAATTTTATGTGTTAATCAGGCAATGTAAAATCAGTACTTAACCAGGGTATAAAACAACAAGCAAACTGTTTTAGTCATGCTAGTCCAGTGTTCTCCAACCTTGGGTCCCCAGATGTTTTTGGCCTACAACTCCCAGCATGCCCCAGCCTGCAACGCTGGCTGGGGCATGCTGGGAGTTGTAGGCCAAAAACATCTGGGGACCCAAGATTGAAGAACACTGTGCTAGTCTCTCAGTCTTTGAGCTTTCCTTGATAGGACATTTCATATAGCACAATTGGATTGGCAGTGTAGGTCAGAAAAAGCAACAGCCATTATTTTTACATCAAATACAGAATGTGACATTATCTTTTTACTTCTATGATCAGTTTTATTGCAGATGTTAATAAGTTCAGTAAATGTCAATTGCCTTTTGGAAATTAGTATTGATAGCCACACGTTTCCAAGCTCAGTTTCACATTCCATTGATGAAAAATGTGCTATGTTTTGTACCCTGGTGATTGATGCCAAAGTTTGTTCTTTCATGTTGTTCGTCAGATGTTCTATGTAATATACTGACCTCCCTGAATTGTCCTTGTAAGTTGCTGTTTCCTTCCTCTGCAGATGTAGCCGCTTTTTTTAGACCTGTCTGTCCTTCTCTAGGTATCGCTGTATGTCTGTATAAATGTGTATAAAATTAAATCACTATTTCAGACATGTGTCTGTCTCTTGATGTACAAGCAACTTTGTGGCACCTTGTTTTTGAGGTTGGCTGCATTTGCTGCTGCACACCATGCATTTTGATTGCTAATGTAACTGAAAAATATCCAGTAACTGTTATAAAATCAATTGAGAATAAAATGAAAATTTTGTAAATTAGTCAGAATCGAAGGGTGTTTAAGTGTGTTTATATTTTCTGCATGAAAATAAAAAGAACTATACACAAAATATACCTGTAATCTGGCTCATTGAATATTTTATGAAAGTTGATTGATTAGTTGTTGCCAGAAGAATATTGTGAAATTCTTTTTTTAATGTTTTCTGAATATGGAGTTCACTTTTTTGTGATATATGTCAAGACAGAAAGTGAGCTTCATACCATTCCTGAGCGTTATTTACAGAAAATGTTTTAGTTTTATGTGTTATTTCATATTGTTGCAATCTGCGTAATATCTGAGTGCAGTTTTATAGCAGACATTTAGTTCATATTCTCTGCTGCATTTTCCTCTCTCAAAAATAGCTACTTTTGCCATTTAAAGTAATCACATTTTTAAAAACTCAAAAGTGTTTTATATAAAATTGTGAAGCTTTTCTGCTACATTTTCAGCTTACAAGAGCTTTTTGTTTGAGTTAACTACTTTTCATTTTTTAATTACATTTTACATTTTATTTTCAAACTATCATTACCCTCTTTTGGACATATAATGTGTCCAAGTTAAGTTTTTATATGTCCTTATATAGGTATGTGATTTGTGAATGTCTATAAATAGTAAATGGTGTGTATGTTCCTTGTTTCATCCAATATCCCCCCCCCCCCGCCATATTACTTTTGGTTTGTATATTCAGTACCTAGCTTATATAGTGTGGTTTTCTCTAAGCATTACATAATCTGTAGAGAACTGGGACATATTCAGACGCTTTTATCCGACTCCATAATGCTGTTTTGTGTTTAATTTAAAACCAGTCAACAAGTAGACTTGTTATTCAAAACTTTATGTTCGCTATGTCCACAACTTTAGAATTTTAATATTTATTTTCAGTATTTGAGGAGCAAAATTTTAACTGGAAAATGTTCTGAAATGCCATAGAATTTTAGGGTGTTCACACAGTTTGTTTAATGTTGCTGGTAGGGTGACTCAGATTATTCTTATTGCAAATTAGAATGTGTAATAGAAGGCTGAAATACAAACCTTTATCAATTATAACAAAGGGACATTATAATAATAAGAGTTTAATTGGACAAATAGCAAAAACTATTATTCAGGAGTCATTTTGTTTTCCATAGGAGTAATTGCATGATATTGTCTAGAATTAAATGTGACATAAAGATAAATCAAATAGCTTCTTGTGGTGGAAGATTTTACTGAGCACCATTGTTTTTATCCGTGTGTGTGTAGGAGCAGCTGTTGGGAATGGGCATCCCACCTTTAATTGCCTGACTTTCCCACACTTTAATTGAGACAATTTTTCAGAATAATGCAGTTCAAATGAAATACTACTTCAAGATACTTTAGTTTGGTATCTGTTTGCTTTAAAAAAAACACACAGCTAAAATGGGATTGGCATAATGAAGAACCTAATTCAACCCTGTAACTTAGTTTGTTGCCTGACCTGAAGCAAGCTGAGCTGTAATCAGTTGAAGTGATTTTCATACTTAAAATTAGGTCTATGATTAATACTGTAAGTACGGCGACAGCTTGTCTCGGTATGTACTTGTCCTTGCATCGCTCAATCATCCCTTTGTGCTGCTGTTGTAGCCAGGGATTTAACCATCTTATGCATTTGTAGATGGATTGGTCTTGCACCCTACATGGCGGTAAGATGGCTGAAGGTGAGCTCTGTGAGTTCGTAACTTCATATGCAAACCAGCACTCTTTTTTTCCTTGAAGAAGCCAGATTTTACAGTTCATTATTTCCCTGTCATCTTTGGGAAGTAACAGACTGGGTTGGACTATTAATTTTCAAAGAAGGGCAATGACCTTTATGTCACTGGATTTTCAATAGCCTAGGACAGGGTTCTCCAACCTTGGGTCCCCAGATGTTGCTGGACTACAGCTCCCAGAATCCCTTGTCATTAGCCATGCTGGCTGGATATGCTGGAAGCTGTAGACCAGCAACATCTGGGGACCCAAGGTTGGAGAGCCCTGGCCTAGGACCTAGGTGCTTATACAAGGGGAGTTTTAAAAAAAGGGGGGGAAAGCTAAGCTTTTGAGAGCTTAAACGATGTCCTGTAAGAACAATCTAGGCTTTGTCTACAAACCAGGGAATCCTGCAACTTTCCAGCTGCATTCAGATGTAATAATAAACCCATGTTTTATCATTATGAGATAATATAGTGATCCTCAGGTTCTTGTGCTCCTCCTTCCGCTGGTGTGGCCAGAAGAAGGAGATCTGAAGCTTCCACCTCCATTTTCAAGCAACAAGAATCTAGTGTTATGTCCAAGCCCTAAACTATGGTTAGTCTTAGCTATGATTTATTGTAGGAGTAGACAACCATTTTGGTTCTGTGGGCACATTTGGCAGTTTGAGAAACTGTCCTGCATCACCACAAAATGGCTGCCATGAGAGGCATGGCAAAGGACAAGTAATCTACCGAAAAGACCAATTACGAGGCAGAGGTGCAGTCTGAGTATCAACTCACTAAACAACTCCTTTGAACCCCAGTTTTCAGCACCAACAGAAACCTATTCCACAGAAGACAAGCTCTTTTACTTGCCCCACCCACTCTGCCAGCCAAATCATTCCCCCCATCTCTTTTGCACTCTCACTCTGGATCACCACGCGCCCATTCTCTCCTGCTGGCTCACTGCACATATATGCACACACTCTCCCCCTCTCTCACACATGCACACACACACCAAATGCCCCCAGCCAGCCATCCTCTGTCCATTCTCACACAAACACATGTATGCATCATGCATACATGAATGCATACATACACACGTGTATACATAGACATTCCTCCCTTTTTGTTGCAAGCGCATAAAAACACATACTCTTCGGGATCCCTCTAAAATCCTCCCTAAAACTTTCCTCTCTGCCTCTCTCTTTCTCACACACATGCATCCCCTAGCCATTCAGACATAGAAGCACACAACCACCTCTAACCCACCAGGTTGCTCCCTGTCCCAACTGTCTTCCTACTGCTCTCCTTCCCCACACCCCATTGGCTTCCTACTAGTGTACCTGACCCCTCAATTTGCTAAGTGCTGCACTTCCTAGCCCCCACTGTTCTGTTTAGCCCCACACACACACACCGCTTACCAGACAGAAGTGACAGGAGCCCCTTTTTCTTGGTGGCTGAGCACACTGCAGAGGACAGCATTGGTTTGCAGCTACCTGCCATCTTCATTTCCTAAGAATGTTTCTGATCCCCCTGTGTGGCCCAGAGGCATTCATGGGAAATGAAGATGGCAGCAGCTGGTGGCCCTCACTTTGCTTTGAAGCAGTCCCAGCTTGCCAGTAAGAAAGTGTGTGTGTGTGTGTTTTAAATTAAAAGTGGGTAGGGCACTTCAGTGGGTGCCAAGAAAGCCATCTGGGAGCGCACTGGTTGCCTACTGCTGGTTTATTGAAATTAGCCGGCTTCACAGACCACAGTATGAAGTTGGCTTGTTTCAGTAAACTACAGTTAAGACTAACCACAGTTCATCTGGGTTTGGCCATCATGTTAAACTGTGATTAATTAAAACAGAAACAAAAGCTTGCCATCTCTTCCTCATGACCATGCTGGAGAAAGAGTGGGAAGGGGGAAGTGCACAAGCCCAAGGCTCACTTGAGCTGATTCAATAAACTATAGTTTATCATTACATCCAAACAAAGCCTCTGTTTTTTCCCTCTCCTCAACCAATCCTGTCTCATCCCCAGGTGAGAATCCCATCAGGAGCAATTAGACATGGAACTGATGAGTCCCCTGGGACTTGAGTTTGGGCATTCCTGAAAGAACTGAAATTAGATTTTACAGTGTTTAAAATGTAGCTTCTTGGGAAATATAAGTTCGCTTCGTTGTCTCAATCAATAACTTCATAGTAGGTCAGTGTATAGGTAAATCTGAACTGCAGAAGAAGAATAATTATGATGGTAATAAAAAATTGGTGCTCTATATAACAAACAACACTTTTTCCATTTGTCACAGAGGTACATAAAGTTGTTTGTAAGTTACTTTTGAGAGATGACATATTCTAAGAAAATAAATTGATAAATGTTCCCAATTTTAATGAAAGCTTAAAACCTTCATTAAATGATCTGATTTAATTTAGTTTGCCTTAAAATATATTCTCTTGCTCTAGACATGCATGGATCCGTCATACATTGCAAAATGACCTCAGAGTACTTGGGTTTTGGTCTGATTATGATGTATGAAAATACCCTGGTAACCTGAAAACATTTACACCATGCTATTTGCATGCAACAGATAAATATGATGGCTTACTCTGACATTGTGCTGATATCGGAAGCATTTTTTAACTGCACATTATTTGGTGCAGCGTTTGCCTAAGATCAGGCCATAGTTAATATATGGAGAAATAACATAAATCTTGTCCCACATTGGCTGGCTATTCCCTTGGTGAATAACTGCTTTAAAGCCTTTGTGATACCTGAGTGCTGTTATGCAAGAAATGTCTTAAATGCGCTTGGTCACAAATCATCAGGGACCTTGGCTGAGGAAGCTTTATTGACAGAACGAAAAACTATGCAAGAATAGTTGTGCCCCCTGCATAAGTTGTGCTCCCATCAATTAACTTAGTGCAGAATTGGCTGGTAGATTATTCCCTGTTTTCACTTTGGATATAAAGGATATCGACAATGAGCCTAACATACCTTTCCATGTGAAATAGTGTCCGTGTGCTATTAAAAGATGTGCTCAAAAACATGCTAAGTTTTCTGTTTCTGCAGCTATTTTTAAACAGGATAGTCAGAAGAGGGCCCCTTACATATCATTCTCAATCTACCCACCCATGAGGAAGTCCCTAACTCTGTCTGAGAGTTCTGAGAGTTCCCTTTCAGGCAGAATGCCACATTGTCACTGAGGGTTTTTTTGTGGGTTCCTTCCATCCCACATCACTCTTCTCTGGTGTTGTAGCTTCCAGAAGAGTTCAGGCTGAAACAACTTCTTTTTGTTACATAAAGTAAGTTATAAACAAAGTAGGGAACACAACATTCCCTAAGTACACAAAACATAAAGCAGGGTCACCAGCCTTATTTTCGATTTCCATATTACTTACAACATAGAAAAGAAACGTAAAGTTGGATATCATCTTGAAACGTCTCTTTAATAAATACTGATGATTTTGGAATAAAAGTATCATTTTGTGGATTATGTTGGCCTTTGAAACTCTATTTCTTTTTAACTGAGACTGCAGTGCAGATATTTATTTGGCTAACCAGTTCAGTGAAATGGGAGTGAAGGGATGATTGTGCAGATTACACATACTAATCATCTTGCTTCTCTTCATTGGTGGGAAATTGTTCAATGTCTGAAATTTTTGAGGCGAAAGTATTCCCCAGTTTCTTTGAAAATCCAGAATCTTCTCCTAGATTTGTATTCATTAAAGTTGACCACTGCACTCCTTCCCCAACCTCTTTAAAAAAATTATGTGGGACTGGATTTTTCCATTACCACCTGCAGCCCAACTATAAACGTGCAAAGTTTTGTCCTTCTAGTTTGCACGGGGAATGGTTACATTTTGGTATATCATCATCATTGTATGTAAGAAAAATCAGATGATGATGATTATGATGATGATGATAATAAACTCTTCTTCCTCAAATGTGGCACCTTTAAGTCTTTTCTCTGTTATTGGGAACGCATGTTAATTGTGTTTTTGATTTATTAAATGCTTGCATCAAAGCCAAAAAAACCCCCAAGGAAATAAAATTTATTTTAAAAAGAACTTCATAAATCAAACTAGTATGATATTAGTCATAACTTTTTTGCTATGTGATATTACACTCTTCATCTTTCTCATTCATTTTGCATGCATCTACTCACTTCTGTACAGCCACAGTAGAGGCTGAAAAAGGTATGGTCTCAGGGTCCTTGCTACTGGTAGGGAACAGTGGTGTCTGGGGGGGAGGAATTTAAAAGATTGCTCTGTGGGGCATGTTCTTAATTTCAACTTGCACAACCAGAAATGAATCAATACTGATTCATTTGTTGTTATATGTAACATTTCATCTTGTCATGATGATGACTGTTGCTTTTACCATTTGGGGATTTTCTTTTTCCGACTATGAAGTAAAATCTTTCTTTGTTAATGTAACAGCATGCTGTGCTTATGTACTGTCTTTTTATTTGAAGCGCTTCCAGTGATAATGGCTTCAATCCAGCAGGCCCCCTTTAAGTATATTCATGGGCACAAAGCAGAGATATAGATCATAGATCATAGATCATCATAGAGTTGGAAGGAGCCTACAAGGCTATCGAGTCCAACTCCCTGCTCAATGCAGGAAACTAGAGGAAGGGTCTCCCATCCAAGTAATAGCCAGGCCTGACCCTGTTAATATCTTGACAGTAGCTTTCCCCCATATTTTGAATGTGGTTTCTCAACAACCCCTTCAGAGTTTCGGGAGCAGCTTCCAGTGCCACACAAGGCATTGAAAAAATGATGCAAACCTCCTCCCCTCCACTGCACAGAGATCTTCCCATGTGGTTTTCTGGATCGGGGCCTGTGTCTTTTCATTACTTTCCATAACACATCTGGTAGTGCAAGATTTATTATTACTGAACGATGAAGTGTTCCTTTTTATTATGTGTAATCTTGATTTGTAGACTGTATATTATGTACCAGGATCTGGCAAATAGAAAATGTATCACCAAATAGTTACTTAGACATGTCCAAGGGCTTGCATGTGTCAGATAAGCTTTTTACTTTGGAACAGCAGACTCCCATGCTACATTGCAAGCTGCTTTCGCTACTCTGCTCAGTTCTAAAAGTTGTTTGTTATATGGTGTGATTAGAGGTTTCTGAAGCTTCCTTGTGTATGTAAAATGCTTCTTTGGATCCTGGCCATAATTTGGGCTTCCAGTGTTGCTCTGCTTAACAGTTTCTCTATATTCTTTCCCTTTTAGTATTGCTGTAAAACATTTTTTCTTGGCAATGCAATAGTCAGATTCTTTCTATATAATATCAAATTATCTTATCTTATGAGCAGGAAATGTTTGACCAAATCTGTTCAACCAATTCATAGACTCATAGAAAAGTAGAGTTGGAAGGGGCTTACAAGGCCATCGAGTCCAACCCCCTGCTCAATACAGGAATCCAGGTCAAAGCATCCCTGACAGATGGCTGTCCAGCTGCACCTTGAATGCCTCCAGAGTGGGAGAGCCCACCACCTCCCTAAGTAGTTGGTTCCATTGGCGTATTGCTCTGACAGTCAGGAAATTTTTCATTAGCATCCCACAGCCTGCCATCCAAAAGCCCATGATGTGTAGGCAATGGCTCTGTCATTTAAGTGTGTAGTGGTTGCTCATTGACTCAGAATCAAAGGATTCCATACTGCCCTTAAGCCTAAGACTTAAAAGGCCTTCTGAGACCTAAATAGAGGCTGCAACTGTGATATCACAGCAGCCAAGCCAGAAGGAGGAGATACAGGCCCAAACCAGATCCACTGTGACATCAGAGCAGATGCAGGCACAGAGGTGAAGACAGTCTGAGCTATAGACTGCACAGGTGCAGGCAAAGATTTGATCACTCATTGTATACTATAAAGGAAAACCATTGGCTAGTGTGAGTAATTAAAAAGACGGAAGACATCTTAGCATGATTCGCTTCGGTTGAAGAGCAGTTTTGCAGTATAAGAAAATCAAATTCTTCTTTCAAAGATATAAGTGGGTTCTTTTTGTTTGAAGAACAAGATTTGTAAAGGAAAGTCACTAATGCAATATAATAGTTCCTTACAAGCA
Organism: Shinisaurus crocodilurus; assembly: GCA_021292165.1. Taxonomy (NCBI): domain Eukaryota; kingdom Metazoa; phylum Chordata; class Lepidosauria; order Squamata; family Shinisauridae; genus Shinisaurus; species Shinisaurus crocodilurus. The sequence goes on from CM037878.1 coordinate 133,427,104, forward strand.
GCTTCCTGGGCAATTTGTCTCATTTCCCAAAAATAGATTGGCAAAGAGAGATTTTGCCCAGGGATGTTTCTCTGAAGATATTTAAAGAGAGGATTTTTATTTTATTTTTTTATTTTATATCCCGCCTTTTTTTCCTGCAAGGAACCCAAGGCAGCATACATAATCTTCCTCCTCCTCCTCTCCATTTTATCCTCACAGCAGCCCTGTGAAGTAGGTTAGGCTGAGAGTCAGTGACTGGCCCAAAGTCACCCAGTGAGCTTCATGGCAGAATGGGGACTAGAACCTGGATCTCCCGAGTCCCAGTCCAACACTCTAACCACTACACCACAGCCATTATTAGATATGGCTCAACTTTTAGGGCCACTTCACATCTGTGTGTTTAAAATTTATCGTTTTAAACCTCATGTACTCTGTGGAAGCATTTGTTGCAGATCCTGGCTCTGGCTCCTCACCATGTGTTTCTGTGTAGGAAAAGGCATATAGCTGGCTTATGTGCTACTAGAAGAATAGGCACATTTGGTGTGTAAATAGCCACTCTCCTTGTCACTTACAAGAATTACCTTCAGGCTACCAACTTTCAGAAATTTTATACATTTTTCTCATTTTTCAGGCTCTTGGCAAGTGATAAAGTAGGGGTATGGACAAGTGAGCAAGTCTAAAATTTTGTGGGTTAGTAACTTTTGTAGACTAATGTGCACGGTTGGGGTATATACTATTTTTTTAATGTGTACCTGCAGTCTGAAGACTTGAGGTACACCTGATAGTGGCTCACCCATCCAGCCTCTCCTTAAAAATCTGGGCATCCTTAGCTGTTTAAGCACCATATAGACTAGAATGTTGAAGGGTTTGTCTTTTCATAGTATAGGGTGGTGGTGGTGGTGGGAAATAGAACAAGGTGCCTGGCATAGTTGCACAATCACCACAACTCCATCACTTCTGTAGTAGTGTGTGCACATGTCATCTTTCTTCAAAACTGAACAGTTTTCTTAGCATTGTTCAAAATAAAATGGGCTCCTGCCTGCAATTTAAAATGATCTATAGAGGTCTAACAACCCTCCTGGTTTTACGATAGTACTGACACGGTTAATTCCAAAGCTGTTTTGGTGGTATTTCCCATCTGTTTAGCCTAGATATTCACAGTCACAACATGCATTCTGCCTGCTTCAGATTTTGATGATGTTGTGTTCTCATTTTGTGTTCTCAGTGACTACCACATCTGCTTGGGAAAGCCCAGCAACAGCCAACTGGGCTTAAACTGAAATTACTATTGATATACAGGAGAAAAATTAGAGATGCTGAACACCTGTAACAACTCCCATTCATGACAATGAGGCTCCCTGGGGGATTGGCCCCACTTTTAATAAGACAGGTGTAAAGGCATAAAATTACATTTTCTCTAACTTACTGGTCTCTTGTAATCTATTTTGTTATTATGAAGAATATATTTAGAATATTTAGAGTTTTTCCCCATTATTGACATGTCAAATTTGTATTTTGTTAAGCAATACGAGGATTCTCTCCACAACATAAAATCTGCAGTTTTGAAGAGGCAAAAGGTCTGGATAGGATCAATGAACGAATGCCACCACGGAAAGATGCTCTTCTGCAGGGTGGCATTAAGTCTGCGAATGCAACACATGCCAATGCGAATGCAACACATGCCAATGGAAGCAACGGGACTGGCCACAACAATGCACAGTGACTACCACATCTGCTTACTTAACTTTTGTCTTGCCTGAGAATTCCTAGAGGACTACTTGATATGACAATAGCCAAACGTCCCAGTCCACATGCTTCACACAAAGCAAAATCATAGCTTGATCTTTCGAAAGAGAAGCCACTTCTGTTTGGAGATGATGACCACTCTCCTAAAAGTGATGACTTGGATATTAACAGTGTGTTGTCAAAGTTGACCTTTGGAGAGAGATCTGGGGACAAGATTTAGCTGTTGTCACTAGCATGTTACTTTTTTATCATTGTCCTGACACTTTTTACGTTTACAGAATGAGATTGTCTTTTCAAAGTAGTGTAGTGGTGGGTTTTTTTGTTTTAAATCAGATCTTCTGCTGCATCCCTATTTATTTAATGGTCTTATGAACTGTCTTTAAATGATAATTTTACAATGGTCTTAAAATAGAAATCTGAGGTTGCCGACAAATCTGCATTTCAAATACAGTAATACCTTGGATTGCAAGTAACTTGGTTTGAGAGCGTTTTGCAAGACAAGCACATTTTTAAATATTTATTTAATTCTTTTTGACTTGATATACAAGCAACATCTTGCAATACAAGTACTATAGTACGGCTTAAATTAAAAATATCTACAAATTTCTTTGGGGGGGGGATTTTGTTTTGATATAAGAGTGTTTTGGATTACAAGCACGTTTCCGGAACGAATTATGCTCTCAATCCAAGGCATGATTGTAAATGAAAAATGCCAAAAATCTTATAATTATGTAAAATGCTGATATTGGGTGTACTTCTGTTGCTAATTCTGTATAATGTTCAGCATATTATTTTAGTTAACACTTATCAAAAGATTTCTATATAGGAATGTTTATTACTTGAACATAGGATCTAAAAATATTTTAATTTAGAAATGTTTTTGCCCAACTTTTTGAAACTTTCCCCACACTTGAATGTTAAAGAAGTCTAACAATATGAAAATAGTTAAGTTACTTCTAAATGAATTTTGTACATTGCATTTAAAGTAAATTTGATTCATATCAAATCTGTAAAGCTTGGCTTTGTATTTTGTGCATGCATGTTTTCATTTGCAAATATTTAATATATAGACCTATGATGTACAGGAAAAACATCTTATAGGTTAAGCAGCTGTTACGGATATTTTAGTTCATTGTATTAAAGTTGCCTAATGATAATCGGGCTGAGTGACTCCAGATGTGTTCTTTTAATTCTGTTTTAAAAAATAAATTTTTGGCCATACAATGCATAATTATTCTGTTGGATGTTAAGATGATAGTGGAAATATAAAATGAAGATGCATGTTATGTTTTCTATAGCTCCTGGACTGTTTGGTTAAAATAAAATCAACATCATGTGCTGATTTAAAAAAACTATGAACTGTAATCAAATGCCACTTTACTTTCATTCTTCGGACAGTTTGCAACTTACCTTTCTCATCCCATGGACAACAGTTGAAAATTTATGTCAAATAGATTTCATCTCCCATTTGTCAGTGCCATAAAGTACAACCTGTATACGATCCTGTCTTAAGTTGGCAACTTAGTGCATGTTTTAAATCATTCAAGTATTTTATAAAAAGAAGTGCACAATAAACGTTGTGCATGGCCACGTCTCAGATTGGTTTGTTGTGGCTTCCTTTGAATAGGTGTCTCTGAATGACCTTATTAGAAAACCTGCTTAATGGGAATGATTATATAAGAGTTAGGTTTCATAAATCATACCTGGGTAAAGTTAGTCGTGTGGTGAGAAAGCTAGCTCAGACAACCCCCTTCCCACCTCAATCAGCAAGGACTCTGCCTAGGGCAGACGCAGCCACCGGGTAGCCTGGCCATCTGCCAGGGATGTTGAAGAGTCCTTGGTTTCGAGTCACGAGTCTTTGGACTCGAGTCCGAGTCCTTGGTCCAAAATGGTGACTCACGAGTCACGAGTCATTCCCAAAGCTGACTCCACGAGTCCCTATTAAAATCAATGGGGTTTCCCCCCCAACAAAATAAGCCTATTTTAGATGTGTGGCTTAAATAAATTCTAGGCACAAGTGTGCCTTTTTATTTCAAAAAACTGCAACTGATTTTGGCAAGAACAGACCAGGCAGACAAACCCAAAATAACCAGACAGGCAGAGGCCTTTGTCTTGGACAATTCAAACTGTGGAACTGGTTAAGAAGAGACCAGGCAGGCAGAGGAGGCAGGGAACCCCAAACAGGCAGGCAGAGGCACACTTTCCCATTTTTCCTCAACAGACACTCGGTATTTTGGGAACTCACTGAGCTGCTTTGGATTCCCCCTCTCCCTTGGTTCCCCCCCCCCCTTAGCTATCTCTGTTATTCTACAAGCCTTGGAGTTCCCTCAAGCCTGCTGCAACCTTCTTCTTATGCACGGACGGTGCTGTTTTGGCTACATAAATTCTGACACTTGAAGAATGAGCTCACCATTGGGATATGAATTTTCTACTCAGAAGTGACTTCACTTGCATGTTTGAGATAGCCCCAAGGATAAGGTTATATTGACTGGGTTTTCAAAACACGGCAGCCTATAACTAGCTGGACCACTTCTGCAGGGTGGCTTGTTTTGGGGCAACAAGCAACCCTGACAACCCATGGCTTGTTCAAGGGGTTGTTGAGCCCATGATGGGTCATTGTGTCATCTGAACCTCGGAGACTGATCCCACCATGGGTTGCGAGAAGCGGTTAACGAGCTGCTCGGGAAGAGCAGCAAAACCCCCTTGCTGTTCTTGGCAAACTCACCAGTGACAGCTGCTCCACCAATGCCCAAGTGGCATTTGGGAGCAACCATCACTGGCTCCTTACACTTTGGGGGGGAACGGCGGCACAAACATGAGCAAATTTGAGCATTTTTTAAGAACAGGGAAATATACAACCATGAAATCTGCGTGTATTTCCCTGTCCCCCCCAAATGCCGAAATTTGCTATCTAGGTTGAAAGAACCCTTTCTTTTGAAAGCTGTCAAAAGAAAGTGCTTGTGAAAAGGGGGTGGGATGTAGATTTCCCCTTTCTGGAGTATCTAGAGGCTCGGGGAAGTGTGGAAATGGTGGAGGGGACTGAGAACAGTCAGTACAACACTAAAAAATTAGAGGATCACTCCTGAAAGGGGCAGATGTACTTGCCACCCCCTTTTGTGGGGAAAACCCTTCACTTTTCAATTGACAGCTGTCAAGTTTGTGCAAAGCGACCTATATGCAGCCTCACTTGGCCAATGTCCATGGATGTTGCCTACTGTGCTTTGACAGCAGACACTTAGGACATTGGCCAGGAAGACTCCACATTTCAGGCAGCCATAGATGCACACCTGCGAAGGACCAATTTTTTTAAAAAACAAACCATTAGGAACAAAATTGTGTATATTTGTGGTGCCCAAAAGACAAAAACAAAAAAGGTAAAGAGGCCCAGTGATGGACGCTCGAAAGTGCTGTTCGGGCATTGGTGGAGCAGCTGTCACTAGTGGCGGCGTGGGGGCTCTGGAAAAACAAACAAATAGTGAATGAAAAGGGGTTGCGATCGGAGCAGGGATGGGAGACAAGATGGGTTCTGCTGTGCAAGACTCTGAGATACCGGCTAGAGGACTGGGGCTGGGGGAAGGAGGGGGAGAACAACCCACGGTAAACCCGATTGTCTGTTGGGCGCACTGTGTGTTGTTTCGCGAACAACCCACAGTGGGTAGCTTATTCGCAGAGTGTGTTGCCATGTCGTGCAAACTTGCCCATAGACTGTAAGCTTATACCCAGTTTCCTGGGAGAAAGCCTATCGGTGTTCTCCAACCTTGGGTCCCCAGATGTTTTTGGCCTACAACTCCCAGTAGGCCAAAAACATCTGGGGACTCAAGGTTGGAGAACACTGGCCTAACTGAACTGAATAGGATTTACTTTTGAGTTGACATGCATATCATTGCACTGTTAATGTTTCTAAATAAGAGATGTGGCTTATATTAATGTGCCGAGTGTAGCCCTGATAACAAAAGAAACAGACACTTCACGACAACTCAGACAGCTTGTGTCTTAATTTACATTGTAAAGTACATGATGTGCTAAATTAAGGCAATTATATGTGCAAAACAAAAGCCCTTCGAATCAACCAAAGCATACTTATTTGCATTGTCTAGGATAACTTATACTCTTATATGCTATGATAGTTGGTTCTTTGCCTAAGCAGCTCTTGTTCCATTTTCTTTGTTTGAGCAGGCTCTCTATTGACCAACAATGGCCAAAAGCATGCGTCTGTAGTCTCCACTTGTGTCACTTGATATCATTGTGGCCAAAGTTTTCTGGAACATCTGTACGAACAGCTCTTTGATTTGTACAAGATCAATCTGTGCCAAAAGAAACAAAGTTACCATATAAAACACAACTTAACACCTCATGGGGATTAGAGTAGATAGAAGGTGATGTTTCTCCTCCCATTAATCTCAACAGGACTAGTGTCAGTGAAATTTATGATGCATTGCGTCTCATGCGCATGGACTTTAGAAAAACAAGTGCTATACATGAGCCAACTAATTTTGTGTTCCTTAATTGGCTGCTCCAAGGATGGGGGGGGGGGGGGAGAAGAATACTACAAGTAATAGAGGGAGACCCGCACAGAATCACAGCTATGGATGTATAACTCAGTTGACTATGGATTCAACTTCAGTACCAATCACTTGCCATGTTACTCAGACCTTGGTGATCTGGCAACCATTCTTCAGGGGAGCCTTGTAGATAACAAAAATATTGTCCCTACTTGGGTGATAACATGTCACAGGGCTAGTTGAGCAATAGGTTTTGGCAAGCCAGCATTATACTCTCCATGGACAAGCAGCTAATGCAAAAAGGCTACTCTCCGGTGCAAGTGGTAGGAGAGGTGTGGGGCCAACTAGCATTACTCGCTAGAAGTTCTATTGTTTAAAAAAGACAGAATGGACTGCATTGTAACAAGCAGTAATGGCAGCTGCAGCTTTCTACATCTCCATGCTCCTAACTACTGCCTTCTAGCCAGTCCTATTTTCTATCAAGAAATTGTCTAAGGTAAGAGGAAACTGTGATAGTGAATAAATCATGACTACAAGAGGTGAGGAAAACTGTTGGAACTCAGCAACATTGTGACGTTTAAGGAGAAAGAAGCCTGAATCTGACAGCTCTAGATGGCAGAAAGAGCTCTCTTTAAAAAAAAAACCAAATATCTTATTTGAGAAATACAAGGTAACGATATAACAACAAAAAACATCAACACACCCAGCCTGTTTTACATTATTCATCACAGGTTCTGTACATAATTTAGGATTGCTGTCCCTGAACATCCCTTGTAGTAAGTAAGAGGTCTTTTTAAATCTTGTCAGGCTGTTACACAATGACAGCAGGTAGTTGCAAGGAATGGCCTTGACTCTATATAATGCACAACTTATATAATACTACTTGCATCATATGAGCTTACTAGAGATACTGCTCCTTCTAACTCAGTGTTCTCCAACCTTGGGTCCTCAGATGTTTTTGGCCTACAACTCCCAGCATGCCCCAGCCAGCTGGGAGTTGTAGGCCAAAAACATCTGGGGACCCAAGGTTGGAGAACACTGCTCTAACTGGAGAAAACTTACAACCATCAGTTTGTCAATGGTGTTTCCTGAAGTCACAGCTTCTACTACCCATCTATTACGCCTGCATTTTGTACAGTACAAGAGAGTGATGCATTTACATAGTGATGCTGGAAAGCAAGCGCACAAAACCAAGCTAGCTGCTTAATGTAGAGGCCATTTCACCATCATGGAAGAACCACCAGATGGTGTAATAAACCAAGGCAGATCAATCGCTGGACCTTCAAATATAACTTAGAAGCAAGTTACACATAAAAGTTCTTACCTCACTGCGGGTAACTACAATTCTAACCAGGGTAGAGTCATCGGTGCCAGCTCCTTTCATGGCATAATAAAGTCTCTCTGCAAAAAAGGCTGGGCGATTCAGAGCACATTGCACTGCAAGGAAGATCATTTCGAAGTTGGCATTGACAGCTCATAGCGGCTAGATTCTAGCACCATGACAGAATCTTTTCAGACACAGCTTTAATCCAAACTGCATTTTCCTCATCTTATTTTTACCTTCACTATTTCCATCTATTTCGATCTGTACTTTTCTTTCCCCCACTCCTGAAGATGCCTGTAGCACCATTAGTGCCACCTATTTTAAGGAGGGCCACACCTATGAGGGCAGGAGATTCTAGTACAGCAGAGGATAGGGGATGTAGTTCAGTTGAAAACTGGGATAAGGAGCTAGATTTTATACTTGGAGCTTAAGGCTTCTCTTTAAACTAAACATGTGGTACATGGTGGACTTTTAGGACGTGTCAGGATAGAGGAGAGGTAATAAGAAACTTTTTAGGGGCACTAACAGTACAAGGTAGTACAAGGTAGTACAAGGGCCATGGCTGAACCCCAGGCACCAAGGGCCTCTCTTATCCCCAGGTTTGAGGCCTGGCCCTCCCCCAGTCTCCCCCAACACATTGCTCTCATCACACTGGTGACCTCACACTCCCAATTAGGGTGAGATGAGCATGTATGGGGTCCAATCTCATTGGGATGGAGGCCCTGGGACTGGTGGGACATAGGGAAAGGTTTGTGCCTTCGGAAACCACCAGGGGCTTGAGTTGCAGCTATGTGACTGAACAACAGGTCCTTAACTTGTTGTATTGACAGCCAGAGTTATGTTCCTAGAGCAGACCTAAGTGGTGGCCTCAAGGCTTCCTACCGGGACATCCCTCCACATTTTCACCAAACATTATCAGATCACTATTTTTGTTGCTGTGGAGGCAGCATTTGACAGAAAGATGTCTCAGGGTGTTCTGCAGTACCATGTTCAGCAATATTTTCTGCCCTTGATGTGTGGGGCATTAGTCTGTTATGCCCCATTATCTGGATCACTGGGAGACATCAAGTAGTGAGAACTGAGAATTTAGCTTGCCTGTGGATTCTACTTGTTCACTGAACAGTGGTCCACAAGCCACACTGGTTTTTCTTTTTTCCTAGATTGTTGTGGCAGGTTCTTACATGGTAAGGGCTTGAGTCCAATATTTTTAAAATACAGTAATACCTTGGATTGCAAGTAACTTGGTCTGAGAGCGTTTTGCAAGACAAGCAAATTTTTTAAATAAATTTTGACTTGATAAACAAGCGACATCTTGCAATACGTAGGGATGTAACCACTCGCCTCGAGCGGGCGTAGTGGGCCGAAATCGGCCCCACTCATGCCCGGCAGAGACTCGCTTTGATATAAGAGTGTTTTGGATTACAAGCACGGTTCCAGAACGAATTATGCTTGCAATCCAAGGTATTACTGTACTACACAGCTACTGGGATTAAATATTGCTAGATCAGTACTAACTGGTTCTAGAAAAGAAGTGGGAGTTGCCTCTATTCCAGTTCCCAGCCAAAGCTTTCTTCAAAGACCTTGCCTTGTAGGGGACAGAAAGGAGCACTGTCCCAGAAATAACTTGAAGGAGAACGCACAGGTAAACTAGTTCTCTGTTCTGCAACATGTGTTAATTATGCAAATTAAGCACATTTGCAGGAGTCCTCTTATTTTGAATACTTTGGGTTGCTGATCTGGGATGGAGAAGGGCATTGGAGCCCCAGGTTCTGAATACTGGAAATTTTCCTCAGCAACTTCTCTAGTTAATGCAGGTGATTGGAAACTGAATTAGCTATTCATCGAACAGTCAAATGCAGGAAAAGTCTCTTACAGATAGCCTTCAAGCCACGTTCTACATTTCCTGAAAACTCCCGGCCAATGCTGCTTAATAAGTCACGGTTAGCAATCTGCAAATAGATGTTAGGAAAATGTTAATTCTTTTGCCAAAGAACTGGTTAAAGCTAAATCTAACCAAAAGGTTCAGCCAACATTTACTTGAGGTCAACAGAAATATTTCTGGGGTCCCCCCCGCCTTTTCCTGTTCCTAAATGTACCTGAGAGTAGGCTTCCACTGTGGCTTTCAGCTGGGGAAAGCTTCTGGATGCCAGGATCATGTTGAAGCAAGACTCATCTGTACCCAGTTTCCCTTCACCAGCTTGGTAAAGCCGTTGAGCATCTTGTTGAGCTTTTTGGTAATCTACAGTTTGATTCTCATCCCGATTACCCTGCAAGGGAAAAAAAATACAGATTACAGGCATTGTACAGCAGACTAACTTTCACATTGCCTTCAGTTGCTTAAAAGTGAACTGTAAAGAATATGGGGATACTGAATTCTCTGTAATGCTAATACAGGCAGCCCCCGAGTTAAGAATGTCCGACTTACAGACAACCCATACTTAAGAAGGGACTTCTGGGTTCCCTGGCACTACATCGTTTACATAGAGTACATAGCATAGTATACTACGCAATTTGTGTAATTTACGCAATTTGCGTAAATGCCGATTTTAACGTATAGAGCACTATGCTGTTCCGACTTACATACGAATTCGACTTAAAGACATCCTTAAGAACAGAACTCATTTGTAACCTGGGGACTGCCTGTATTTAATTTCTTGCCATTCATCATGTTCTAAAACTTCCTCGTGGGTATAAGGAGCTGAACAGAGAAGCTGCCGTATGGAATTGGATGCAATCTGTACACTCCACACAGGGATTGCTGAACCTAGGCAACAGTTTCTCCTCACCCTCTTTTGCTTAGGTACAGCAAATTAAATCAAAGGGTTAAACATCTCCATTTACACTTTACAAGATCCTTGTTCAAATTAGGGATGTATAAAGACACACAATGAAGTAAAAAATCATCACCCCCTCTAATACTGAACTTGGGTAATCTTATCACTTTGGAAGAAACACAGGCCCACTCAGAAATAGGATAGTAGTTTCTACATACCTGGAGGACTCTCTAGGTATACAGAAGTATATTAGTTTGTAACTTGAAGGAATTAAAAAAGCGAATAAACCACTAAACACTCTGTGAGCTTCGAGGACCTATGGAATGTTGAGAGCATCAGTTGAAAAGGGGGGGAAAGGGATAATGGGGAGAAGGGAACTGGCTTGCTAATAACTTATATTGAGTATCCTGGAGGTGAGGATTAGGATGTTGTGGGGGAGGGAGGGGGGTGGTACATGTGCCAGGAGGTTAAAAAAAACCCTCCCCCATGACTGAGTGGAATGACTTCAAACTATTTATTTGGTTATGGCATATTTTTTTATTTCAACAATTTTTTTTATTTCAACAAGAGTTAATTTACTCAGTTCCATCCACTAGACTTATGATCAACAGTTCAGTTGCCTCATGATTTAAATTATCTAGGAGGACAAGACGGACTTTCCCCTTTACTAGCTTAATTTATATTTAGAGCCATTAGGGTTACAGATTGATAAATAAATGAAGCTATGTATGTATGCAGATGATGTAGCACTAATTAATAGTGATACAGTTCAATATTGGAAGCTTTAGTAGAAATGCAGGGTATGAGATAAATGTAGTAAAACTAAGTTATCTTCTCTCTCTCTCTCTAAACAAGAATAATTTGATATTGAAATTGTTACTAATTTTGCTATTAAGAGCTGACCAGCCCGATACTTCTGCATTTATCTTCACCAATAACAATTTAAACAAATTTAATTTGGAGACATTAAAGGAAAGAATGAGAACTAAACTGGATAGATGAACAAGCCTCACACGTTCTTGGTATTGCAGGATTATGGCCATTAAAATGAACACTCTTCCTAGGATCAATTTTATTTTATAAAATATCCCGATCTTTACCTCAGAGCAAGGTATGAAAGAATGGCAATGAAAAATCAGTTTGTATATTTGGCAAAAGAGTAAGTTTTTATACAATGTGCAAAAGGAAAAAAGAGGTCTTGGTAGTCCATTATCACAGTTTGGATGGGTGAGTGGAGTGGTATTCCAAACCATCCAGTTTTGGTTTGGGCAAGAAGGAACAGGTCTATCGGAAATTACTTCAAGCACCACCACTTCGGTTGTGTCCTAGAGCAGTGTTCTCCAACCTTGGGTCCCCAGATGTTTTTGGCCTACAAATCCCAGCATGCCCCAGCCAGCATATGCCAATAGCATAAAGAGGCATGAACAGGTTTCCCTGAAAATTGTGTTAAGTGGGGCGGCAGTGTTAGATACTGCTCATTAAGTCTATTAAGAACTGGGGGAAAGTATCAGAAAACAATTTGTTCCAATAAATCCACCATAGTCTCGGTTTGATTCAGTGATGACCTTAACAAAGACGGAAGTATAAGTCTCTTTCAGAGCTGGATATATCATGGCATGACCAGGTTAACTAATGCCCAGCTTCAAGAAGAGATGGGAGGGGTAGTTCCCCACAGTTTGAATACCTCCAAATTAGACACTTTCTATCTGAATGGTTCAGATCAGATGGTGTTTTCTGGGCATTTTCACCACTTGAATCAATAATAACAATCAAACCTTGAAGATCTTTATCACAAATCTAACAGATCCTTTTATATCTAAGAAAGGTTATCTATCCAGAAAACATCTCAAAATAAGGGAAAAACATAAGAGATGGAGCTGCCAGTGGCAGCGTGGAACTCTTAGGTATGAACTAGGTATGGGACCCTCATTGTTGGAGAATTGTGTGAACTTTCTGAATAGGTTTATATGGTTCATTTTGGTTAAAAAAGGGACTTCTAGAAGTTAAAAAGCTGAAGATTAGGAGTGTTTTAAAATCTTCTGGAATGCTAAGCAAAATGTAAGAAATAATCCAATTCCTTTGTTGTAGATACATTTTGTGTTGTCTTGTTGTGTTTTTCTGATCTAGAACTGATTATTAAAAGTCCTACAACATTATATAGGAGGAGAGGAAAAAGGACACTTTTACCTCCTCGCTCCCAATATATAGCAATAAAGCACTCAGGCCCTGAACCTGAGCCCTATAGAGCTTTATACAGAGGGAGAATGAGGGAGCGCAGGGCCATTCCACCAGCCCTGCCAGAAGAATTAATTGCCCCCCCTTCCCTCCCCATTCCTTTTTCCTTGTATGTCATGTCGTTTTAGATTGTAAGCCTGCAGGCAGGGACTGTCTTGTTTTATTGATTATATGTAAGCCGCTCTGGGAGCCTTTTTGGTTGAGGAGTGGCAGAAAAATATTTCAAATAATAAATAAATATAGCATAATGGGGGCAAGTTTGAGGAGCATGTGGGGTGTGGAGAGGTGGAGGTTTGAGGAGGTGGAGAGTAATTTTCCTTTCCTCCCTTCTGAAATCTGCCCTGCCTCTACAAGCCCTAAGCAGCACTCCAAGGTTGGCTAGAGTACTGAATTTATTTATTTATTTATTATATTTACACCCTGCCTTTTTTCCAGCAAGGAACCCAAGGCGGCTTACATAATCCTCCTCCTCTCCATTTTATCCTCACAACAACCCTGTGAGGTAGGTCAGGCTGAGAGTCAGTGACTGGCCCAAAGTCACCCAGTGAGTTTCATGGCCGAGCGGGAACTAGAGCCCGGATCTCCCGAGTCCTAGCCCAACACCCTAACCACTACACCACACTGGCACACTGAATAGGAGCACTCCACATGTAATGAGGAAGAGGAGGAGAAACAGAGCCTGCGGCAAGACCAGCAGCACTGGGGAGAGGTCACGTCATCATGGTCATCCCAGCCTGTTGGGGAGCGACACACAGCTGCCGAGTTTGGCTCACAGAGGAAGATCAGCTGAGTAAATAGCCTTGCCACTGACAGACAGAAGACTCTACAGGGGGAAATATAATTTTCACTGGCTGAAGAAAAGATAATGCCATAGCAACCATTTCCAAATATATCTGCTTTTAAACACAGAAGGGTCCTTTTCCTATGAGCAAATGGCAACTAAGTAATGGAAATGTGCTACGTTTTCAGAAGTCTAGAATGCAAAAAGCAAAGTTTTTCTTATTGGCTGAAAGAGTAAGAGGACCCCCTCTTGGGTTGCAGTTTCTGCTATATTGGAAACAGAGCCCTGCCTCACAATAACTGGGAGTTAGATTGTGCCTTTCCAGACTCTCAAATAGGGAAGCGTTTACCCAATGTAAACACACTCATAGATATATTTAGAATCATGCCTCATTCTCGCCTTGACCTTCATGCAGATACCAGATACAAAAAACAGGTGTGGGCTGGTGGAGCAGAATCCAATTAAGTTTATTACATTCTGATATTGTTCTGAAACTGGCTTTATGACAAATGCTACAAAGGGTCTGTTTTTGGCCCCCAGTTCTTGAAAACCCAGCCATTGCAGAAACTATTTTGGCAGTGCATATAGCAGTCACGTGGAGGTGGAGGTTCACACAAATTTCACATCCATGCAAGAATGGCCTGGCCAGAAGCACAGTGGAGGCCCTGCATACTCCTGAATCAACAGCAGGGGGCTGTCAGGATTCAATCATATGCTTGGTAAACATAAGCATGTTTTGTGAAGGAAGGTGGCTGTTCATCTCACCTGGCACATAGATACAAGTAAACGTTCAAAGTGTCCTGATGTATCGGCCCGAATATCATGCTCAATGTCTCTTCCAAATTCAGCCTTGTAACACCTGACTATTTCTCGAATCTCCTGGTTTGTCCTTGTGCAGAGAATCTCAATCAGCACATTCTCCTGCGTTCCTGCGCCCTGCAAGCAGAGAAACAAAGAGGACCTGTATCACCCCACAAAAGGCTGCCAGGAGAGCAGTGCAGAAAATGCAATTGTTTCACTACATCAGAAAGCAGAGAAATCAGATTTTATGTTGCAGCAGCACCTGGGCCATATTGGTCCACACAGTGTGTGTGTGTGTGTGTGTGTGTGTGTGTGTGTGGCCTTGCACTGCACATGGTCCTCAGAGCAAAAGAGATTGCCCACCCCTGCTGCAAGGCCTAATCTTTAATTTTAAGAGTATAAGGAGGGAACAGGTTGCAGCTGCCCATGAATATTCTGGAGGAAAGCCACTCTGTACATGCTCAGAGGAACACAACTCCTAAATTTTAAGAGTGGGGAAGGAACAAGTTGCAGTTTCCCAGTAATAGGGCAGGGAAAAGAAGTTCTACTTAAGATGTTCAGCCTCTTTCTACCTCATCTGTTTGTATCTCTTTCCCTTCCCTAGATTTGCCCCTTGGCTCATCAGACTTCTCCTTTGATCCTACAAAGTTACTTATGTACACAGGTGTCCTCGTGCTGGTATCTCTGCTGTCTTTAGTTCATCTCATTTTCCTCAGTTCCCCTCCCCACACATGTGTGATTCCAACTCTGAGGTTTTCCTTCTCCATTCTATATAGTTTGACCTTTGTAGCAATGATTTTTGTTTTTGAATTTTATTTTGCTTTTATTCCCCCTCAAATTGAGTGGTCTGGCCAATCTTTATTGCTAGCTAAAGTTAGAATAATTCTGGACCAGCTGAAGATTCTGAACAGTTTTCAAAGGCAGCCCCGTGTACAACACATTACAGTAGTCTAAACAGGATGTAACTAAGCATGTGTGACTGTGGCCAGATCAGACATTTCTAGGAATGGGCACAGTTGGACACTAGCCTCAGCTGCTCAAACACACTCCTGGCCACCACCAAAACATGGGCATGCAGGTTCAGGGCCAAGTCCAGGAGTACAACCAAACCTGAGTCTGAGCCTAAGTCTTCAGGGGGAGTGTAACCCCATCCAGCACAGGTTAAGTCCCTATTGCCTGATCTGCCTTTTGACTAACCAGGAGCACCTCTGTCTTGTCTGGAATAAGCTTCAATTTGTTTGCCCTCATCCATCTCATTACCAACCTCAGACACTCATTTAGAATTAGAACAGCTTCCTTGGGTTTAGTCCAGACAATCTCTCCCAGCAGTTTCATGTACAGGTTAAATAGCATGGGGGGAAAGATGGAACTCTGAGGGACACCACAGGCCAATGGCCACAGCATCAAACAGGAATCCCCCCAGGACCACCTTCTAAAATCACAGCTCCATGAGGGACCAGAGCAACTGTATAAGTGTCTCCCAGTCCCATCTCAGACAGATGTTTCAGGATACCATTGTCAAGGGTATTGAACGCCACGAAGAGTTCCAGCAGAACCAAGAGGGACACAGTCTGCTTTTGTTACTAAAGAAAGTGCTCAAATGTAAGTTGCTATACTAGGAACATAGGAAGCTGCCTTATCCTGAGTCAGACCATGGGTCCATCCAGCTCAGTATGGACCATTGGTCTATCTAGCTGACTGGCAGCAGCTCACCAGGGTTTCAGGCAGCAGTTTTTCCTGTCCTACCTGGAGATGGTGGTGGATCGAACCTGGGCCCTTCTACATGCAAAGCATGTGCTCTACCACTGAGCTATGGCTCTTCATCTGCACACTTTCCTGATCCAAGGGAAAGTGGTATCTCTCTGAGCCTCAATATTCCCTATGTGTAAAATGGGACTTTATGTTTAAGAATGGTAAAACAACTTGCTGTTCCTTAAAAACTGCAAATTAAAAAAGGATTCCTTGCCATGGATTCATTGGTTGGCCTTAGGCTAATCACCTCACTTAGTCTCAGTGAGTAATAAATAAAATGTAAGTATTAATTGGTTGCCTTTGACCAGATTTGTTCTGCTCTGTTAGTTATTTTTGGGGTTTGATGTTAAGAATGCCTCATCTGTACTATCTTAGGTGTGGATCTGTTCTTGTACATGCAGCTATCGCGGTGTATGGCTCCACCATTTTGTGTCTGGTGTGAGTTGGTGGACCCTGGGGTTCTCTTAAAAAACAAAGTGTATCATGTAAGCCTAAAGTCTGCCCATCCCTGCTGTAGTGTGACCAGAGAACAAAACCTAGAATGGTATTTACTATTTACTATTCACTTCAATAGGGAAAAACAAAGCCCTGTACTTAAGGAGAATTTTGCGTTAAAACCTGTGAAGCATTGACTTCTCCAAAATAAGTTTCAAAAGTTATTAGAGGGACTACAAGTGCCCTATTTTGCTTATATTGCAAACAAAACAGCTGTCATAGGAATATACACCAATGCAGGATTTGTCAGATGTTCTTATTGTTGGCATACCTAAGTTAACACAGTTTCTACCAGGGCAGCTAACCCTTTATTACTGAAAATAAAATTTGAAACTGCTCTGACCTAACTGAGAATTTAAAGGTTTACATTCCTTCTCGATTGCTCTGGTCTCACAGTATTTATTTTAAAATATAACTTTTTTTCAATGAAAATCATACCTTCATTGCATACCGTAAACTCCAGGCATCATAATAAGTACTTGGCATGAACAATGCAAGGATCAGCTCTTCCATATTTCCACTTAGCTCCGACTTCAGGTCTTTAATTAAATCCTGTCCAGTTACAAAGCGAGTATCAGAAGGACATAGAATTCATACAAATCATAGCATACATGTATGGTTCACCTCCTGGCATTTATTCTTCTTACTGGAGTCTAGTGAGACATATTTTCAAGATAGGACATAAAGGAAGTAAACAGGACAGATCAGTTTATTTTAACATTTTTATTCTTTCAAATTAGGAGATCATGACTGAGAGAAGCTGTTTTTTTAGGAATTACTTTCTATCTTTGACAGCAGAATTCAAATGCAATCTTTTCTAGCATTAAAACAGGATTTCTACTGAAGAATTGCTGTGCCACAGACCTGTGCCTTTGATACTATTATATATCATTTCTAGTACAACTTTGATCTTTTATTTTAAAAATCCATTTGGCCTCAACCATTCACAATATTAAAAA
Organism: Shinisaurus crocodilurus; assembly: GCA_021292165.1. Taxonomy (NCBI): domain Eukaryota; kingdom Metazoa; phylum Chordata; class Lepidosauria; order Squamata; family Shinisauridae; genus Shinisaurus; species Shinisaurus crocodilurus. The sequence goes on from CM037878.1 coordinate 133,444,452, forward strand.
AAAAACAGCTCAAAAAGTTTTAGTCCCTTGTTTGAAAGGAGAACCTCTGCTTGAAGGAAGTCTCATCCTTCAGCACATACTGAACATGGGCATACTCTCATTCTCACGTCACAAGCTCACATTATACTAGTAATGCACAGTGCGGGGACTCATTCACTCTTAGTTTTCTTGAAGGGTGGAGCTAGGTTTGATCATATGAAATGTAATACTGTCTCTGGATATGCATGCTAACTTTCATGTGACATCTCAGTCTTCAAGGAAAATATAAAATTGCATTGTGTTTCACACATGTGTTGTCTCCCTTGAAAATGGATGTGGGGATTCAATATTCTTGAAATAGAGAATTGTTCCCTGAATGTGTATGTAAGGCAGTCCCCGAGTTGCGAATGTCCGACTTATGGACAACGTATACTTACGAACGGACCACCATAACACCCCCCTCCCCACTTCTTCCCGGGCCCCGCTCGCCTTCCCTTACCATAATGCTTGCACCTTGCGGGTTGGAGGGGGAGGAAGCTGAGACTTGACAGGCAGGCAAGGCGGGCAGGAGGGAGAGAGGGGAAGGAAGGAAGGAAGAAAGGAGAGGAAGAGGAGGATGAGAGGAAGGGAAGGAGCAGGCAGGAGTGAGCAGCCCTGCGGCAGGCAGATTCTCTGCCTGACGGACAGACGGAAAGGAGGAGAGTAAGGGAGTGAGCAAAAAGGCAAGCAGGCAGGCAGGCAGGCGGGGGAAGGGGCTGAGGGGGTGGGTCCACCTGCGGCGGCGACTGCCGCGATGGCCGCCCACCTGCTTTTTAAGGGCAGCTTCCTCACAGGCAGGCAAAGCCAAGGCCACTAGGCAGCGCCCAACCGACCCCCACAACAACAAACCGCGTGTGGAGAGCGCAAGTGGTGAAGGGGGGAAGGTGGGGGAGAGGGCAGCCAAAGAGTGCGGGCGGCTGCCATTTGTTTGCTTGCTTGCTCACTCACTGCTTGTGCCATGGAGGGTTCTCTTGTGAGAATCCCTCCGCCACTGGCTGGCACCGATGCAGTGCCAGGCGGACGGGGGGTGCGCATACACGAGGGGAGGAGGGGGACGTGCCGCTGCTGCTGCTGCTATTACGTACAGTACCGTATGTACATGGTAATTTGTATTATTATGTATTAATATTGTTATGTATTAATATTACAGTATTATTATGTACTATATGTTATGCTTAAGATGTTTTATTGTATTTGGAAGTGTTTCTTAAGTGTTTTACATGCACAGAAAGGTAAAATAAATACTATACTAAGACAAACGTTTGACTAAGTGACGTTTAATAAGAACCGTATGTACCTGTTCTGACTTACATACAAATTCGACTTAAAGACAGACCTAAGAATGGATCTCGTATGTAACTCAGGGACTGCCTGTACTAAATTTCATTCCAATGACTCAATGTTCAGTAGAGTTATCATATTACATATAAGCTGGCAAGCACACAGAATGGCAAACAGAGAAGTCACATGACAAATTACTCACTTTGCTCAGACAGTTAAACATACACGCTATCCATCTACTGCATTGCTGATTTGCCTCCCTTCTTGATGATTAAAAAAGAAGCACCAGCAATCATACCTTGCCATACATGGTCTTGAAAGCAGCCTTAATTTGTTGCCTCTGATCATTGGAGCGGTTGGCCACAACATCAATTATTGCCTGTTCATCCGTTCCTAGAAAGCAAGAAGGCAAGTGTAGTTCCACATCGAGCCAATTTTATGTACCCAGCATTTCCTTTATTCTACACACCCAGACATTTGGGGCAAAAGGCTCCTGTAGTCAGGGCTTTAGAAACACCTCATGCATTTGCTGTACAAAATGTGCAGTTGCCTCTCTTCTGCACAGTCTGAATTATCAGAGATATCACAGGATTGCTTAAAGCATGTTTTTAGCAATCCAGGCTGTGGAGAAAAGATTTCAACCGTGGGGCTCATGTCTGGTGAAAACTCTGAAATCAACTGGGCTCTTGTTGAGTTTACTGAGGTGCATCTAGTACCCTGCATATCATTCTATCCTCTCCCATGGCTACTATTCTTTATCCCCCTTCATAGGTCCATCTATTCCAAGTCTCTCTGCCCTCTGCCACTGTTGCCCAATATCTCACCAAAAATCCAAAATATCTGAACAGTTGAGCCATGGAAACAGGAAAAAAAATACTGAAAAAAATACTCCATATACATAATTAACTAAGGTCATAGAGTGAGAGGATGATTTACCTCAACTAATGTCAAAGTCTACAGTCACTATTTACAAGTGTTAGAAATATCCAATTAAAGTACAGAAAAGCTTTTAGCCTCTGGGCTCAAACAAGTTTAAATGCTAATACTGTATAAGCAACAAAACAGAACAGCTCTTACCAAACCCCTTCATAGCCTTGCGCAGAATTTCTGCATCTCTCCCGGCATCAAAGTTAGGAGCTGGTCGAATTGTGCCTTGCACACTCTGAGTTATTGCTGCAGGCTGAGAATGAGAAGTCTCTGTGTTACCCTATTGCTTCATATGAAGCGCTTACTCAGTTTTATGCACTTTGCCAAACTGTATAATGCTCTGCATATTTCTGCTTGTTTTGGAGCTTCCCCTGGGAAGTTCTAAATCTCCCTTGCAGAAGTGGTGGGCCCCACTTGCACAATGCAATCAGCAGGACCCACCACTTGAGGAAGAGAATTGGCGGAGCGGAAAAGAACTGGCAGAGGCATAAGCGCCCCAGGGGATCCTGCCCTGTGGGCAATTAGTTCCATCCCCAAACTGCTCTTTAAATTTAGGAAGTGTACCCTAATATAACCCTATGTTCTTGAAGTTTAAAACAAATTCTGTTGTAAGCCACACTATATTACAACAATATAGGCAACTTACGGTAAGTTTGTTTAGGTCAGTGTTCTCCAACCTTGGGTCCCCAGATGTTTTTGGCCTACAACTCCCAGCATGCCCCAGCCAGTTACGCTGGCTGGGGCATGCTGCGAGTTGTAGGCCAAAAAACATCTGGGGACCCAAGGTTGGAGAACACTGGTTTAGGTGGCCTGAAATAGAAGCACTCTAAATTTCCCTTGATTTCCAAGAGACTAATCCAAAGGTGGCCGGGTACCAGCTAGATGGGCGATCTAGAAATACAATAAATAAATAAATAAATACAGGGAAAGCCAGAATGCTATTATCCACCAAGACTAAGGAACTCAGTGATATTTAGGGCATTTCCTGGCTTCCCAAGCTGTACTCCAGGAGGAGCACAGATTTCTCAAATACAGCACATACACAAGTGAATAGAGTTATGCATTGTTTTGCAGAACTGGACTGTAGATTTCTCTTTGTTGAAACAATCTATATTTTGTCCCCAAACAAGCAACATTATCCAATTTTATAATGAGAGTGGGAATGACGTACCTGAGGTGGTGTTGGAGTAGGCGCTTGTCCACCAGGATACCCAGCTTAAGAAAGGAAGACAAAATGATAAAATTGAGATAAGATAAAAAAAATGTATTGTTTTTGTATTGCTTTTATTATGAAAATGTTCTTAATAGCGTATTTTAAGCTGCGATTTTAATACTGTATTTTAAGCTGTTATTTTAATATTGTTATATGTAAACTGCTTTACATAGGGCTTTTATTATATTAAGCAGTATATAAGTATTAATAAATACAATACATAGCATTTTCTGTGCAGAGTTGATCATGCCAAAACTTCACGGCTTTTAACAGCGCCTGCCAGGTCCACAGGGCCATGAGCACCCTCCAAATTGTGTCACTTTCTACCCCACTCTGGATTCCTGCCTCTTTCCTTCCATCCCCTCCTGCTTCCAGAACCAACTATATTCACTTACCAGTGATAGTATGGAGCTCTCTATAATTATTTCCAAGGTCTTTTAAAATGCTGACTGAAGCTCTCAGGCCAATAAATACAGGTTAGGAAGTGGGACTCCAGTAAGGCTCAGTGCAGATGTAGCGCTAGCAAGAGCTTACCAGTATTAGGAGATCAGGAGGATGTCACAGGCTCACAAAAAAACCCTTTGTAATTCCTCCCCTGCACCAATTTCTCTCCTTCTCCTCTTGGTTAGTTTAACTATGATGCAGTTAGTGTTACATCTCTGTTGGTGCTGAGCAGGGCAACCATAACCAACTTCTAAACCTGTTTCAAAAATTAACTGCAGTAGCACCCATGCAATTACCTCCAGGATCATGCAGGATCACCAATGGAGTCACAATCCAGCTAGGACTGTGCAGGGATGCCATTTCCATGTATCAGTGCCTCCACATGAGGCTGCTGCAACAGTACTAGGGTGCAATCCTATGTATATTTAGACAGAAAAAAAAGTCCTACAACTCCCAGAATTCCCCAGTGAGCCATACTGGCTGGGGAATTCTGGGAGTAAGACATTTTTTCTGTCTAAACATGAATAGGATTGCACCCTTAATCATTATTTCTTAATCAGCGGAAAGTAAGGCTTGTTGATACAACCAAGTTTGTATAGATGTTTGCTTCACTGGTCTTGCATTTTAAAAGATGCAGTCACCTCTGAAACAAACCAGGGTACAATTAATTCTTTTTACAGAATATCTGATAAGAGTAACGATGTATACCTGGTATTTGTGCTGGTCCACCTCCGCCATAAATTTGGGATTGAGGCTGTGAATAGCCAAAACCAGAACCATTGGAGGGTACTCCATACTCAGCACCTGGGGATAAATACAAGTTTTAAAAAATGAATAAGACTCTGATATAATACAAAGGTAACCAAATTATATTTAAACACCACTTACAAAAAACTATCTTTGATAATATCAATTTAAATAGCTACAAAATACTAATTTCAGGTATGCAGAATATGATGTGTACATAACAATATCATACAAGACACCCAGCAAGTCCTCCTTTTCTGGCTCATGTTACCATCATATTCTATGTAACTGCTCATTTACCCGAAAGCGAAAGGTGTGCGCCTTCAAACTTTGATTGTATACAGCCTCATTAAGCCAAAGGTGCTGTGGAAACATTTGGGTCGGTTTCATAAGTTTAAGTTAGAAGAAACAGGGGTGGTTCCTAAGGCTTTAGACAGCCAAAATTGCTATGCGTAAGAGACCTATACCGAGCCAGTGCCTACAGCATTTCACTATCACCAAAGCCGTCTCCCAGTTATTGCTTCTCCCATCCACACTGAACTCCCTACCTAGGTTTTCAAATGTATAGGTGAGATAGTGTTTTTAATCTTGTCTGTTTAATATCCTACCTTATTTCTTCATCATGATCCTAATAATGGATCATGATGTTAGGTATCAGGCTTTGACTAAGGGACTCCCAGGCTTAGGAACTTTTCCAAACGAGCCGGGTGGCTCTTTCATGCTTTAGGCTATGGCAAAGGGCAGAGAAGGGTTGGAGACTCACTCTGAGGAGACTAAGGAGTTTAGGCTGGCTGCCCCCAAGGCCCCCCTCTGAACTTTAACCAATTCCTTAACACAGTTCTGGTCTTATGGTGGATTTTTTAAAAAATCTTTCACATGGGACTGGTGGTGGCAACTATCCATTATGTTGCTACTAGATGGGATAGGGACTGGTTCATAGCATCTTTGTTATCTGACTCCAAGGACACCCTTGGATGCTGCCTAAGTTTAATAATGGGCTGGATGAGGGTCAACAAGCTGAGATTCAATCTAGACAACTCAGAGGTGCTGTTGGTCAGTAGAAAGCCTGGCTCAAGGATTGGGGTTTAATCTGTTCTGGATGGGATCATGCTCCCCCTGAAAGGTCAGGTTCATAGCTTGGGAGTGCTCCTGGATCCTACACTATCCCTGGATCTTCAGGTGCCAAGCAGTGCATTTCTACAACTATGTTTAGTGCTTCAGGTGTGACCATTCCCGAGTTATTCTGATGTGGGAACAGCTATCCATGCCTTGGTTACATCATGGTTAGACTATTGCAGCCTTTCCCAACTTGGTGTCCTCAAGATGTTTTAGTCTTCAACTCCCATTTGCCCTATCTAGCATGGCCACTGGACAGGAATGCTGGGAGTTGTAGTCCAAAACTAGTGATGTAGTTGTAAATTTGAAGTGAAGGTGTTTATCTCAACAAAGCTACAAGTGAGATCTTGGAATTGTTGTAGATCTCAAGCTGAATATGAGCCAGCAATGTGATGTGGCTGCAAAAAAGGCAAATACGATTTTGGGCTGCATTAATAGAAGTATAGCTTCCAAATTGCAGGAAGTACTAGTTCCCCTCTACTTAGCACTTGTTAGGCCTCATCTTGAGTACTGTGCCCAGTTCTGGGCACCACACTTTAAGAAGAATGTAGACAAACTGGAAAATGTTCAGAGGAGGGCAACAAAGTTGATTAGGGGACTGGAAACAAAGCCCTATGAGGAGAGACTGAAAGAACTAGGCATGTTTAGCCTTCAGAAGAGAAGACTGAGGGAAGATATGATAGCACTCTTCAAGTGCTATCACAGAGGAGGGCCAGGATCTCTTCTCTATCATCCCAGATTGCAGGACACGGAATAATGGGCTCAAGTTACAGGAACCCAGATTCCGCCTGGGCATCAGGAAAAATTTCTTGACTGTTAGAGCAATACGACAATGGAACCAACTACCTAGGGAGGTTGTGGGCTCTCCCAGTGGAGGCATTCAAGGTGCGGCTAGACAGCCATCTGTCAAGGATGGTTTGACTTGGATTCCTGCATTGAGCAGGGGGTTGGACTCGATGGGCTTGTAGGCCCCTTCCAACTCTATGATTCTATGATCATGAGAGTCCCCATAGCCATGCCCCCAAGGAGAACCCAAGCATCCAGGCAGCTGGGTTGATCCATATCAACAACACAGTTCTAGTTGTTTTCATCTCCACCAGGAGTCTTTATTATAAAGACCATTAGGGTCTTAACTGCCCATTCAAAAGCAAGCCACACCAAAATACTCTGCATTACAAGAGGGAACAATATATAGTTGCTAGGAAAATTCATTTCCCAGCTACTGTCAGGACTGCAGCAAAGCTAAGTGGGAACAGGGAATTCTGAGGGGAGGGTGGGGGGTGGGGTGGCAGATGCCATGAGCATGCCTGCTAATCAAAATGTGCCAGCGCAGTGTCCCTGTGAGCCTTGGCTCCACTACGGGCTTCTCTACATGAAGCATTTATTGTGCACTCGTGATTTTTCACTCATGGTAGTTTGAGGGCGCTTTACATGACTTCCTCCAAGGCCTCTCCTGTTCTTTCCAAGCATTACCGCACTTTTTATTACAGCGAGGAAAGTGAGCTATTATCTGGCCATCATGCTAAATCGTGCTAAAACAAACACATGTATTTCTGCAACTGCGTTATACCACCATGCCACCTTGTGGTTGTATAATGGAACATATAGGAAGGCAGAGAAAGAAACCACCACCACCACCCGGGGGGGGGGGGGAGCATGTGCAAAGGAGCTGATCTTAATCCCACAAAGAATCTGGAAGCAGAAGCCTCGTAAAGTGGCAGGTTAAAAGCCTCATGTACAGAAGCTCTACATCACTGTCTAAAACATCTGGAGGACACCAGTTGGAGAAGTCTGGCCTATTGCAAAACGCTCTATGTGGGGCTACCCTTGAAGAGCACCTGGAAGCTTCATTTGTGCAAAATGCGGCAGCTAGGCTGCTAACCAGTGCACAGTATCGTGATCACATCACCCCAATACTGTAAGATCTGCACTGGCTGCCAATTGTTTTCAGGGCTCAATTCAAGGGGTTGGCTTTAACCTTTAAATCTCTAAACAGTGTAGTGTCTGGCTTTCTGAGGAACTTCCTGTCTCAGTATGAACCTGCTCGGTTATTAAGATCAACAGGAGAGGCCCTTTTGAAGACACCCCTGCTTGCAGAGGTTTGCTTGTCAGGCAAGTGGGAAAGGGCTTTCTCCTGTGTTGCTCCCAAAATCTGGAACACACACCCTTTGGATCTGCGGCTGCTCCCCACTCTCTCTGCATTCAAGAGAGATGGGTCAAGACACATCTTTTTAACTTGGCTTTTCAAGTGGTTATTATGGTTTTTAAGGCTGCTTTTAGTGTTTTATTATATTTTTAGTTGATTGCCTTGGTTGGCTTCAGAAAGATGATATAAAAATACCATAATACTAAATAAATAAAATATAAGACAATTGGGAACTGTGCATTTAGTTTTGCCCTTTTCCACTGGGATTCTCTGAGTTTTCTAAAGAGTGTGACATAATAAAGCACAGTCACATTTCCTTCTTGCCTATATTTCTTCAACCCCAAGGCATAGGAATTCATACAGTGGAGATATATAGTGAACAGCATTTTGGCACCTTACCTCCAGGATAAGTTGGCATCCCGCCAGGCTGAGGAGCCCCAGGGTATCCACCAGGTGCAGGGGGATACCCACCAGGTGCAGGGGGATACCCACCAGGTGCAGGGGGATATCCACCAGGTGCAGGGGGATACCCACCAGGTGCAGGGGGGTATCCTGTAGTCCCTGGGAACCCACCAGCCGGTGGTGCAGCAGGATATGCACCACCTCCCATAGGTGGGAAGCCTCCAGGCACAGCAGGGTAAGGATACTGACCAGCAGGTGGATAACCAGACTCTTGCCCTGTAGGCTGAACACAAGCAATAAACCAAGTGTTAGTGTGGAGGAAGCCACACTACTACTTGCTCTTTAGATCCTTGTCCATCCTGGCTTGTGAAATCTCAAGCAAAAACAAAAGACTGTTATGGTTCATGTTCTAGACCAGGGGTCCTCAAACTTTTTAAACAGGGGGCCAGTTCATTGTCCTTCAGACTGTTGGGGGGCCGAACTATAGTTTGAAAAAAATATGAACGAATTAATCAAGTAAAAAAAATGGACCGGGGTCCTTTTTTTTTACTTGATTAAATGGAAAGTTATTATAAATTAATAATACATTAATTATAAATTAATTTGCTGTCTAAAATTGAAATACATTAAATTTTTAAAAGGTATAGAAAGGCTTGATTTGCACACTGCACATCTTATTTGTAGTGCAAAAAAACAGGAAAAAACAGTACAATATTTAAAATGAAGAACAATTTTAATCAACATAAGCTTATTAGTATTTCAATGGAAAGTATGGGCCTGCTTTTGGCTAATGACTTCCTGCATCTAATGCAGTGGACTCTGGTCCATGAAAGCTTGAGCCAAATTTGTTAGCCTTAAGATGCCACAAGACTCTTGGTTTTGCTGCAACATGGACTAACCAAGGCTACCCCTCGCGAAATTAACACAGATTGGGATAGCTTTTCAGTTAAGGTTGCACTCTTGTTCTGTTTTTTAGGTTTGTTTGTTTGTTTTTAAATGGACCATGTGGATATTAGCAATAAAAAAAAATATCCCTGCAAGGATGAAGCCAGACTATCCCAGTTCCCATGTGCCACGTTCAAGCTATCAGCTCTGTTCCTTTTTTTTTAGAAGTTTTCTACACAGAAAGCAGTTCCACATAGGAAAAGCATATTGCCTTACCAAACTGACAGGCAGCCGCATCCTAATGCATGCATACTCACTGCACGCAATGGTGCTTACAGCCTTACAGTGCACAATCTTATACATATCTACTCAGAAGTAAAGTCCAACCGGCTTACTCTCAGATAATTGGCTATAGGACAGCAACCTTCAGCACACACCAAACAGGAGCCTCATGTATGAAAATACCTTGATTCAGATCCTTCCTGTTGTTGAAAAAGCAAAGCTAGCCGGTCCACCCGCAGTTGGGAAATAACATTATTATTAAATTCGGGTTGCACATTTTTGTGGATTTTTTAAAATTGATCCCAATAAAGGCATTGCCCGACTGTGAATTTTGGATCCCCCCCCCCCTTCCGCTCCCGGTCCTCTATTTCTTCAACAAGTTAACTCACTGTTGCAAAACACAAGGAGGGAGAAGGGCTTGTGAGGTGGGGGCTGACAGAAAGGAGAGTTTGCAAAGGATCGTGGTGGGGGCTGGCAAAAAGGAGAGTTTGCAAAGGATCGAGGTGGGGGCTGGCAGAAAGGAGAGTTTGCAAAGGATCGAGGTTCAGGCTGGCAGAAATGAAGAGTTTGCAAAGGATCGAGGTGGGGGCTGGCAGAAAGGAGAGTTTGCAAAGGATCGAGGTGGGGGCTGGCAGAAAGGAGAGGAGTTTGCAAAGGATCGAGGTGGGGCTGGCAGAAAGGAGAGTTTGCAAAGGATCGAGGTGGGGGCTGGCAGAAAGGAGAGGAGTTTGCAAAGGATCGAGGTGGGGGCTGGCAGAAAGGAGAGGAGTTTGCAAAGGATCGAGGTGGGGGCTGGCAGAAAGGAAGAGTTTGCAAAGGATCGTGGTGGGGCTGGCAGAAAGGAGAGGAGTTTGCAAAGGATCGTGGTGGGGGCTGGCAGAAAGGAGAGTTTGCAAAGGATCGAGGTGGGGGCTGGCAGAAAGGAAAGGAGTTTGCAAAGGATCGAGGTGGGGGCTGGCAGAAAGGAGAGTTTGCAAAGGATCGAGGTGGGGGCTGGCAGAAAGGAAGAGTTTGCAAAGGATCGAGATGGGGGCTGGCAGAAAGGAGAGTTTGCAAAGGATCGAGGTGGGGGCTGGCAGAAAGGAAGAGTTTGCAAAGGATCGAGATGGGGGCTGGCAGAAAGGAGAGGAGTTTGCAAAGGATCGAGGTGGGGGCTGGCAGAAAGGAGAGTTTGCAAAGGAGCAGGCGACTCAAGGGACAGGGGAGGAAGGGGCAGAAGAAAGAGGGCAGCTCGCTCACCTGGTCCACTCCTCGGGCATCCCCACCTAAAGAAAAGGAGGAGGCCATGTTGCGAGGCACTCTTGCCCAGGCACACCCCTTATTCTCGTCGAGCAAGAGCCGTCTGGTTCCAAGCTCTCTGCTCGGAGCTGCCTCTCAGACTTAGTCCCTTAGCCCTGCCCACATCTCCTGAGAACTGGAGGGGCGTGACCTGGCCGGCACCGCGACCTGCTCCTGGAAGGTGAAGGGTTCGCCTGAGGGAAAAGGCAAGGTGGGGGTGTGCGCCGAAGGGCGGTGGTGGGTGTTCTCTAACCCAGGAACTCAGCTGAACAGCGCGCAGTTTTACCCGGCAGGGGGGCAGAGGGGGGGTGCCCCGCCACCCACTCCTCCCCTCCCCCCCCAGGAGACACAGGGCTGCTGCCTGGCCGGATGAAAAGACCCGCCGGGCCGGATGTGTCCCGTGGGCCATAGTTTGAGGACCCCTGTTCTAGACTGAAGCCTCCTTAATTTGTCCCACAGAAGTCAACAGGAGCCACAGAGAACCAAGCCAGCTCCTATCTGCATAACCCCACTCTAGGTACACTGATTAGTCATGCAGGAACTGACATATAACAAACAAATTAATACTTACAGGATAACCAGGAAAAGCAGGGTAGCCTGAAGGAGGATACCCTGGGTATGACATTCTGTAAGAGAAGAGAAAAGCACTTGAGAGCTGCTGCTGAGTGTTGTTAACCTACCTCACAGGGTTGTTGTGAGGATAAAATGGAGAGGAGTAGGAGGATTATGTAAGCCGCCTTGGGTTCCTTGCAGGAAAAAAGGCAGGGTACAAATATAATAAATAAATATAAATAAATAATTTCTTCAAGTGAGTTCTTTATTTCCCAGGAGTGTACAATGCAACCAAGGAGCAGGAAAGGGCACAAGTGCAAGAAATGGGACTTATTCAGAAGGTCAGTCAGCTGTAATTTTAGCCATACTACAACCGTTCATGGTAAAAAGATGTATGTCAGACAACACTAAACAGGATGCAGGATACCCAAGTAGATCCTAACTAATGGCATTATCCAATGCCCTCTGCCCTTGATGCATGTAAGTGTCCGAACTCGTAAGCCTCAGAGGCTTACGTACATCCAATGCATGGTGCAAGGTGCGGTGGCAGCGCCCTTTGCTGCCACTGCGTCTCACACCCTGCATTTCATCTAGGCCATCTAGATGAAATTGTTCAGAGGGGGCTGGAGCACCATTTGGACACAGTGTAAGCCATCAGCCCCAGCCTCCTCCCCTCCCCACCCCCCAGCACACACCTTTTCCTCCTCTTTGCGATCTGCGATCGGGGAGGCAGCTGGAGCGGTTCTTTCTGTGCCGGCAGCGAGGGAGGCAGAGCAGGGGCTTGGCGTTCAGAGTCCCAGCTCCGAGCTCGCAGGACCTCAGCTGGGACTCCAAATACTCCTATGGCTCCCCCAGACAATGGCGCAAGGTGCGGTGGCAGCGCCCTTTGCTGCCACTGTGTCTCGCACCCTACATTTCATTTATTTCAATTCAGAGTTTGGTTTGAAGTGAACCATATTAGAACCTATCTACTTTTAGTAAGGCCATAACTTGTTAAATCACTGCCACGATGAATATGATTTCTGTTTTTGTTTTCTTTTTATATTCTTTTCAAAGAAATAGGTAAAATGCAAAATCACCCTAAAACAATCTAGAAAAACATCAATTTAATTGTGCAGAATGCATCCAAGTAAAAGTTATTTCAAAATCCATGTTCATGTAATACTTTTTATTAGGCCAACCAAAAGATCATCCCCCCCAATTGTGCAAGCTTTCGAGATGGGGGGGGGGGGAGAAAACTACTAGGGAATGCTACCCAAATTGACTTCAATTGACTTTTATTACCTAGAACAGCATTTAAAATTATCTTCTGCTTTGTTATTGTAAAAACTGCCTAATTTTTCTCTGCTTTGACCAGGATGTAAAACACTTCTGAGAAAAACTGGACTGTATATTCCCTCAAAATGGAGGGTCAAACATTCCCAACTCCTCCTTCCCAGCTTAACAAAGGACAGCAGGAGCTTCCTATAACCATCACATGACCTGCTGAGCTCTCTTGAATACCTGCAGACTTCTCCTACATCAAACCTTGGAACTAGTCTGAACTTGCAGACAATGTGACTTCACCATCTAGTCACTTTTTTCCTCCCCTCCCCACTCCACCCCCAACCTGCCTTTTATAATGTTTTGCTTGATCTTTTGGTTGGCCTAATAAAGGTATAACAGCAACATGGATTTTGGAAATTTTCTTATGGTCAACTTGGCTACCTTTGTTGTTTTTTAAAGCAAGAATTAGAGACTCATAAAAGTAGTATCCTGATCCTGAACACATTTGCTTGCAAGTAAGCACCATTTATTTCAATACATTTATTTCCAAGTAAATGAGCTTAGGGTTGCCAATTACTGTATAGATCTTTGGTGCAAAGTGACAAAAAAATTACTGAGTCAGAATAAATAAGGCAACAAGCGGATGTTTGTACAGTAATACCTTGGATTGCAAGTAACTTGGTTTGAGAGCATTTTGCAAGACAAGCAAATTTTTAAATGTTTATTTTAAAAAATTTGACTTGATATACAAGCGACGTCTTGCAATACAAGTACTGTAGTACGGTTTAAATTAAAAATCTCTGTACAAATTTTTTTGGGGGGGATTTCGTTTTGATATAAGAGTGTTTTGGATTACAAGCACGTTTCCAGAATGAATTATGCTCTCAATCCAAGGCATGACTGTATAATGAACTTCTTTATACTTAGGCCACTGGTCTTGAGCAACTTGGCCTAAGGCCCCGGGCCTGGCAGAGGCCTTTTGCCCAAGATCCTTTGACTGGAGATGTGAAGGATCCAAGCTCTGATCCTTCACATGTGCTCAACCACCAACAATGCCCCCTTGTGTTTGTAGTCCTACAACTCCAGCAGCCAGCACGGCTGGCTAGGGCATACTGGGGGTTTTAGGACTTTTTTTCTGTCTAAATAGGCATAGGATTGTGCCCTAATATGTTTAAATCTTTAAAAAGGGTTTATCAGTCAGTCATATCTTTGTACTAATTTGTCGAATACTGGAAGTTGACAGCAGGTTTACCTCTTTCTTGTTGAGGAAATGGGTAGAATATGCACTTTTTCTTATATCTTCATATATAAAAGGTGTAGAGACATACTTCTTCAGACTAAAAGTTGAGGAGGAAGGGAAGGGGGCTAGAAGATCAGTGAGCTGGTCAAGTCTAATGGGCCTCACTATGGCTGTAGCCCTGACTATCCTTCTATGTTTTCGCAGGGAGAAATGAACTCACATGATATGTGCTTTACTAAAGGCTAGCCAGCTATGTTTCAACAACACACTGAGTCACTAATCTTTGCATGATTCAGAGTATCTTGAAGTAAAATGAAGACCACACCCTTCACAGTTACGTAATACCAAGCAGGAAGCATATTGATTGGAGCAAAGTTTAAATGGTTTTTGAAAGAAACAGTCTAAAGTTTAAGTTTTCCAAGCCATTCGAAAGACTCTGCCTTATATATCTTAAACCTATCTGTAGCTACAACAAACCTTTTGTTCCCAAGACCTTATACAAGCCAAATGAGCTTTAATGCTTTAAAAACACTGTCTTTCCTCCTCTTTTTTTTTTAAGGAACCATTTTTCTATGGCTATCTTGTTACATTTTAATACTGTTCAATGTAGCATGAGGGAACACATTTAATGAAGGAACTGAAAAATAAATGGGTTGGATCCAAACTTAGTCATACTTCAGGTATAACCATTGCAATCAATGGGACTTATGTTAGTCATGACTAATTTAAGTCCCATTGATCGTAATGGATCTACTCTAAGTATGACTAAGTCTGGATCCACTGCTATATGTCGTTACATTACAGAAAATAAAACTGTTCTGTTATACAAAAGTGACTAACAGACAAGATGGGTTTCTAGATAACATACAGGAAAGACAATCCCTCTGTATGGTGCAGGAATTCCCTCAAGGGTACCCTGTTTGTCCTGTCTTTTCTCTGGAAACAACATCCTTGCAGTTAATGAACCATTAGGAACTGACTACTGTATTGATTACTTTAAATTCTTTGTTCTCTAATTTTGTTTCTTCATTTTTGTAATAAACTTGACTTGTGGAATACAAGTTTGTTTATATCTGTTGTGAACCCACTTGAGTGTAGTAATGCAGGAAAAGGATATACAGTATTAATAAATGTGACTTGTCTTAACCATTAAGGGAATGGAATATCTATTACTGGAGCACAAGTTTCTTCAAACGTGGCAAGCTAGCAGAGTTTGCTTCCCACCAGTCTTGTGAACTTTCAAACCCAGAGAGGGTGAACTAAACACAAAACCACGAGGACTCTGAACTAAAAACATTTGATAATTTTGCCTACAAGACCTCAGTGTGAATTAAGGTTGCAACATTTTGTCCTGTCTATTAACAGCTTGCTACAAGGAACATAGAAGTGAAAATTGAATTATAAAGCAAGCTAGAACTTTATCACTGTAACAAGACTCCACAAGTCCACTCCCCAGGTGAAATGTCTCTAACCCTCTGCGAAGGCCCCCAGCTCATTGCAATATAGGAAAATTTCCTCAGAGGAGAGGAGAGCGCTATGCTATACTAAGCTTTGGAGAAGGCAGCCTGCTCCAAATGTTTCACAATGCACACGCTATGCTATACTAAGCTTTGGAGAAGGCAGCCTGCTCCAAATGTTTCACAATGCACAGCTAGGAAGGAAGCTGTGTGACAAAGAAACAACAAGGACAGCCTGCTCCAAAGTTCAGCATGATATGAGATACCCTGCCTCCTGGAAGGAGATTCTGATCATACTGAACTTTGGTGGAGTGTGAATGCTGCTTCCACTTCCTCTTAACCTCACAGCGATATGAAATCCCACCCACACCTAAATTTGCTGGCACATGCTGGGTACTTGGAAGGAAAGGGTCAGAGGTGACTATGACTAGCTACCAAGTCAAAATCTGTAGATTGCTGCACTACAACTGCTATGGAGGGAGGGAGAGAATATGCACTCTAGTATTTCATTTTGCATCTGCTTAGCAAAGTTATGAGCACTGTAGTTGGCAATGAAGCTGCTCACTCCTTGATTTGTGTGGGACCCTTCTCCATTTCCTCTTATTTATGATGGGCCTGTTAATTACTTCAGCCCCAGGAATCACTACAGACCGCTTCTATTTCACATGCCGAAGTTTTATTCATTAGCTGTTTATTCATTAAATAAACAGCACTTTCTGTCCTTTCCATAGTTCGTGCAATTTACAAGGAACACAGGAACACAAGGACTAGAAAACTTGGTAAAGAAGTATGAGGTAGAAAATCTGCATTATCTGCAAATATTTCCATTGCGCAAGTGGTTGTGCATTATGTTTGTGCAAGAAGTCACACAACGGGTTGCACAAGGGTAATGCACAACCAGTTGCACAATGGATTGCACAAGCATCATGGGCAACAGGTTGCACAAGCGCACTTGCACAAATATAACTTTAGTTGGATTCTCCTCTTGCACATAGTGCAGAACCTAGTTTATGCTAGCACAATGATATTTGTGCTAGCGGAATGGCACTGTTGGATACTGCCCATAATATCTGGCATAAAATAAATAATAAATAATAAATCACAGTCCTTGGTTCTGGATATTAATGACCAGAAGGCAGACTTTTTTTCATCTTTGGTAGTTATGATCAATGGCAAAAAAATACTTACAAAATATAAAAAAAGGAATGGAGCAAATATTAGATTACAATATCCAGACAGATCCACTACTATGTTTCTTGACTTAGGGCACAATCCAATGGGGATGCTCGTAACCCTTCAAACTCGGGAGGATAATGAGCACCCTATGCAGGGCGGAAGGGAGCACAG
Organism: Shinisaurus crocodilurus; assembly: GCA_021292165.1. Lineage (NCBI taxonomy): Eukaryota > Metazoa > Chordata > Lepidosauria > Squamata > Shinisauridae > Shinisaurus > Shinisaurus crocodilurus. The sequence goes on from CM037878.1 coordinate 133,461,053, forward strand.
TGCCAATCCTATCTGCTGTGCTCCCCCAACCCTCAATAGGATGCCTCCAGAATATTAAATCTTTGCACTGCTGCTAGGTTTCATTTTGGTTTTTATTTTATACTATAACTTTAAACTTTTATATTGTATTGTATCATGTTGTATTTTATGCTTTTTAATTGTTGTGAACAGTCCAGACAGCTTCAGCTATTGGACGGTATAGAAATGTAATAAGTAAGGAAGAGTCACTTTGCGGGAGAATGTAGAATCACTTAATGTGTGCTAATCATTTCATATAGATGCTAAGGCAGTTAAAGAGTACTCTCCCGCACCTTTCCAACTAATGTCTTTCCATTAAATATTAATTAAAAATCCACATGAGTGAATGCTTTTTTATTATACTGTCGCTGTATGCACTCGCTCACAAAGAGGTGATCCTCTCAGAAATTGACACCTTACTCCCAAGAGTTTCACCAGAGTCCAAGCGTGATCACCTGTCTGCCCCAGGTTTCAGGGGTAGATCTAACACAGGGTTGAGGTGTCTTATAATGGTTACTTTATTTATGTATTTATTTTTACATTTATATCCCACCTTTTTTCTGCTTGCAAGGAACACAAGGCGGTTTACATGGTCCTCCTCATGGTTATCATCAGATTATTTATATAGTGCTTTTATGCCTTTAAAATGTTGCCCCCAGTTTATATATCTAAATTAATTAATAAATTGCAAGAACCAGGTAGTGGTTGTTTGATTAAGAAGTGCAATTTCAAATGCATGTCTATGGTCCTTCGGAATTCAGAATTGTTGATATAAACAAAACACTTGAAAGGGTTATGATATGTCATACCTTTTTCATTCTGTTAGCCACTCTGATTGCACATATAAAGGGTGAACAATGATGTGTTTGAAGAGAAACTCAACAGCAGTTAAGAGATCTTCAGTATTAACTAAAATTTTGCAGGTTGAACCTGTTTAATTAGGACCACTCATACACATTACATGGCAGCAAATTCAAGGTTGTGGCTGACACAACCTTTTGCTGTATTCACATTTTACATTTTTTAGACCTACATGTAAAATAACTGTGTAAAGAAACACTACATCACAAAATAGGGATGGATGGCTCAGTCTATCTCCAGTTTGTTTCAATTTTGTACCTGCTCATTCCTAAATTGGTTGCCCTGTTTCCACATTGTGTGGATTTTAAAAAAAATTAAATGAAAAATGGTATATAAATACATATTTAAATGTGTATTTTTGAAATTCTCACATCATTTGTAAATATTTATGTATGTATTTCTAAACATATTTTAACTTATAATGCACATTTTAAAATACATTTTAGTACCCTTTTTTTTTTAAAAAAAAAGCCGAGAACTGCATATTTACTAATCAGAGAAGTGAACTAGGCAACCGCCTGCGGCGCTACAATTTCAGGGGCGCCTTGCCTTCGCCCCGTGCAAAGGCCTTCGCGCACCTCTGCTTGCGCGTTTTGAAGAGGCGGAAGTTCAGCAGATTGCCTCAGTATAAAGCAACATCCCCGGTCTCGGACCCAAGAAAGGGGAGGAAGAAGGTCCCACACACACACACACACACACACCGCCCACGGCATGCTGGTCTCCACTGGCCGCCTGTGGCACTGGGACAGGTGTTCAAAATGAAGGCCGAAGAGTATCCCGGTGCCCGTGGGTCATTCCCTGCGCTATTGTAAAGCTGCTCGTTATCCAGTTAGACCCTGGAGGAAGAGTAGCCACAAAGCTTGGGACTTCGCCTTGAACACGTATCTACGGGCAGCCCGGGATTCGAATTGGCACTGATTGTGTTGTACTGGAGGTGCAGTTATCACTCCGAATTTATCAATCCGGGAAACTGGGCACTCTTCACCTCGGTCAATAACTACAAGGGTTTGCTTAACTACTTTAAACGGCAGGGACTCTGGCAGCGATACTGGGGAGGAGGGGGCTGGATGCGCCCGCCTGCCTGCCCGGTTGGGAGGACTCACTATTATCCGATTAAACCAGCCCCTGCCTGGTTGGGAGGGAGAGCTCACTCTTCTACTAAGAGAAATGCTCGAGGTAGACAGCGAGGGCGGGGAGTCCTCCCCCCCGAGTGGCATTTTCCTCCGCCCGCAGAAAATGAGGCAGGCGTATCCCCTCCCGTCCAGGGACACCCCCCCCCCCGCCGCGAATTCTCCGCCCAAGGACCCCCCCTCACCTGAAAAACGACCAATAATCTCGGAGTCCCCTCTGGCTACCGACAAGCAGCAAAATGGAGACGTCGCCCAGGCAAGGCGAGGCTAGCGAAACCCGCCCCGCCCCTTCCCCGGGGGTCGAGGCTTGCTTGGGACGCTTTCGCCCCGCCCGCCTTTTCGGAGCAGGAGAAAGCGAAAGTGGTGCCGCCGGTAGCTGCGCCCTGAGGAGAAACGCCAAGCCTCGCCCTGCTTTTTTCGCCTTCGGCCCCACTTAAAATCGCTGCCCTTCACATTGAGGGGATGACATCATCCTGCGACTCTAAAATTAACTCAGGAGCTGGTTTATCACTCGAGGGACGGTTTGCTCCGTAACGTGGCCACGCATGTGTGATACGCATGATTTGCAAAGACAAGGTCCCAGGTGCATTCTCTGGCAGCGCCAGTAGGTAGGTCTGGTAAAAACAGATCCCAGACTTCAGGGTAGGCAATCTTGTGCCCTCCAGATGTTTTGGACTACAATCCCCATAAGCCCCAACCAGCATGGCTAATGGTCAGGGATTATGGGAGGTGTCATCCAAAACACCTGGAGTGTGCCTATTGCTTACTCTGCAGCCTCCCCCAACCTGGTGCCCTCCTGATTTTTGGACTACAACTCCCATCATCCCTGTCCATGGTTGTGCTAGCTGGGAATTGGCGTTGTAGCCCAACACATCTGGTGTGCACCTGGTTGGGGACTGCTGCCCTAGAGCAGGGCTCTCCAACCTTGGGTCCCCAGATGTTGCTGGCCTACAGCTCCCAGGCCAGCATACCCAACCAGCATGGCTAATGGCAAGGGATTCTGGGAGCTGTAGTCCAGCAACATCTGGGGACCCAAGGTTGGAGAGTCCTGCCCTAGATGAACCAATGGTCTGACTGGGTATAAAGCAATTTCATGTATATTCAGCTACACATGTTCTCAAAATGACACACACTCCTCCAGGGTTCTTGTCTTGGTTTCTGACAGGACTGCTGTGCCTTTAACAGCTGTATGACAGGCTGAAATTAATCAAGAGACATATTCCCATCATTACATCACCAAGCCAGGGAAAGCTGAACCCATTTTCTGCATGCCATAAAGAGAAAAAAGTCGCTGCACAAAAGCAAAAGATGCGTGCTTTCCCCTAAGAATATAACATAAGAGCTGTGCTGGATCAGACCAAAGGCCTATCTAGTCCATCATTCTGTTCCCACAGTGGCCATCCAGATGCCCATGGGAAGCTCAGAAGGACATGAACTCAATAGCACCCTCCTGCTCATGTTCCCTAGCAACTGGAATACATAGGCATACTGCCTCTAATACTGGAGGTAGGCAGACATGACTAGTAGCCATTGCTACTAGTCATGTCTGCTAGTAGCCATTGCTAATCCTCCATGAATTTGTCTAATCCCCTTTTAATACCATCCAATTTGGTGGCCATCATTACATCTCGTGGTAGCAAATTCCATAATTTAACTATGCGCTATGTGAAGAAGTACTTCCTTTTGTCTGTCCTGAATCTCCCATCATTCAGATTCATTGGATGACCCAAAGTTCTAGTATGATGAGAGCGGGAGCAGTTTTTCACTTATCCAGTTTCTCTACACCGTGTGTAATTTTATACTTCTCTGTCATGTATGAGACTTACTCACCCCCAAAGTTGTATAAAGGCATTATGATATTTGCTGTTTTATTTCGGATATTGTCTTTTCACAGCAGCTGCAAACGGTGTTAACCTTTTCATCAAGCTATTCATCTCAACCCAGGATCCCTTTCCTGGTCAGTCTCCACCAGTTTAGACCCCCCCCCCCATCAGCATGTATGTGAAGTTAGGATTTTTTTTTTACTCTAATGTAAATCACTTTACCCTTGCTTACCGTACATTGAACCACATTTGCCATTTTCATGCCCATTCCCCCGGTCTGGAGACATCCTTTTGGAGCTCTTTGCTGTCTCTTCTTGTTTTAACCACTCTAAATAATTTGGTCTGAATTTGGCCACTTCACTGCTCACCCTTATCTCCAGATTATTTATGAACAAATTTGTGAAAGGACTGCCAACCGGTCCTTTACTCAAGACCAGCCTTAGCTCTGACGTCTTGACACTGATTCTCTCAGGGCCTTGCCCTTGTCTATACACTGGATTTAGCACTGAACCAGAGAGGAACTACACACACACGTGTGGGGTAAAACCAAGAAAGTTTATTTAAGATAAACAGATTACAACAAAAGGTGGGAAATGAGGGAAGGAGAAAAGGTGGGGAGACACTTTGGTATACACAGTAGAGCTACAAAATAACAAAGCTAGTTCTTTTACTACATAACTACCCAGGCACTCTCTTTACCTGGGGTTTTTGTCCTCTTCAGGGCTTGCTTCAGCAAAAGCCCTCCTCCCGCGAAAGCGTGCAGACAACAACAACCAAAACCAAATGCCAGGGCAGGCAGTATAGATTCTTCCCCCCCCACCCCTCCTTTCAGTAGCTTAGGTGTCTTTAGCCAATCAGGATGAACTTCATCTGGGCCAGGCAGCGGAGGGGTGGCTCTTTGCCACATTTGCATGTGAATAGCTGTGGCACAGACTCTGAGGCGTCAGGGGCCATCAGAGGAACTATGTACATTTTGCCTTTCCCAGCCCCCAGCTGGGATTATACTTGTTTAAACGTGAGGAGGTGTGTGTGTGTGTGTGTGTGTGTGGTGCAGGAAACTCTTATGCTTTTTCTCCACAAAATTCAAAAGCACTGGTTCCAATACATATCCTCGGGGGACCCCACTGTTTGCATCCCTCCATTGCAAGAACTACCCATTTATTACTATTTTTTGCATCCTGTTCTCCAGTTACCAGTCCATAAGAGGACCTCTCATCTTATCCCATGACTGCTATGTTTGCACAAGAGACTTAACTCCTGTTTAGGCTTTCAGCTGAACATATGAGGGCTTAAAGTAGGTGGAGGGTGGGCCTGTGCATGCTGGCCCAACCCCCTACTTCTCTGTGCACACTGGCCCTGCCCCCTTCAGTTCAGACATTGCTGTGTTGAATCAGCAAGGCTTGAACAGGAGCTCTACTTGAATTTGCCTGAATGTGTGTAGAACTCTCCATGCACTCACAGACTATGCAAGGCAGTGACGCCGCCAGCAGTAGCAATATCAAAGGGGTGTGTGTCCCTTTCGGGGTGTCACAAGGGCAAAGAACTGCCAATTTTCCTCTGAGGAGAAGGTATGAGACTGCTTAACTGCTAAGTCCCAGTCTTGAGTCCTTCCTGGGAGACCTAGTGGCCCTTGAGAAAAGATATTGAAGAAAGACACTTGGGCTGCTTTAAAGTTTTTAGCCGGATATGTGCTAATGAGCTGGTTATTGTTTTATTTGTGGTGTGCTTGATTTGGGGCCTCTATTCTTTTACTGGTGGTTTGATATATTCCTGGGAGATTAATTTGTTAACCTGGGGACACCCCTATTAGTGCGGTCATGGGTTGGGGGGGGGTTAACAGGCTGAGGTCAAGTGAGAAGAGTTAGTGGTTCTGGGTGGCTCAGGACTGCATGGATGCTATGACAACCACGAGGCTGTTCAGTAGAGGCTGGTGGCTCCAATATCAGAGGGGCAGTGTATCCACTCCAGCTTGTAGTCTGAACTTTTAAGGAGCTATCCATGGTGCTGAACCTACCTTTGGGACAGGGTGGGGTTGGGTTCAGCACCATGGATAGCTCCTTTAAAGTTCACACTGAAACCCAGAGTGGATACACCACCCTACTGACATTGGAGTCACAAACCTCCACTGAGGCTGTCCCCCAGCATCATATGGCAGGGCACACTGTGCATGTCATTTTCTCAGTCAAGCAGCAGGATCTGAAGGTGGGGGGTTTAACATCTATTCCCTTGTCATGGTTTGAATTATTTTCCTGCTTAGGTTTAGATGTTCAGCAGCTCTTCCCCTTTAGTAGGGTGGGGGACCTATGGTCTATCCCTGGGGGTTAATAAATTCTGAAGGGATCTGGGGAATCTTCCTGCTCGCATGGCTGGTGCTCCTGTTGGTGCCCTGGTCAATGCTCTGTGATATACAGGCCTGTGGCTCATGCTGGCTCAGCTTGTCTGAGTGTGGAAAGCTAAGCAGGGTCAGGCCTGGTCATTATTTGGATGGGAGACCCTTCCTCTAGTTTCCTGCTCCTCTAGTTTCCTGCATTGAGCAGGGGGTTGGACTTGATAGCCTTGTAGGCTCCTTCCAACTCTATGATCTATTAATCTATACAGAGAGATGTCCCTGGCAGGTGACACAGTCATGCCTAAGCACTCGCTTTTTCTCTACAGAGTTCATGCAACTCCCTGGTACGTAGCTGAGCTGAAGGCAATGAAACAAGCAGGAAGATGGTGAGCCCATTATCAAGCCTATTCTGAGGTGGTAAGGGTAGCGAAGAATTTATTTTCTATCCTCATTGTGTTTTCAGTGTCAACCATTGGAGCTTTTCTGGATGGTGTGGGGCCTGTTACAATCTGGCCAAGAGAGAGAGAGAGAGAGTTGGTTGTATCCTCAGTGGCAAGTTATGTTATACATGGGATTACTCTTATCTATACCTGGTAAATATTTTCAAAAATGTAACACTCTGTTTTGTAAATTTTGGGGCGGTTCCTCCCCACCACAAATATCCTTGAAAAGGATGCAACTTCCAATTAAAGAAGGTGGGTTTGGTTTTCCGGGCCCTGCTTTATATCATTGAGCCTATTTGTTGACCTGTACTAAATTTTGGTCTTTCCCACTTATAGATTTTCCACCTTGGTCAGTTCTGAAATCTTCTTGTCTGGATCCTCTTTCCAAATGGATGAGATTAGGCTCCCAGCATACTAAAATGGATAGGTGTGGTGGATAATATCACAGCAATTACACTTTGATCCATTTTCTCATGCTAAATTGACATCATGACAAAATCCAAATTTAAACATTTGTAAGAAAATGTTTTTGTGGCAGACTTGGACATATACCGGTAAGTTGATTTTTACCTTGGATCAATTAGTGGGGGTTGATGATGAGTTTTTGTCATTTTTGACTTTGTGTGCCAAATATAATTTGCCTGTTACAGCTGAATGGCGATACTTGCAATTGCAACATTTATTAGAATCTAGATTTGGCCCTGCTGCTTTTATAGCTTCACAGTCTCCTCTGCTGTTGAAAGTACTTATTGTGGCTGATCAGTCGTATTGACCTACGATCCATGTTGATAAATACTTATCAGTGAATAAATATGATACACAGGGCCTTAAGCAGGAATGGAATAGGGAATTGGAATGTCCTACTTGGCCTAATTAATGGATTGTCGCATTACATCTGTATCTGAAGCATCAGTGGATCTTAGGTTACGTCTTATTCAGCAAAAACTCTTGTTTCGTGGACACAACATCTCTTTAATAAGGGTTTGTCTAAGTCAGCTAACTGCTAGTGGTGTAATACTGCCAATGCTTCTTTAATCATGTTTCGGCAAAGTCCAATAGTTGCCTCTTTTTGGGAGGAGGTTATAATACAGATAAATTTGTATTGGAACACTCTTTAATATTTACTGTTGCACATGCCCTCTTAATTATGTACCTGCTTTCTGGAAGTTAATGCATGGTCAGTGTAAATGGATTCTCCATGCCCTTTTGACAGCTAAAAGACTGATATTACAATATTGGAAGGATAAATCCTCACCTCCTATAATGCAATGGATTGAGGACCTAACAGTGCTTTCAACATCTGAACAAGTGGTATACAGATGCCACTCAGGAATGGACACATATATGGATACTTGGCCTGCCTTTGTTGAAGCTTATGTATAATTTTCCCCCCAGAAAGCTGTATTTTCGTGTGTGTGTGTGTGTGTCTGTGTCTCTGTGTGTGTGTCTGTGTCCATACATATTTCATATCTATTAACTGAATTTTATGTAGTTACATTTTCTTTTTATGGGTTTGTTTTGTTGAAATTCACAATAAAAATAAAGTTTAAAAAATCTCTACATCTCTTCATCAGGCAAGATGTTACAAAAAGCAGGTTTGTCCGGGGCAGGTGGGAATAAAGAGGAAAAAAACCTGACTTGATGGTGAAGTCAGTGTCTGCATGTTCGGAGTCCCAAGATGAAGTGGGGGTGGAGAGGTCTGCAGACATCCAAATTAGGCTCTGCAGATCATGTGATGGTTACACGATTGGATCTGGAGCTGCACCCAGAGTCACTGTGTCCCAAAGAGCTTACAATCTAAAATGTAATATAGAGGCGACAACAAATGGTAGGAAGGGGTAAACCGGGGAGGAATATGCCATTATTTCAGTCAAACATAACTTTCAGCCTACTTTCCCCACATTGTGCAGGGAACTCTTTGTTTTAAAGATCTCCCTCCCACTTTAAAAATGGATACCTCCATGGTGGCTTTGTTCTCGTTAGTAGTTTGCCAAAGAAATACTAATATTTAAGATATCTCTGAGTGTGCAAAGTGTTTCACAGGCCCACCCTGCAAGCTCCTATTTTTTCCACTCAGAAAAAAACATGTGGGCTCTATTGAACTTTATTAAGAAACACGAACAACAACACTGTGATTGAACAATAATGCCAGAATTATTATTTGGCCTGAGGTAAAAGAAGTCATTAAGAGGCTTGTAGCACCAACAGTGTCTCTTGAGTCCTTAAGAATTGTCACTAAGCAGTCTTTTGAAAACTCCAAAGTAAATTGTGGAGAAAGCCAACCTAAGCCCCCTGCCTGACACACACACACTCACCAAGGAGGGGGGAAGGAGACCCAGGGGGGGGAGACAGCCAGTCTCCACAGATGACAAAAGGGACAAACAACATCTGCATAGAATCACCCCAGGGGGGAAGGCAGGAAGCATCCCCAGGTTTGTCAATGCTCTCGCATATCAGCCCCATCTACATAAGACTTGAATACCTCTCCAGAGCAGACACTTCGGCACCCCTAAGAAATGGCCACTCAACACCATAGGATGGGACCATTAAGCAAGTGGCTTCAAAGGGACCCCATCCCACGGGGGGAGGGCGTCACCCCACCTGACCCAAAAGGCCGCCCCTCAGGGAGGGTGTCAACCCACCGGAGGGAGGGGCTACCTGAAACACCAAGGTATAAAACACCCTGCGCAAGGGAACTGGGTTGTTGGACCTGATCAGCAATCTTGCCCCATGCCTGGGGTAAGGGAACGAAGGATCGGCAACCCCGGGTAGCCGCACCCGGCACGCTCCAGCTAGCTGAAATCACTGGTCGCTTGGGTTGACCGGAGCCCTCGGGAAACCAAGCTGAAATCACTCACAAGCCGCTTGGGTAGACCGGGCCTCCGCCAGGAACCCAGCTAGCCGCTTGGGTAGACCGGGCCTCCGCCGGGAACCCAGCTAGCCGCTTGGGTAGACCGGGCCTCTGCCGGGAACCCAGCTAGCAGCGTGCGGTTGACCAGGCCTCTGCCGGGACCCGAGCTGAATTAACTTGCTGAGAGCCCTGAAATCACGGTGTCCTTAAGACTTCTTGCTTGCTACTTTGTACTGTACTGATAAGCTGTATTGCTGGCGTGTGTCTGGGTTTGTGAAGGTAATGTTGTAAATAAACTTGTTTTCTAAAAGATACTTCTGTGGCTATAAGTTATCCCTTTGTTCTGGGCTAAGGGTGATAGTCGCTGGGGATCTCGGAGAAGGCCACCCCAGGACTCGCTACCCCCTTAGCATTGAACCCACGCAGAAGACCAGGTTGTTGGTCTTCCACTTGGTGGCAGCGGTGGGATAACTTATTAGCCCAGAATATCTCCCAGACCCAAAGTAGCAAGAGCCTAAGGATCACCATGGGCGACCCAGAGCCTGACGGAGCGACTGGGGGAGCCGAGCCACAGCAGTCCCTGCCCCCAACCCCCATCACCCCGGGGTTGGCAGCGCTGATCCGGCAGACAGAGCTGCAGAGGGAGCTGCTGGCGAGTCTGGCCCAGGGTGCCCGCCCAGGGTGCCCGACCCAGGGGCCGCCCTATCCCAGTTCAGACAGATGGGAGAGAGGATGTGGTGCCCGAGGACCCCGCTCCTCTGGAGCCCCTGGAGCCCCTCAAGCTTCCCTCGGAATGGATGGCCCACGAGCAGGAGAGGATGGCCCACGAGCGTGAAATGATCCGGATGCAGATGAAGTTGGCCAAGCTGCAGCTCGAGGCGGGGAAAACTCCCCCGACTGTCCCCGCCGCTCCTCCCCCTCCATCGTGGGACCGCAAGGCGTTCCCCTACTACAAGCCAGGGCAGGATGTCCTGATGTTCTTCTCCATTTTCGAAACGGTGTGCCAGGAGCAGCGGGTCCCCGACAACTTGCGGTTGTCCGCCCTGCGAACCCAGGTCAGTGGGGACCTGGCCGACCTCCTCGGGGCTCATCTGCGGAAGACCCCGGCGAGCTACGAGGCGTTCAAGGCAACGGCCAGGCAACACTTCGCCCTCACCGCCGAACATTGCCGGCAGAGATTTCGAGAGGGTAGACCTTCCCCCGGGACCACCCATGTGGCATGGGCAGCCCAGGTGATGCATGTCTGTGAGTCCTGGGTGGAGGCTTCCCGGGCCTCCACCCTGAAGGAAGTTGTCGAGCTGATCGCCATGGAGCAGTTCTTCACCACCATCCCGAAGGAGCTGGCCACTGTCGTGAGGGATCAGAAGCCCCGTACCTGTGAGGCGGCGGGGATCATGGCCGACGAGATGGGGCTATACCGGACGGCCCCATCCACCAAGGGAAGTTCCGCGGCCGTGACTGAGAAGAAATCAGAGCCGGAGAAGAGCCTGCCCCGACAGCGCAAGGAGGCCCCTCGGACCAAGGGGAACCAAAACCCTCGGTCTGGGGTGTGCTTCCACTGTAACGAGATGGGACACCTGCGGCGGGATTGCCCCAAGCTCCAACCCAAGAACCAGGATGCCCGTCCCTCGCCGGGGAAAGTAGGACGCGTCGCGGGTGCTGCAGCCGCTCAGGACGACGACAGCGATAACGAGCGACGGTCAGTCCTCTCCCTCCCTGCAAGCATCCCCGAGGATCGCGGCGCCGAGGAGGATCTCCAAGAGTGGGATTCCTACCGTCCCGGACCCCGTGCATCGCTGTATCGCATCGCCTCCCCGGACCAGCTGAGATGGAGCCGCAAGCAATTCTGTGAGTCCATCTATATCAATAATGTTCCCCGGGTGGGGTATAGGGACACTGGGGCAGATGTAACGGCTCTGCCCCGGGACCGAGTAGAAAGGTCCCAACTTTTGTCAGGACGTACATGTACGATCAAACCCTATAACTCCCCCGACATCACCGTCCCCATCGCCCGGGTCCGGATCAAGTACCAGGGGTGGGAAGGAGAGATGGACGTAATCATCCATTGCCAAAAGGAGTGGGGCATCATCATCAGGAACGACCTCGCGTTCCGGGTGGCCAAAGTTAAGATGGGGGTCGTCACCCGGGGACAGGCAAGGCGAGGGGGGCCGCTCGTAACCGCACTGGTCCCAAAGCCTAAGCCCGTGCCCCCTCCACCATCCGGGGTGACCCCATCCCCTGCGAGGCACTCCGGGGAGAACCAGGCCATAGCGGAGCCCCCGAAGAACGAAGGGTTTGCCCAGATGGCTAAAGACTTTGGGACTCAAGCCCAATTCAAGGAAGCCCAGCGGCTGGACCCTTCCTTGCAGGAGTGTCGCGATCTGGCCAACCAAGACCCCTGGGGTATCCCTTGCCACCGAAAGATTTGTCTGGGACAATGGAACTTTTGAGCTCCCTTTGGCTCCCTTTGGCTCGAACTTTGGAGTTCGAGCCAAAGGGGGAAGTGGCACCGGAGCGCAAGCAAAGGCAACTGGTGGTTCCCCAACGGTACCGCTGCGCCGTGTTGCACCTCGCCCACGACGTGGCATGGGGAGGACACCTGGGGCAGAAGCGGACCCAAGCTCGAATCACAGAGGGGTTCTACTGGCCCATGATCGCCTCCGACATTAAAGCTTACTGTCGGTCCTGCGATGTGTGCCAGCGGGTGGGACACAATCGCGATCACCCAAGAGTTCCCCTTCAGCCTTTTCCGGTGGTGGGGATCCCTTTTGAACGGATTGCTATGGACATAGTGGGTCCCCTGAACCCGTCCACCAAGACGGGGAAGAAGTTTGTACTGACGGTAGTGGACTTTGCCACCCACTACGCGGAGGTTTTTGCGCTAGCCTCCATCTCTGCAGCCAGCCTGGCTAAGACTCTGCTCTCTCTCTTTGCCCGCTTAGGAATGCCCCGCACGGTCGTGTCGGACTGCGGCACCGGGTTCATGTCTAAACTGTTCCAGAAAATGTGGGACCTGGGGGGGGTTGACCATGTAACTTCGGTGCCTTACCACCACGAGATCAACGGACTGGTTGAACGCTTCAACCAGACTTTGGGGGAAGTGATCCAGGCGTACGCTAGCCGTCACCCGGGAACTTGGGACCAAGCCCTACCCTACCTCCTCTTTGCCTACCGAGATGCCCCGCAGGAAAGCCTCGGGTTTTCCCCAAATGAACTGATGTTTGGCAGAGAACTACGGGGGCCCTTGGCTTTGTTGCGGGAGGAGTGGGAGGGGGCTGCCGGCAGTTCGCCCGTGCCGGTTCACACTTTTCTGCGGCGGCTATGGGACACCCTCCACAGCGTTCGAGAAGCCGCCCAACAGCATCTGAAGGCAGCCCAGCAGCGGCAAAAGGAGCTGTATGATAAAACCGCAGTAGCCCGGACTTTTGAGGTGGGTGATAAAGTGTTGGTTCTGCGTACCCTCAAAACAGACAAGCTGTGTCTTAAGTGGGAGGGTCCGGGGACTGTAGTTGACAAACTTGGACCAGTCAACTACAAAATACTCTTTGCCGGGACTCCTGAAAAATGTAAAGTGCTTCATGTGAATATGTTGAAATTGTATGTGGACTGGTGCGGGAGTGGGCTGTGTGAAGGAACATAATGAGAAGGATTTCACTGATGGGGATCTGCTGGGAGAATGGGGAGATGGCGGGGGGATGGAAGAAATTTCACTGTCACCCGCCCTGTCTGAGGCTCAGCGGGAGCAAATGAAGCGGGTGCTGGATGAATTTGGGACCATGTTCTCAGACCACCCCGGGCGGGCCCCACTCATCCAGCATGCCATTCAAACGGGTGACAGCCCCCCTCTGCAATCTCTGCCATACCGGGCGGTGGGACCCCACGCTCAGGTCATTGCGGAGGAAGTCAAAGCCATGTTAGACCTAGGGGTGATCGTTCCTAGTTCTAGCCCATTGGCCACCCGATTGTCCTGGTGGCCAAAAAGGATGGGGGGGGTGCGGTTCTGTGTGGACTATCGGAAAATCAATAAGGTGACCGTCCCTGACCCCTACCCCATCCCCAACATGGATGTCTTGCTGGAAAAGCTAGGGATGGCCAAGTACATTACCACCCTAGACCTCACCAAGGGCTACTAGCAAGTCCCGCTGGACGCGGATGCTGCTCTCAAGTCTGCCTTTGTCACACACCTGGGTTTATTCCAGTTCACCACTCTTCCCTTCGGAGTCCGGAACGGTCCGGCAACCTTTCAGAGGCTGGTGAATGGAATGCTGAACGGGTTGGGAGAATTTGCCTGTGCCTATCTGGACGACATAGCTATCTTTAGCTCCACTTGGGAACAGCATCTGCAGCATGTCCGACAGGTCTTCCAGCGGATCCGGGATGCTGGGTTGACAGTGAAAGCAAAGAAGTGCCAGGTGGGGCTAGGGGAGGTTGAGTACCTTGGACATCGCGTCGGAGGGGGGAGCATCAAACCCATGGAAGCTAAGATCGAGTCGGTTCAGAAATGGCCCCAACCCGCAACCAAAAAACAGGTGCAGGCTTTTCTGGGACTTGCAGGGTACTATCGGAAGTTTGTGCCACACTTCAGTCAGCTAGCAGCCCCTCTGACTGATCTTTGTAAGAAGCGCCAACCGAACAGGGTCCAGTGGACCGCGGCTTGCCAGACCGCTTTCGACGGGTTAAAAGCCTGCCTCACGGCAGCTCCCATTCTGCAAGCCCCAGACTTCGAATCCCCCTTCGTTCTACAGACAGATGCCTCTGAGGCCGGGATGGGGGCGGTGTTATTACAGGAGAAGGTAGGAGAAGGGCTGCTTCCCGTTGCCTACCTGAGCAAGAAACTCCTGCCCAGAGAACGTAATCTTGCCACCATTGAGAAGGAGTGCCTGGCCGTGGGGTGGGCCATCACCAAGTTGCGCCCCCACCTCTGGGGGAGACAGTTCCACCTGCAGACCGACCATTCCCCCCTGTGCTGGTTAGATAGAGTCAAGGGCAACAACCAAAAACTCCTACGGTGGAGTCTGGCGTTGCAAGACTTTGACTTCGAAATTGAGCACATCAAGGGTAAGGACAATGTCTTGGCTGATGCACTCTCCCGGGCTTTCTCAGGTGATGGGCAAGTCGATGGGAAATTGGGGTGTGGGACCCCAATGCCATCTTTTCCCCGGGGGGGGAGATGTGGAGAAAGCCAACCTAAGCCCCCTGCCTGACACACACACACTCACCAAGGAGGGGGGAAGGAGACCCAGGGGGGGGGAGACAGCCAGTCTCCACAGATGACAAAAGGGACAAACAACATCTGCATAGAATCACCCCAGGGGGGAAGGCAGGAAGCATCCCCAGGTTTGTCAATGCTCTTGCATATCAGCCCCATCTACATAAGACTTGAATACCTCTCCAGAGCAGACACTTCGGCACCCCTAAGAAATGACCACTCAACACCATAGGATCAGGGCCGGATTAAGCTAGGGGCTGTTGGAGCTGCAGCTCCAGGCCCTTAACAGAAAATAGGCCCGCAATTATAGGGACAAGCGGCGATTTTTTCCCCCCTTCGGAGTTAGCTCTGATCGTTATCATTCAGCATAATTAATGATTTTTTCAAGATTAGAAAGGTGTTCTAAGCACATCTGCATTACAGGCTTGAGGCAAGACCTAGCAAGAACTGTTGTTCTCAAATTAGCATTTCAGTAGCTTTGCATTTCAATCACTGTTACTACATTTCTTTGTGAGAACTTCTAGCACATGGGGGGCTTGCTAGGGTCTGTAATATTCAGATTTAGAAGGGACCTCTCTCTCCAGCCTCGAGCAAAAGATCTTTCTGATTCGCAGCTCAATTGTTCAAATGCTAGTTTAACAAAAAAAACAAAAACAAAGCAACAAGAACAACACAATTATTCTTGGTCAAGCAAAGCTTCCTGGCTTTTTGTTGTGGCTGCTTTTTTTTTTTTTTTAATAAATAATTTGGGGGAAATTGGGAAGACCCTTACTGATGAGCTGCAGGAGTTTTTGCTCCGTCAAGCGACCCCTCTCTGCCCACCCGCCTCCAAAATCTCCACCATGACTTCTGCTTGCTATGGGACAAACCTCTGGAATGGTCTTTACCTGCCGCTGGTCCTGATGGCCCTCCTCTGCACAGGTAAGGTTCAAAAGTTTGACTCTTTTGATCTGTAAGTTCTCCTTCTCCTTTTTTTCTGTAAAAGGGCTTTCCCTCTTTTGTGAGCCAAACTGAACGTAAGGGCTGTGTGTTTGTGGGTGTGGGTGTCTGCCTTTTGGGGGTGTTGATCCTCCTGCCGCCTGCAAAATGTCACCTGCTTGGCTAATACTGTGTGTGTGTGTGTGTGTGTGTGTGTGTGCACGTGCGCTTTCATGGGGAATTGTGTGGCATTTTAAGTTTTATTTTGAAAAACCCCAGAGAACAGAGTTCACCAAATATCCCTCTTGGATATTTTGGACTACAGTTCTCATTTGCCTCAGGCAGCATGGCCAGTGGCTGGGGAAGATGGGAGCTGGGGCCCCAAACATTTGGAAGGGCCCCGGTTGGGGAAGACTGCCCTAGAGGTTAAAAAACGTGGAGGTACTTATCAACGATATGTGATGAGTTTATTGAACTGATTGGTCAGCAAGTGCTGCAGCAAATCATAAACGAGATAAAAGAAGCCAAATATTATTCAATTTCTGTTGACTCCACCCCTGACATAGCACATTGTGATCAACTAACAATTATATTTCGCTATGTACTACCTAGTGGTCCAGTGGAGCGTTTTACGAAATTCATTCCAATGCACGGACACACTGGTATGGAGCTAGCAAACATTATTTTGCAGTTCATGGATGAAAATGGAATTTCCATCAAAGACTGCAGGGGTCAGTCTTATGATAACGGATCTAATATGAGTGGCAATTTGGGGGGAAAAACCCCACTTGCTGAATACATTCCTTGTTGTGCACATTCACTTAATCTTGTTGGACAAAATGCCGTAAACAGCTGTCCAGTTGCAGTTTCGTTCTTTAATTTTGTGCAGCAGTTGTATTGTTTTTTTTCTGCTTCAACTCATCGATGGAATCTGTTAACAGATAGTTTCAAACTATGTGGTATACCGACATTAAAAAGGTTATCTGATACACGTTGGTCTGCTCACCATGATGCTGTGAATGCCTTACAAAAAGGCTATAGTACTATCAGAGATGTCCTTTCAAATATTATGAATGATGAATCCACAAAGGGAGAGGTCTGTTTACAAGCAAAGGGCCTAAATAATGTCATGGATCAATTGGAAACTGGAATAATGATTGTTGAAGTATGGTCTGTCATTTTACCAAGGTTTCACAGAACCAGTCAGTGTCTCCAAGATGCAAAATTAGATCTGCATACAGCAACAGACATGCTGAACTCTCTAAAGGATTTTGTGCAGTCTCTCCATTCTAGATTCTCTGAATTTGAACAGCAGGGTAAAAATATTTCCGGCTGCGAGGAGTACCAGCTACAACGTGGAAGGAAAGTGAAAAGAAATAGGAGGTGGGACTATGGTGATGCAGAAGATGCTAATGCTGATATGACACCCTCTGAGAGGTTTAAAGTGCATACCTTTTATCCTATAATTGACCAATTGACAGAATCACTGAGGCACAGGCAAGCAGCATACAATATAATTCAAGAAAGATTTGGATTTCTATCAGAAATATGCACTCTAGCAGCTGATAGTCTACGTTCCAGAGCCACTACACTAGTGTCAAAATATCCTGAAGATCTTGAACCCCTGTTTGCAGACGAAATTGTACAGTTTTCATCTATTTTCAAAATGTACCAATCTTCCACTGCAAATCAAGACATTCATGGGAGTCAAGAAACACAAATGTACAAGTTTATGATTGCACAATCTCTAGTCGGTGCATTTCCAAATACATTTGTGACCCTCCGCATGTATTTGTGTTTAATGGTCAGCAACTGCAGTGGTGAGCATTCATTTTCAGCATTAAAACGTGTGAAAAATGAACTAAGGTCTTCCATGGGTCAGGAGCGTTTAAATGCGCTCTCTCTGTTGTGCATTGAAAATGGTTTGCTGAACGAGCTTAATCTTGATTCTACAATTGAGGAATTTGCAAGTAAAAAAGCAAGAAAAGTTAATGTGTAATTTTATTTTAATCTACCAGCTTGATTCATTTAGTTTAAATGCAGGTTAGAGTTCAGTGAATAACCTGTTTGTGTGTTTAAAACTAGTGGTTGCTATTTATTTCAAGAGTTACTCTCTGCACCATAATCATAACGCAGGCTGTATTGATTATGATGCTTTAATAATAATAATAATAATAATAATAATAATACTTTAAGGAACAATTTTTTATGAGCCAAACATCATACACTTATATTTAAATTGTTTATATGGTTTATGTTTATTTAAAAATGGTTGTTCTGAATGTTCTATTTATAACGGTTTTATTGAGTTAACAAGCTTATTGTTTACAAAAAAAGAAATATTTTCAATATGTTTCTGTTTTGGCACTTTAATGGTAATTAAAATATTTAATTTGTTTTAATATAAAATTGCGTCTTCATTTTATTTATTTCCATAAAAAGACCCACCAAAATCCTCAGCACCAGGCCCATAATGCTCTTAATCCGGCCCTGCATAGGATGGGACCATTAAGCAAGTGGCTTCAAAGGGACCCCATCCCACGGAGGAAGGGCCTCACCCCACCTGACCCAAAAGGCCGCCCTTCAGGGAGGGTGTCAACCCACCGGAGGGAGGGGCTACCTGAAACACCAAGGTATAAAACACCCTGCGCAAGGGAACTGGGTTGTTGGACCTGATCAGCAATCTTGCCCCATGCCTGGGGTAAGGGAACGAAGGATTGGCAACCCCGGGTAGCCGCACCCGGCATGCTCCAGCTAGCTGAAATCACTGGTCGCTTGGGTTGACCGGAGCCCCTGGGAAACCAAGCTGAAATCACTCACAAGCCGCTTGGGTAGACCGGGCCTCCGCCGGGAACCCAGCTAGCCGCTTGGGTAGACCGGGCCTCCGCCGGGAACCCAGCTAGCAGCGTGTGGTTGACCGGGCCTCTGCCGGGACCCGAGCTGAACTAACTTGCTGAGAGCCCTGAAATCACGGTGTCCTTAAGACTTCTTGCTTGCTACTTTGTACCGTACTGATAAGCTGTATTGCTGGCGTGTGTCTGGGTTTGTGAAGGTAATGTTGTAAATAAATTTGTTTTCTAAAAGATACTTCTGTGGCTATAAGTTATCCCTTTGTTCTGGGCTAAGGGTGATAGTCTCTGGGGATCTCAGAGAAGGCCGCCCCAGGACTCGCTACCCCCTTAGCATTGAACCCACGCAGAAGACTAGGTTGTCGGTCTTCCACTTAAATATTCGTATTCCCTTACAGTATGTGCAAAATATCCCTTTAATAAATTACTTGTTTAAGGCATGACTAGCTGGAGAATGCTGGGAGTTGTAGGACTTTTTTTCTGTCTAAACATGCTATAGGATTTTGCCTCTACTAGTGTTGGTTCCCATTTCACGCCTAAGCCTCTTATACCAGGTGGTTTTAAAGTGTCCTAACAGAATTGGTGGCAGCAGAAAAGGGTCAGCACAATGGCTTATATCTGTAGGCATATTCAAAGATGTCTCTTTAGCAGTTTGGAAACCATCTAGCTGCCTGATTGGACTAAATGTTCTTCCAATCACACATAGCAGAACTATGCATGATTGGATTATTTACTTTAGTGTAAGCGCACACAGCCCCCATTTGGATTGGGACCAAGGTGCTCCAGGTGGGGGTTTTCAAGCTTTCCTGCTGCTCCCATTTTTATCTCCAAATTCCACCCCCCCAAGGGGGGGATTAAAAAACAAAAACAATCTCCACTGATTCCAATGAAGTTTTTTGTTTTGTTTTTTAAACCATTGTGGGGTGGTGAAGGTGGAACTTTGTGATGGAAGGGGGAAAGCTTAAATCTGCCTCCCTCCTGGAGTGCCATGGACCCAGTCCATTGGGGTTACACAATCTTACACTAAAGTACTACTTCTTCAGAAAATACAGACTGCCCATGCACCCAAATCCCGCAGTGGCAGTCCACAGTTTATTTCAGTGCATGTTGTTGCAAGCACTCTTTCTTGAGGCTGAGCTACACGCTGTGGACCAAGTGCAGGGCCCCCAACCCCATCTTTCACCCGTTGCCTTACTTGTGGGACTGTGGGAGAGGATTTGTAGGTCAGCAGCTGCGGGGCAGGGGACACATTATTCATCCCGTGACCCTCGATTCTCCTCTGAAAAAAGACCTTCTGTCTGCCCGAGAGCCCTGGAGAGCTGATCTGGTCAATGGTCAGCAGGAGTGGTGCTGGGTACCGAAAACATCCAGGGCTCAGGCCCACAGGACAAAAAAATGCACACATTTGCATCTGCTGATGTGCACTGAAGTGTGTGTGTGTGTGTGTGTGTGTGTGTGTGTGTGTGTCTGTAAAGAACCCTGTCTCCGCTATTTGTAAAAAGGGCTGCATGGACAGGGGAGAGGAGGGTGTCATGCCCCTGCCCATAGGTGAAGCGTTATAGCAGTAAGTATGATACAGGCCTGTGGCTTACGCTGGCTCAGCTTGTCTGAGCGTGGAAAGCTAAGCAGGGTCAAGCCTGGTTGTTACTTGGATGGGAGACCCCTCCTCTAGTTTCCTGCATTGAGCAGGGGGTTGGACCCTAAGGACTTGTAGGCTCCTTCCAACTCTATGATCTATGAAATCTATTAAATCTATGTGAGGGGAGGGGGGAGTGTGAGAGGACTGTGGAATGTTGAGATGTCTGCTGATTGGCTGATTCTGGAGTGAAGGAGAGAGGGGGGAGAGAGAGGGTAGTCTGAAGTCTGGAGTTTGAGAGAGGGTTGAGAAGTTGAGAGAGACAGAGAAGGGGGGGAGTTTTCAACATTTAGAATCCATTAACATTATCTATTTCCCTACCCTTAATTGTGATTGAATAAACTTGTTTCCTTTTAAAACATAAAAGGAGTGTTCTGAATGAGTTACCCTGAAAGGGTTGGTGGCAGCGGAGATTAAGAGTGTTGATTTTTGAAGCGCTTGCAGAGGTGGCGGCTGGTGGGCTGGGCAAGGTGGAGACAGTGTGGGGGCCTGACAGGTGGTGGCAGAATTGGGATTTGACCATAGTAAAGCTTCGGGTTTGAATCGGTGTGGGGTGGCGTGACAGGTGGTGCATATGTGGTGGAATATGAATCCTAAGAAAGAGGGATTTGATTCCTAAACCTGGAATAAATCTCTGAGGAGGAAAAGATCCAGTTTTAAAACGCTATTGTGAGGGAAAACATTCAGAGGCAGGTGCTAGCTGAGGTCAGAGGCCAAGTCTGCTGTTACAGTTACAAGTCTCTATGTGAAGAAGCTTAAGTCTCTGCAATAGGGAGGGAAATTTGTGAGAGAAATTAAACAGTACTATAATCCAGGGAGGCAGAAATTAGGAGTTCGAAAAAGGAAGCCCTGATTGAGAAATGTAAACAATTGAAGTTACAACATGAGGGGGAAACGGTGGAGGAGTTGAAAGTTATGTTAATTAGATACCCAGCACAAGAACCTGAGGGAATATTGGAAAGAAATCCTAATCCAGGTGTGGCAGATCCGTTATTTAGAAATCCTGAGAGAACAAAACATATTAAGGGGGAAAGAAATGGAATTAGAGGCAGAAAAGATGAAATTTCAAGCTGAGGAGATAGAACAAAGGGAGAAGGATCCCCAATTAGAGGCAGGAAAGATGAAACAAAGGGGGAAAGAACTGCAAATTGAAATGGAGAGGGTCAGATTGGAACAACAGCGAATCCAAAATGAGGAGAAATGGAAGGCTGTTGATAGTGAATCTTTGAAAACTAGAAAGATTTCACCAAAAGACTTTAGCCCTTTCACCTCAGGAGATAATCCAGAGCTATTCCTGAGCAATTTTGAGAGAGCAGCACGGGCCTGGGAGCTCCCAAAAGCAGGGATGGGGACTCGGACTCGAGGACTCGACTCGTGAGTCGGACTGAGTCCCCCCTCTGACTCGACTCGGACTCGAGTCCCAATATTTTTAATGGGACTCGAGACTCGACTCGGGACTCGAGACCAAGGACTCGTCAACATCCCTGGGCTGTTGACGAGTCTTCTGGCTGTGCCAGAAGGAGCGCGATCATCGGTGAAGAGCGCATGGAAGCGAGGCGCGCCGCTGCTCGGCCACTATGGACAGCTACCAGGAGCGCAGCCCCAACGATGTGTTGAGATTTATTTTGATTGATGTGTTGTGGGGGGGGTTGGGTTAGGGTCAGACATTTTGGGTTTGGCTGCCTCTGCCTGCCTGTTTGGGGTTCCCTGCCTCCTCTGCCTGCCTGGTTATTTTGGGTTTGTCTGCCTGGTCTGTTCTTGCCAAAATCAGTTGCAGAGTTTTGAAATAAAAAGGCACACTTGTGCCTAGAATTTATTTAAGCCACACATCTGAAGTAGCCTTATTTTGTTGGGGGGAAACCCCATTGATTTTAATAGGGACTCGTGGAGTCAGTTTTGGGAGTGACTCATGACTCATGACTCGTGAGTCACAATTTTGGACCAAGGACTCGGACTCGAGACTCGGGTCCAAAGACTCGTGACTCGACTCGTGACTCGAGACCAAGGACTCTTCAACATCCCTGCCCAAAAGCAGAATATATGCATTATATTCCTAGTTTAATTAAAGCTGAGCTGGCAGAGATATCCAAACTTTGCCCACAGATAATCCTACAATTTATGATATGTTTAAAGAAGCAGTATTTCAGAGATTCAGGTTAGGGCCTGAACATTTTAGAAAGGCATTTAGAGCTTGTCAGTTCCAGGAGGGAAAATCTTACATGGATTTGGGACCAAACTTGACCAATCTGTGGAATAAGTGGATGGACACTGAGGGAGCTACAGATCTGAAGAGAGTGGGGGAGCTAATTTATTTATTTATTACATTTATACCCCACCTTTTTTCCTGCAAGGAACCCAAGGCGGCTTACATAATCCTCCTCTCCATTTTATCCTCACAACAACCCTGTGAGGTAGGTTAGGCTGAGAGTCAGTGACTGGCCCAAAGTCACCCAGTGAGTTTCATGGCCGAGCAGGGACTAGAACCCGGATCTCCCAAGTCCTAGTCCAACAATCTAACCACTACACCACACTGGCTCTCAATGGTTTTGGATCAATTTTTATTCAGATTACCAGCTGAAATAAGGTTATTAGTGAAAGACCAAAAGTTTAAAAACATTTCTGAGGCAGCTGCGTATGCTGACCGGCTGACACTGAACCATGGGGGATGGTCAGGCCAGGAGTTCCAAAGTGGCTCTTACAAGGCAGTTGTCAAAAGGGATTCTAAAGGGCAGTTTAAAAAAGAACTGCTAAAAGCCTCACAGATAAACCAGGTGCCCAAGAGTGAGACCACATATAAGGCACCATATAATACTTCTCCTAATAAAGATCTGGATAAGAGGTGTTTAAAATGTTTAAAGTGGGGCCATACAGAATACAACTGTGTAGAAAATAAAGCAAACACAAGTCCCAGTGTCTCAGTGAAAACTGTAAAGGTGGAAGAAGCCAAGAAAATACAGTTTTGTCATGTAGAACTTGAGGGAAATCAAGACTTAGATTCTGATCTCTATGAGTTGGTGACTTTGAATAAGGAGAGGGTGTTGGCTTTCTTGGATACAGGAGCTAGAATTTCCCTCATAATGAATGATTGCGTAAAACCAGGCAATATAAACCCCCGAGAAGACAGTAATAATAAGAGGCATGAAAGGCAAGCCATGCGAAATTCCTCTGGTAAAAGCTAAAATCGTGTGGAAAGGAAAGGAGGGTATTCATGAACTGGGAGTGAATGATGGCCAGGATACTCCTCTCATAATTGGGCGAGACTTGATGAGGGATGGTGCCCAGATTGTAGTAGTGTATTTATGGGAGAAGTAATGCAGTGTCTGTGGAAGTGCTGTGGGGTGAAGCATTTAAAAAGCACAGTTTACCATCTAGCCACAAATGGGCTGAGAGAATAAACGCAGTGCTAAAAGGGATGATTAAATCCTATATGCAAACCCACATAAATGATTGGGATGAGTGGCTGGGATGTTTTCTCTTTGCCTATAGAGAAGTCCCACAAGAGTCCAGCGGATTCAGCCCTTTTGAGCTGATGTTTGGGAGAGCGGTGAGGGGCCCCTTGGAGTTGCTGAAAACATCTAGGGAGGGGGCACTGGAAGAGAAAAACTCCTCAGCAGTGGCATATGTGGTGGAACTGAGGGAGAAAATGGAAGAAATGATGTGGGTGGTGAAGGAGAATATAGGGGCAGCCCCAGAAACCCAGAAGTGGTGGTATGATAGGGGAGCCAGGGAGATCCAATATGTAGTTGGAGATCTAGTAATGGCATTCCTGCCTAGGCGTCATGATAAGATGCAAGCCAACTGGGAGGGACCCTATATTGTAAGAGATAAGTTGGACACCTTAACCTACACTATCTCTAAAAACACCAGTGACA
This sequence comes from Shinisaurus crocodilurus, assembly GCA_021292165.1. NCBI lineage: Eukaryota > Metazoa > Chordata > Lepidosauria > Squamata > Shinisauridae > Shinisaurus > Shinisaurus crocodilurus. Next base: position 133,484,992 of record CM037878.1, read on the forward strand.
AAGCCAAATCAGTCCACGTAAATATGCTAAAGCCATATAGGGCAAGAGAGAACAGTGTGCAGCAAGTGGAGGCTTTATATGATGGATCAGAGCTGCAAGTGCCAGATCTGGTGCAGGAGAGCAAGGAAGAGGGAGGAATCAATCAAATCTTATGGGACAAGAGGGTGGATGACATAGAACATTTGGGAAGGCAGGAAAAGAAAACCCCCAGAAAAAAACCACATGTAAAGGACACACTTTTACTCCAGCAAAGAAAATGGAAGAAGAAACCTCGGTAAAGCGCCGAAGAACCTTCAGGGGAGTGACCATGGTTCCGCACACTGGCGATGCTGTGGTCTGTGGGCATGGATGTGGTCTATGACTTGACTGTGGTTTGGGGGGATCCCCCATAAAAATCCACAAGACCCATGGGAATCCATGCCTCAGATCCATGCTTTCATGCCGGTTCTGTGCTTTTTATGATTGTCTGTGGCGGTAGATGTGAATCTGTGACTGGATGGTGGTTTTGAGGTTATCCCTTGTGAAAATCATATGAAATCCAGAGGATTATTTTTTTTTAAAATTGTGAATCCAACTAAATAAACCATGCATCACAATATGTTGTAAATCTTCAGTGGCCTCCTTCCATGGAACAGGATCCTGGGTAGTGACAGATGTGGCAGCTGCCAGAGAGTGTGCTCATAGTGTTTGTGCAGGAGGATGCTGGCGGCGTGGGCACGAGGGCTCTTGGCGGCGTGGGCAGGAAGGGTAATCTTAGGGTTGGGATGGGCAGGAGAGGTGCACATGAGTGGAGAGGAGGGGCGGACGCAGGAGGGGCAGGATTGATCCTTGTGCAGTGGTGGCGGGGAAGTGGGGTTCTTGTGGAGCTGAGATGGTTCTAGATCTGTTCTAATACACTGTGTAGGATTGCAGCCTTAATGCAAACTGATGGCCATTCTGACAGGCAATTTGTCCAAATTAGCTACAGCACAAATATATTTTACAGTGGGCTACAGTCCAGGGTTGTTGTGAGGTAGCCTTTCAGTCTCAGCCCAATTGTCCTGCCTGCAATAGTGCTACAATACAATAGGATTGTAACACACACTCTCAGCTGCAGCCCAAACCCCTAACGCAATACTCAAAGTAAACTGCACTGCATGGTTGTCATAAGGCACTCCCTTCCAGCCATAGCCTCCTCCAACCTTAAATCTGGGGACTGATAATGAAGTTTATTGGCACTGGCAAGACTATTTTTAAATAGCCTTGAGAAACTCAGAAATGTTCCTTTTGATTCACATGAAATTACATCTGAGTTAGAGTGTGTGCTCCTCCCGTCTTTGTCGATACTGTTTGTGGAGGGGCTGAGTGTGTTATATATTCCTCTGCCCCATCACAGCTATCTCATCATCTTGAATTTATCCACTGAGTTCTATGGGTGGTTCAACTTGCCAGCATGGCTGCCTCTGCTCGTTGTATTCCTTTTTAAAGAATACACAGCCACCTCTTCTAAGGTCGCCATCCCCTAAACAAGGAATAAAACATTAACCGCACAAATAATCCCAGGTAGAGTTGAAAATCCTCTCCTTTTGTCCACATTTGAAAAGAAAATGTAAAGTAGAGTACCAGAGAAATCTCCTTGATGATGATCCCTCCCCCCCCCACCCCGGCCATGGGTTTTCCTGTCAGCTATCTGTGAAGAAAGCTGTCAATGTAGGCCCTGGGGACTAAATGCTTTGCTGGTTGCTTCTGGATACAAGACCATTCTGGAGTGTTCTGAAGAGGAAAAGGGCCTCAAACGGAGGGCACTCTGATAGGTCTCTCTGAACACACGGGTGCCTGTAGGTGCTGCACTGAGGACCCCCCATAGTGTCCATCTGACTAGGGTTGGGTGGGGTGCAGCGATTAGCACGGCCAGCAGCTGCAACCATCTTAGTCATGCTGTCATGACAGAAGGACATGAACAGCAGTAGAGTTTGTTTTGTGACTTTCCCCCATTAGGTTTATGGAGCTCAAGTTCGTGGGATCTTGACGGAAAAGCCTTTGCAACAATGCAGCAATGCCAATGTTGGTGTGGCCCCCGCCATGTGTGAGCCCCCACTCTTATGTGTGGCTCGGGGCAATTGCCCCCTGTGCCCCCCATAAAAAGGCCCAAAGGCCATCAGAAAATTGCATTCATTCCCCCCAATCACCCCAAATTAAAGATGTTGTTGTCTGTGTGTGTGTGTGTGTGTGTGTGTGTGTGAGAGAGAGAGAGAGAGAGAGAGAGAGAGGGAGGGAGGGATGGATAGACTGCAGTTCAAGGCAGACTGGGTACAGACACAGAGAGCTGGTGAGGGAAACGTTCCCCAACGAAATCTGGTTGTTTGTGCAAACCTACTGACACCCAGAATACTTAAGCCTGCTTCCTGAGACCAGTTTTCTTTGGAAAAAACCACGTGGGCATTTTATACCCCCAAAACGTTGCTTTGTTTTGGGTACATACAGGACACACCAATGGTAAGATCAATAGGTTCTGGGGTCATAATGCCCCACACTGGGGACTTTCTGGAAAGAAAATGGAAGTGGCAAGAGTCTGAAATTTGGGGACATTATGCTGGTGACAGAATACAAGCATGTCATGGGACAACAATGTTGCATGTCTAGTTCACTCTACAATTTGCAATGTCAAGTGTGCTTGGGAATGTTTGTATGCCCACCTGGAGGAGGAGGGTTCTAATTCTCCTGGATCTTTTTGGCAGTTTTCAATACTGTCAGCCAGGCATGGTTTCCTGATGGAAGGGTTGTCTGAGTTGGGTGCATGGGTGGTACAGCCTTACAGGGGTTCTGCTTGGGTGCCCATTTCCAGAAGGTGGTGCTGGGGACTTCTGGTCGACCCAATGGCTTTGATTCGCATCCCATGGGGCTCCATCTAATCCTGTCCCTCATGATATTTCACAAAGGCGAGATCCCAACTGGGGACTGCCGGATATCTAGCTCCGTCTTTCACCCACAATGCTACACCAGCTGTTATTATCATGGCTGCTGTTCTGAAAACTGAATTTTTGTTGTTGCTGCCTGCAACAAATTGTGCAAGAAAGATCTGTTGCCTGCTAAAGGATGTTTGAAATATGTCAAAAGGTGTCTCACCTGATTGATGACCTATGGCATGGGCAGGAAGAGTGATGGCAGGGCCATACCTGAAGAAGGGTTCTGGTGGCAAGGGGCGAAGGACACAGAAGGAACTCTTGGGGTTGGGAGGGGCAGGAAGGGTACTCTTGGGGTCGGGAGGGGCAGGAGGTTTTCTTCTGGGGTGGAGGTGGGAGTGAGCTGTGGTTCTGGGGTCATGGCAGAAGGGAGGGTTGGCTCTGGGATCATGGAGGGAGGGAGGGCCGGCTCTGGCATTCTGGTCAGAAGCAGGGGTGGTTCTGGGGTCATGGCAAGAGTGACCGGTGGTTCTGGGGTCATGGTATTTGGGAGGGGTGGTTCTGGGGTCATGGCGGGAGGGAGGGGTGGTTCTGAGGCCGAGCCAGAAGTCGGGTGTCCTTCTGGGGCCGAGGTGGGAGGGAGGGGTGGTTGTGGGCTCATGTCAGAAGGGAGGGGTGCTTCTCGGGTTGAGGCGGGAGGATGGGGTGGTTCCAGGGTTGAGGTGGGAGGGAAGGGTCCTTCTGAGGTTGAGGTGGGAGGAAGGGGTGGTTCCGGGGTCAAGGCGGGAGGGAGGGGTGGTTTTGGGGTTGTGGTGAGAGTGACCATTGGTTCTGGGGTTGTGGTATTTAGGAGGGGTGGTTCTGGGGCCGTGGCGGGAGGCATGGGTGTTTCTGGGGTCATGGCAAATGTGAGGGGTGGTCCTGGGGTCCTGGCAGGAGGCAGAGATAGTTCTGGGCTCGTGGTGGAAGGCAGGGGTGGTTCCGGAGTTGAGGCGGGCGGCAGGGGTGCTTCTCGGGTCGAGGTGGGAGGGAGGGGTCAGGGGTGCTTGTGGGGGGATGGATGATGGCAGTGGTCAGGAGAGGAGGATTGACAGTCATGGTGATTGGGAGAGGGGGGCACATGGTGGGGGGAGGAGCAGTGAGGCTGGCGAGCCAGAGAGGCTCCGATTTTTCTTCTTGTTTCTGCAGAAGGAGAAAGAAAAGGGTTGTTGTTGTTTTTTGCTGCATTGCAGTGGTTCCGCTCCTACTTGCATGGCCAGCTCCAGAGGGTGGTTCTTGGGGAATATTGCTCGGCCTCATGGATTCTCCAGCACGGGGTTCCTCAGGGCTTGGTCTCATCCCTCAGTCTGGGCAGTTAGACTGGGAATTGGGTGGATTTCTCCTGGGACATACCTTTGAGTCCTACCAGAAAACTCCTCTGGTGCAAAACTGGGATTTGGGTGGCCCCCAGAGGGTTGGGTGAAAGTGAAAAAGTGGCTCACCCATAGGCACTAAAGGGGGGGATGTGAAAAATTGAAGATTTTGCTGAGGATGGGGGTGAATCACCAAAAACACCCCTTTCTCAGCAGAAGATCCCTCGCAACTTGGGTTTCTCTTAACCGATCAGGTTCTCTGACCTGTGAAGAGAAAGCTGGGAAGGGGGGAGGTTTTCAAGCCTGTGCTGGGCTGGGCACTCTATGGGAAGGGGGGAAGCTGGCTGTCACCCAAGAAAACTCCTCTGGAGCAAAACACATGGCCTAGAGTGGCCACTGACCTTGCTGAAGCGGAGCTTGGGTCACCAGCGAAGTCTCTTCTTTTCCACACTAAGGATGGGTTCCTGTAAAGCAAAGAAACAGCAACAATTATATCTGAAGGTGAGAGAGAGCGTTGGGGAGAGTGTTCCAAAATTGGGGGCCACATCATCCCTACGATGATCCCAGATGACCATTACAAATAAGGAAATGGTGCTATGAACCCCATAGTGAGCTTTGGGCCACCCCAAACGATACAGGAATGGAAATTAGCCTGGCCCAACCGTTCCTTTGGAAGCATGGCAACATATATACCAATTATATATTGGTTCAGAGATGTGGACGGTATCCCAGGTATACACAAACCTCTCATAGGCCTTTTAATGACAGCAGCAAAACTTCACTTAGCATATTGCTGGAAATGGAGTTCTGTGCCTTCCATAAAGGGACGGTAGGATCATGTGTCAGAGCTAATAGTTATGGGGGGAAAATCTTCTCACATCTGTTCGAATGATGATTTTTTTGAAAAATGGCATATCTTAACAAAAAGAAATATATGTGCAGAAGACCAGGGAGATTGAGATCCAGCTTCCAACCATTCTAATCTGCTAACATACTTGTTCGCATAGCCTTCCCCACCCTGGTGTATTGAACTACAAGTACTCCCAGCATTCCCATTCATTGGCCATGGTAGCCAGGGCTGATGGGAGTTGAAGTCCACAACATTTGGAGGACACCAGGATGGGGAAGGCTGTGCCAGAGGGTAAAGTTGTAGAGGGCCTAGGGGTGTCCAGTCCAGCTGATGCTTTGGTGCTTTTATTGTCAGTTGTCCAGGGTCCGGACCGAGGCATCATCCTTGTATGCCAGAAAAAGGAAAGGGGAGAGAATGGCGAACAAACACTGGGCCCTGCAAAGCAGGCATTAGACCTTCTCTGGTATAGATATCTGATGCTGTTGTTACAGTGGATACTTGATGTCCAGCACAGCTGCAGAATGTCTTTTCTCTTACCTTACGAGTGGTGGTGGGGGACACTGGCATCTGCAATGAACCAGAGCAAGAGAAATTAGAGGCAGGCAAGAAACAAGAGCTGGGAATCAAGCAAACCCCAACCTTGTGGAGGGAGGGTCCCATAGCTGAAGCACGGCAGGACACTTCATGCAGGGCCCCCAGCTCCATCCCTCGCAGGGACTCCTTGATGGATTTAATATTAACAAGGCAGCTTTTTATGGATCATACTTACTGGGTGTAGAGGGCAAGGGTGGGTACACAGGTGAAGGTCAGGGGGGTGACTCCATCTTCTCTTTGAAGAACCTGTTGGAGTCAAATGTATTTCGAGCGTTAATTCTCGCACTGCTTCAGGAGGATTGCAGCAGGAATAAGGGGGCCTTAAACGCCAGGACCCCCTGAGCTCCGATGAGGCCCCTTTAAATATTCCCAGTGGAGATTGGGGCCACGATCAGAGCTGGTAAGAGGAGAGGCCTCCATGTCATCCGCCCACTTCCTGCATCAGCCCTCTTCTGCCAAGAGCACCATCTTTCCAGCTACTCGTTTAAGGGCAGAGCCAGCCCAGGAATCAAGTCCAGAGAGGCAGCAGCCACCTTGGGAGTCAGACTGGGGGCACCGCGTGAGGGTGGGGAATGGTCCGTGATGCACTTCCTTGCCTGTATTTGCCCCGTGGACTAGAGTGGCTCTGGCAAAGGATGAGCAGGGGGCTCTTACAGGACCCAAGAGAATTGGCACTACCTGGCAGGGGACAAGGAGGCAGCCAGACCCCTTCTGGGGCACAGACCAAACATACGTAACAGTAACACTCTCTTACCTGGAGCATTTTCTTTTTCCTTGTGGAGCAAGCAGCCCTGTGGACAGCAGGGGAAAAAAATCTGTTGGAGAAAAAACCCAGGAAGAGCGTCAGAAACACAGAATTAATGTCATGGGCAAGAAGCTTGATGTGAACTCTCTGTCTCCGCAGCTCTCCCAACATTCTTCCTGGGAATGTCTGAAATCTTCTGAGCCCCTTTTGTAATTTGGCTGCTGTTACATTTCTTGAAAAAAGAAAAAGAAAAGAGGTGCCGAAAATAAAACCTTCGGCACCATGTTTTGAGTTGGGCAAACTCTTCCTAGACGGGAGGCTGACAGATGGGTGCTCGAAACATCCTCCAAGGCCGTTCCTTCCTTGTTATTAGGGCTTGATGCCTTTTCTAGGCAGAGATCCTGTCTCCTAAAGCAGGCTAACTAAGATGTGCAAAGGGATTCCTGAAGAATCTCCAACTTTCTCTGCTGGATATGACCTTCAGGAGTCCATCTTGCTTCCCACAATAGCCAAGGAGAGGCCCCCAGAAGCCCACAACTAAGCTTTCCCCACAGAACATGCCCAGGAGCAGGTATTCAGATAGACTGCCTGTGAAAATGGAGGTTTTGTAGCTGCTGCCCACTTACTTCCTCCAGGGCTGGCTAGTTTTAAGGGGCCCTGGATAAAACATTTGGAGCTGAAGGAGGATCCGGGAGCGGGAGGGGAGAGATACTGGCTGGCCCTTCTTCAAATGCCAGTTCTAGGGAAAGATCTCCAAAATACATACCAGCTTTCTCCACGTCACCCTGCAGGTCTGGCGTAATGGCCGAAGGTTCCAGTGTCAGGCCAACTGTCCCCTGAAGCTTTCTTTGGAATTCTCTGTCTCCAGGGACACTGGAACCCCAGCATTGTGACATGACTGGCTGCAGGGCCCAGGCCGAGGTGGCTTCTTGGAAGAGGCTGACCACTGGAATCAGAGGCTGCCACAGAAAAGGCATGCCTAGATAGGAAGGGGTTTTTTGGATTTTGAAAGGGATCGATTAAATGGAGCGATTCCAACATGGCCAACACAGGGGCTCATCACCCACTTTGCTTTGCACTGAGGTTAAGAATTTTAACCGACTGTGGAACCTGCAGGCTGAGACCTTCGTATGATAAAAACTGGCAGCTACTGAATAAAATGTAGTTGTTTAATGAGATTCTCTTATGTGAACTTTTTAAATATATGAATAATTTTGTTCTAGACACCTAGAGGATACTCTTTGTCTCCTTTCCCAGTCAATTAGTTTGCCAGTGGTTTGTTTTTTTACTGGCTGTGCTCCAGTACCTCTCACAGCAACCCTCACATATACAGATGTGAAACCATGTGGAGCTTTTAAGAACATAAGAAGTGCTGTGCTGGATCCAACCAAAGGTCCAGCGGTCGGTTCACACAGTGGCCAACCAGACGTCCATGGGAAGCCCACAGCAGGACAGGAATGCAATTGCACCTTCCTGCCTGAGTTCCCCAGCAAGTGGCATTCAGAAGCACAGTGCCTCTCATACTGGAGGTAATATACAGTCATCGTGACAAGTAGCCACTGATTGCCTTATCCTCCATGAATTTGTCTAATCCCCAGGTTGGTGGCCATCAGTTTACCTTTTGCTAGCGAATTCCATCATTTGCGCACCACCCATCTCCCCAGAAGGACCCTCCCTCATGCCTCAACCCCAGAAGGACTCCTCCCTCCCACCTCAAACTCTTGCCCCTTCCAACCAGAAAAGTTCCCTCCATGCCCCTTCCAACCAGAAGGGTTCCTCCATGCCCCTTCCAACCAGAAGGGTTCCCCCATGCCCCTCCCAACCTCAAGAATTCCCTTCCTGCCCTTTCCAACCCCAAGGGTTACTTCCCAGCCCCTTCTCCCCTCGCCACCAAAACCCTTCTTTACGTGTGGCCCTACCATCACTTCTGCCCATGGCGTATGTCATCCATCAGTTGTGACACCTTTTTGCTTCACAGGAACCCATACACGTGGAAAAGTGGAGAATTTGGAAGCGGCCCAATCTCTGCCTCAGGAAGATCAGTGGCCATTCTGGGCAGCATGTTTTGTTCCAGAGGAGTTTTCATGGGTGAAGTGAGTCTTGCGGCTTTGACTTGGTGGGGCGTCAGTTAGTTTGCAACGAATCCACAGTGGCGCAAGACACATGTCTCTCTCCATGTCAGCAATCTGCTTCTCTGTGTTCAAGGAATGAGTCCTTCCGGAACACGAAAGGCTACGGGTGGGGAACGGGTGGGGATTTAGCTCAAATGTTAGGGGGAATCTCTCCCCACTGTGGCCGTGGCTCCATTCTGCCAGAGGACAGGCTGCTCACTGTCCAGCAGAGCTGGCCCAGAACCTCACACCTTTGCCAAGCAGTCAAGGGCTTAAAAGGTTAGATCAAGCACTTTAAATTCAGCCCAGAAACATGGTGTTGGCCAGTGCGATTGACGCAAGATTTGAGCAGCTTCAACAGTGACTAAAAATGACATTGCATGGTCTGAGTGGGACCATAAGAGGCATTGAACCATTTCTACCAGGGGTCCAGTGCAATCTCACCTCGGGAAAGATCTGGCTAAATCAAGTGGTTTACTTCCACGGGATCTGCATCTGCCCCAACTTGACTACTGGTCCTATGGAGGGTTACGCATGTAGGGCTTAAAGGTCTAAGAAACAATGTAAAGGTCAAGAACAACAATGTACCGGGAAATACTGACAAGTCTTTTTCTTTGTCCTGCTGCAGAAACAAGAGGAAAGAAAAGAGTCTCTCCGGCCTCTCTGCTACACTCCCCACTGTCCACCCCCTTCCCCAATGACCATCACCACCGTCCGTCCCTTCTCCTGACCACCGCCATCATCCATCCCCCACAAGCACCCCTCCCTCCTGCCTGGACCCCACAAGCACCCCTCCCTCCTGCCTCGACACCAGCAGAAGCCACCAGCACCCTGCCTACTCATGCCACCAAGAGACCTCTGGCCCACGTCAGAAGGACCCCTCCTGCCCACGCCGTACATCATCCATCAGGCAAGATACTTTTTCACATCTTTCAACCATCCTTTAGCGGGCTGCAGCTCTTTCTTGCAGAGTTCAGAGAAGAGCTTGGCTAAGAAGCATTTTCTTGAGCAAAAATCCTGAAGAGGGTTTGCACAATCACTTGAGGGTTTTGTCGGAAAGCCCGTGGCTCTTCGAATAGCTGAAAGTCACATTTTGGAGTTGCATTCCAGTTTTACATTCCCCCCCCCCACATATTTATTTTTATGCCCTCGCACCCCAATTCTCCAAGTGATTACAACATTTCGGGGGGTGTTTCCCAGGGTCCTGCTTCCGTAGAAGGAGGTCACTGGAGAATTATGGCATTTTGTAATCTCATTTGCATGTATATACAGGTTGAGCCTAAATGGAGGCTCCCAGGTTTAACCCCTGCAGCGGATACCGCCGCCCCATCAGGTTTCTAGGGGGGCTGCAACATTTCGGGGTGTGAGTGTTTCCCAGGGTCCTGCTTCCGTAGAAGGAGGTCACTGGAGAATTATGGCATTTTGTAATCTCATTTGCATGTATATACAGGTTGAGCCTAAATGGAGGCTCCCAGGTTTAACCCCTGCAGCGGATACCGCCGCCCCATCAGGTTTCTAGGGGGGCTGCCCAGCTCCTATGAAATTCCCAGCTGTGATCTTTCTTTAGTCTGAGCTTGTCTGAGTATCTCTGAACTGCAAGCTGCTTTCTTTGTTCCTGCCCCAGACTCGGGGTGCTTCCAGACGGAGGGCTCCTTGTGCTACCCAGGCCTTGTGCAGCTATTCCATCTTTTCCTCTGCCAGTAAAAGAGCTCTTGGGGACCTGGGTTCCATTTCTCCTCAAGGAGAAATTATTCCTGTTGAAATCCACCTGGAATCATGAGACAATTGATACTCAGTGTGCATTTTACTCTGACAGGTTCTACACATAGGAGACGGGAATGGGCCCCACGAAGGCAGACAGATCCCTGCCCCAAGGAATATACATACAGTTTCAGTTTCAACCCTCAGGAGACAAAAAAAAAGAGGGAGAAAGCAAAGGGGTGGATGTGACTCTCTGCCCCAAGGATCTTACAGTCAACATTATGATAGTGGACAAAGCGAGAGAGGCAAAGAAGGTAGCAAGGGCCGGTACCAATCTGCTTTCTGTCCTAAAGGCTCTCCAAGGTCCGAGTCAGGAGGGATTCCAGGGATTGTGCCGGGGGGGGGGGATGCATGCAAAGGGTGACCCTGCCATTCTGCTGGGTTCCATTGTCCTTTAGCTGTGTGCCCCTCCCTGCCTCAGCACCGGTTTTATTCTTGTTCCCACCCAGCTCCTGCCTCCGACCCTGCCTCCAATTCCCTTTCTTGTGGCTCTTTGCATGTGCCAGTGTTTGCCCCTAGCAGCAAGCCCCTCATTGCACCCAAGACAAGGAAAAAGTCTTGCTTGAAACCAAACACCCAATGTCACAGCAACACCTGGTATCTGCTGCAGGGGTGGGCGGACCCCTGAGTTGCAGGATCCACAGGCATAACTCACCTGGGTTTAAAATGTCATCTACTTTATCTTGTTTCAGTTTTTGCAACAACCCCACAAGGTAGATTGGTGTTATTATCCTCATCTTGTACATGAGATTGGAAGGGGGGAGGAGTTGAACCTGAGGCAGAGTGGCTTGCCCAAGCACACCTGCTGGCTCCATGGCAGAGGTGAGATTTGAACCAGTGTCTTCTGATTCACAAGTGGTCTTTTTGCCTCTGTGCCATGACGCGGCATTCACCCCAGACATTTGATACTCAAGCTCTGTGTGGCTCCGGAGTCACAGCTGCATGTTCTTAACTGTCCCAACTGAACACATGCCCTGGAGATAAGCTGAAGTTTCAATGAATTGTGGAAGTCTGGAAGACCACAAAATGATCAGTCAAGTGGCACCTCTTCCTGTGTGGCCCCACTGTTTGAGAGGAAGAGAAAGAAAGAAGCCCCAGTCAGAAGAGCAGCATTTCAGGGATGAATCTTGAATGAAAGCTCTGGGGAGGATCCATGAATCCTGGAGGATCATGTTGGCCCCCTTGTAGGAAAGTTGGAAGGGAGGTGAACGCATCCCAGCCAAACCCCTCAGTTCTGACTGCAAGAGAAGTCTCTTCCAGCCCCCAGTTGTAGAAAGTCATGTGCCTTAGTCAACCAGCACCTCTTCCGCTGTCTCCCACAGTTTGAGAGGCGGTGTGTTTCCCCTTGGTTGCATTTCGTCTGGTTTCGAGGAGATAATGGTGTGCAGATGAGTTCAGCACAAGTGCTGCAGCTGAGAGGGGTTTGGAGCACAAGGCAGGCATTTGTTTGGCCTGGCGTGCTCAGGTGGCCTAAGTCACCATTCTGGAAATGCTCAATGGGAAGGGGTCCAGCAGGCGATGGCGGAATTTCATTGAAGTCCAACTTTCTAGCAGCAGTTCAGAAGCAATGAAGTGGCTGGATGTGGCAAAGGATTCAAACCTGTTGTGAACCTTTTAGCCAGAGATCCAGCAGGGATGGGAAATGTCTAGGCTTGGAGAAATGAACCATAAAACTCGATGGATTTTCAGCAAAATGGAAGCCACAGATGAATGACTTTTGCAGATAACTCTTTGGAGTCTTACTTTCCTAATGTAAGGGGAGCGGGGAGAGGCCAAATATACACAACTGCACAAGTTGAGGAAAATGAGAGATTATTAGTGGGCTTGTTTGTCTGTTTGGGGGCATGTGTTTTATTTATTTATTTAATTAATTAATTAATTTAATACATTTGTATACTGCCCAATAGCTGAAGCTCTCTGGGCGGTTTACAACAGTTAAGACCATAAAATACAATATAATATAACTATAAAATTTAAAACCACAGATTAAAACAAACAGCAAGGCTAGCAACAGTTCAAATTACAGTAACAGAGTTAAAATCTACCAGATAAAAATGATTAAGATGATTTAAATGATTAAAATGCCTGGGAGAATAAAAAGGTCTTCACCTGGCGCCGGAAAGAGTACAATGTAGGCTCCAGGCGAGCCTCTTTGGGGAGCTCATTCCACAACCAGGGTGCCACAGCAGAAAAGGCCCTCCTCCTGGTAGCCACCTGCCTCACTTCCTTTGGCAGGGGCTCTTGGAGAAGGACCACTGATGATCTTAGTGTCCAGGCAGGTACATATGATGGAGTTTGTAACCAGAGTGTTAGCTCCTTTTAATATAAACCACAGAAAAGCAGGAAATATGTATCCTGATGACACATTATGATTCTGCTTGGGGTCATGGCTATGGGGGTTGTTGTGACAAGCTCCTGTACATCACAATTAACCATTACACCACAGTAGCTATTCCCATAATCGCCTTACTTTCCACAGTATTCAGCCAAGTCGCATTGGCATTGGAAACAAATGGAGCTTGATTGGCTCAATTGTCAAAATGGTGCCAGAGGTGACGGAAGTAAGACAATGCAGCTCTGTACTTTTGAACATGAGTGCCAATGAAGTAGGAGAGAGACTGCTGCGGTTTTGTAGCACTAAAGTTACACTAAATAAAGAGTAGCACAAGGTATATATTCAAAGGTATATATTCAAATCTTAAGTCATTACATCTCTCCAAAATGATCTCTGTGTGACTTGAGGTCTGAAATCAATTTATTTTTTGTTAACAAAAGTAACATGAAACATGGAAGCCATATCTTTATCATACCATCTTGCTTGGTCATCCCCCAGTCCACCTACGGTTATGAGGGAGCTCCTCTGCTAGGGCCACTTGCCAAATCCTAGTATCACCCACAGACCATATATCCTGACCTGGTTTTCCACCCCTTTTCTACCTCCTTATGTGTTTATTTATTTATTATATTTATATCCTGCCTTTTTTCCAGCAAGGAACCCAAGGCGGCTTACATAATCCTCCTCCTCTCCATTTTATCCTCACAACAACCCTGCGAGGTAGGTTAGGCTGAGAGTCAGTGACGGGCCCAAAGTCACCCAGTGAGTTTCATGGCCAAGCGGGGACTAGAACCTGGATTTCCCGAGTCCCAGTCCAACACTCTCACCACTACACCACACTGGCTTGCTGCCAATAAGAGAGAGACTAATTCTTTATGGCTTACAGGGGTCATCACATCATCACAAATGGATAAAAGTGCTAATCAAGGGTTTTGTGCAATTTGTTGCGTCATGTTTGAGATTTCTTTAAAGATCTTTAACCAAAATGCTTGCACATGAACACATTCCCACCACCTGTGAAACACTTGGAATGGCATCCTCTCCAGCATAATGGTGTTAGCTCTCAGTTTATGTGGTGTAGTATCACTGGGGTGAGGTACCACCTGTATACAAGCTTAAGCATTGATTCTTTAATTCGGGCTGATGTAGTTCTTACATACCCTCTAACATTTCCCAGATGAAAATAGGAACACCTGTGAATTTGTAAGAGGTATAGTTAAGCAACATGAAGGTGTGATAGTTCTTACATACCCACCAACATTTCACAGATGAAAATAGGGACACATGTGAATTTGTAAGAGGTATGGTTAAGCAACATGAAGGTGTGATCAAGGGTGTGGCCAGGCAACATGAGGGCGTGGCCAAGGGTATAGCCACCCACCCCAGGATGCTCTAACCATATAAGGGCTCTGACCACTCTGATCTCCAGACCCACGATGATGATGATTGCTGTTGTAATTATCATTGTACCATCAATGTGCATGGTGCTTTACCGAGTATAAGAGAACAGTTCCCAAACAAGAAAGGATCCCCCATTTTGGAAATATAAAATTCAGCTGTTACTCAGATGCACTTCCATCCTGGGCAAAGTATACAGGTGTGTTCCCCACCCCCACCCCGCTGAGAAACAAGATGTGTGCTCCCTGTATAGCTTGTTTCCCAGCAAAGCCACTGGGATTTTGTTGGCAGCAGCTGCCACTTCCACTGATAACAGAAAAAGTGTGCAGCACCCATAGGGTTCTGAGGGAAGGCCTATATGCCTACCCCACAATACCCAGAAATTGCCCACCTCTGGTTTAGTTATATGCAAACTGGACCAGTATATTGGGATTTTGCTGCTTTTTAAAAATTGGATTCACATGTATTTTCTCATATTTTATGAGTCCCAGTGTTGGGAAAAAGGCGGGTTATATAAATATGAGTTTTCTATTTGTGAACTCCTATGGAATTCTCTGATGAATAGCGGTATATATTTTGAAAATAATAAATGGAGGGCTTGCTTACATGGTAATTTCCTTGAAATGGCTACACCATTAATTCAAATACTGGATCACTTTGAATGTAATTCTAATATCTTATAAATAAAAGTATATCTAAGGTGCAATATTGTAACTTTCTTCTTACAATCATAGTCAGTACTTTCTTGCTACTATTGTAGGTTGATGCCGTCACAGATGGAATTAGGTCCAAGTTATCTGCTAAATGATTTAGTGCTTGTGTTAGGGGAAAAACTAGGCAATAAGAAAGTGCTACTGTGGAGTGTAGGCTGCCAATGTACAAGTAATTGATCAAGTTAGGCAGTGTTCTCCAACCTTGGGTCCCCAGATGTTTTTAGCCTACAACTCCCAGCATGCCCCAGCCAGCGTAGAACACCGATTAGGGTCTTTGATAATGTCAATTTCCCCCTTTATATAAAAACAGGCCTGGAAAGCTTACACGGATTGTACTATATTTAAAAGGCTCCAATACTCCTAAGTGATTCTTCATTGATACGCAAGGATCAAGTATGTGGGGCTTTTATAGTATTGGAAGTGTAAAACCACAACGGCTACCTTTTTCAGATCTCTGCTTCATATTTGACTTCATCGCTCGCAGTAGCGACAGGAAAAATGGTTCTTCTTCGTGGTCTCTGTGCATCACACACATAAGGGTTCTCTGCCTCTGAAGGCAGCTTTTAGGAAATGCCAGCGGTGTGGGACGAAAATCCCACCCGCTGATAAGCACCTGCTGTGCTTGCTTTGCCTAGGGCAAGGCCATAAAATGGAGACCTGCCAGGCCTTCACAAAACAGGCCCGAAAACACCGCCAAACTAAGCTGCGAGCTCTCCTGTGGGAGCAGTCTCTGTCAGCTAAAGGGCCTGATCCGGATGAGAAACCTGGGGGATCCCAGTCAGCCAAAAAGCCGACAAAAGATACTTCTGCGGCAAAGAAATTGGCAAAAAAGGCCCATAAAGACAAGGCGGAGCGCCTAAGAAAGAAAATGGCGGACAAACCCGGCAAAGACGCTGAGCCCTCAACCTCAGCCATTATGAAGGTCTCAGAGCGTACTGCTCTACTAATGTCGGCGATGACTGGGGCTCAAGATCGAGCTACGGGACCGATTGCCCCCCAGTCTCCTCCGGTCTCGATGACGTCTCCTCGAGACCGAGAATCGGGTTCGAAAACCCCACTGAAGCAGCCGCCGACTATAACCACCTCCCTGTCGGAGGGAGAAATCGTGGCCTCACCACCGATGGAACGACCCCGTTCGGGCTCGAGGGGTCCTCCACCACGTCTCTCGCCTCCCGCAGCATATGCTAGGGAAGAACGGAGGGCGCACTGACCATCACGATCTCCTCGGTACCGGAGCCGCGATTCAGCCTCGAGAGAATCTGCCTCTCGATCCGTCTACTCTCGCCGCCGCGATGACAGATCATGGTCGGGCTCCTATTACTCGGACTCGAGATCAAGGAGCTACAGATCCCGATCCCGAGGCTCTCCTGACCGGAGAAGGCGCGATTATTACTATCGGCACCGACACTCGCCCCCTCGAGAGCGGACTCACAGACATAGGTCCAGATCACCTACGCCAAGACAGAGTGCAGCCGTATCCCGGGCACCCGTCGAGACCGTAGTCCAACCGACCGCCTCGACCTCGACTGCCCAGACAATTCTCGCCCCTGTTGTCGCGACTCGCTCGTCGTCGGGATCGGCGTACGTATCGGACTCGGACTCAGTGGCCTCCTCCTCCCATTCCACCTCACCAGATGCACGAGTGGAATCCAAGGAAGCGATCTCCCCGTCAGAGGACATGGGCAGCTTCGCCGAGCATGTCAGCCGGATGGTGACAGCTCTGGGAGTTGAGGCAAAAACCGCGAAAGGGAAAGCAAAGGATGACATCTATGCGATCCTAAAGACCACTCAGTCCAACCACCTACTCCTTCCCTTCCTGCCGACACTGCTGGAGACGGTGCAGGAGACCTGGAAAACTCCGGCCTCTACGAAACCAACAGCTAAGAGGCTGGAGTCAATGTACAGAATCCAGGAGGAAGGAGCTAAATTCCTGTTTTCCCATCCGACCCCGAACTCGCTCATAGTTAAATCAGCGCAGTCTCATGGGGGAAAGCAGCATACGACGCCGGCAGACAAGGAGGGTAAGACATTAGATTCTTACGGCCGTAGGATCTATTCCTCGTCTTCCCTCGGACTGAAGGTATCTAACTATGAGGCGTTGCTAGCTAGATACCAGATGTTCATCACGGAGAAGCTGGGAGACCTCTGTGATTATCTGCCGGACGAAAAAAGGGACCTGGCGGCGCAATACATCAAAGAAGCAACCAGCATCGGTGCTTTACAGATGAACACTGCCCGCCACCAGGTCAACAGCCACGCTAGGTCGATGATCGGATCCGTGGCTTTGAGGAGACATGCCTGGCTTCGCTCTACCAATCTGACTCCCGATGATAGAGCGAAGTTACAAGACCTTCCTTTTGACGGAGAAGGGTTGTTCAACGCCACCACAGATGACTCCCTCGACTCCGCTCAAAAGGCCCTAGCGATGGCCAAGAAGATGGGGCTTGTCCGCCAGCCCCCATCTCAGCAATTTAGACCGAGGCGATGGTCTCGATTCCCATACCCTTCTTCACAATACCAACCAGCTGGACAGTATCGGGGTGGGAATCGTCGGCCTCAAGCCCCACAGCCTCAGGCACCACAACGTTCATACCCTCAACAGCGCTCGAGGGGCTCGGGGAGGGGGGGCGACTTCACTCGACGGCGCCTTTGACTCCGTCGCCGGCCCAACCGACTTGTCTCCTCCAGTCCGACCAGCTCTCGACACCAGCAGACCAATCACCTCGTCTCCACCACCTCAGGCACCTCTCTTCGGCTCCCGGCTTCACCAACACCTCCGGTCCTGGACGACCATCACGACGGATCGATGGGTGTTGAGTATAATAGAGCACGGTTACAGAATCAAATTCAGAATCCTACCCCCTTTTCTCGGGATCAAGACCACCCGTCCAACATGAGTGCTCCTAGAAGAGGTGTCGAACCTCCTCCAAAAAGGAGCAATACGGCCGGTTCCCGCAGAAAACTTAGAGGACGGCCTGCACTCCAGGTACTTCATCGTAAAGAAGAAGGGAGGAGGACTCAGACCAATCCTGGACCTTCGAACGGTGAATCTCTTTATCCCACCGAAGAGATTTCGCATGGTTACACTATAGTCAATCCTCCCACTGCTTCGAAGGAACGATTGGTTCGCGTCCATCGATCTCAAAGACGCGTACTTCCACATCGCCATCCACGAAGACACCCAAAAATACCTTCGGTTCCGAGTGGGAGACGACACCTTCCAGTTCGTGGTTCTTCCATTCGGACTTTCCACCGCGCCGAGGGTATTCACGAAGTGTATGGCTGTGGTCTGTGCGAATCTTCGGGCAAGAGGCATCACCGTCTTCCCGTACCTGGACGATTGGCTACTGGTGGCCCCATCAAAACGGGAGCTCCAACACGCACTAGAAGACACCCTGCACCTCCTGGAGGACTTGGGACTCTGCCTGAATGTGGAGAAATCGGTCCTCCAACCAGTAAAGGAGATACAGTACATCGGCGCAAAACTAAACACCTTCGAAGGTCGGGCCTATCTACCAAGCGACAGAGTACGACAAGTACGCACCCTCGCACAAAGAGCTTCAAAGCGGCTAGTATGCTCCGCCCATACAATTCAACGACTACTGGGACATATGGCCTTGACGATTGCGGTCGTACGATATGCGAGACTTCGCATGCGACCCCTTCAAACATGGTTCATCAAAGCATTCAAACCAGAGAAAGACAAACCATCCGTCCGACTATATCTTCCTCGAGCCGTAAGAGAGTCCTTGAGGTGGTGGCAACAGGAGTCGAATTTGAACGCGGGCATACCATTCCAGTCTCCAGCACCGAACCGCATACTGACAACAGACGCATCGTTGCTGGGATGGGGGGCCCACTCAGGCGATCACGTCGTGCAAGGCACATGGACGTCGACACAAGCCGCCAAACACATCAACTGGCTAGAACTGATGGCCGTTTGGAAGGCATTACAAGCCCTAGAGCAATACCTATCGGACTGCCACATCCAAGTCGTGACCGATACTACAGTGGTCGCATACATAAACGAACACGAGATCGACGCGCCTTGCGAGGCTGACCATGCAGCTCTACGAATGGGCTCTACCTCGAGGAATGTCCTTTGTAGCGATCCACATCGCAGGAAAGTCCAACGTACTGGCAGACACCTTGAGCCGTGTGTCGATGCAATCGCACGAATGGACGCTGGACAGGAAGGTGACCAACTCACTGTTCCAACGCTGGGGTCATCCGAGAATAGACCTGTTCGCCACCAGCGAAAACACCATGTGCCCCATGTTTTGCAGCAGGGCGGCCTCGGACCCGAATTCGATCACCGATGCCTTCCTGATGACCTGGAGCGGCGACTTCTATTACCTATTCCCCCCAATCCCACTACTTACACGTGTGATCGCCAAGATATCTCGAGACAAAACCAATTGCATTCTAGTATGCCCGCGGTGGCCGCGTCAACCTTGGTTTGCACACCTGCTCAACCTTTCACAGGGAGATTATCTCCCATTACCATTACAAGACAACCTATTAACACAACACAAAGGCAAAGTGTTTCACCCCAACCTACATTCTCTAAACCTAATGGCCTGGAGAATCAGATAGCGACAGATACAGACCTGTCAGACGTGGTGAAAGAGGTCCTATTGGCAGCAAGGAAGCCTTCCACAAGGCTCTCCTACGCCAAGAAATGGGCAGTTTTTCTTGATTTCGTATCACCTTTAGGCAAAGACCCAATTACTTGCTCGATCTCGACCGTTCTCGATTTCCTTCACTCACTAATGATCCGCGGCCTGAAATTCTCGTCAATCAAAGTCTATCTGGCAGCTCTAACAGCATACAGAACTGCCTCAACGGGGACGTCCTTATTTGTACACCCGTTAGTTAAGCAATTTTTGAAGGGGCTTAAAAATCTTCGACCTCCAATCCGCAACATAGTCCCAGGTTGGGATTTACCCTTGGTCCTGAAAGCTCTGACAAAGCCACCATTCGAGCCCATGGCTAAAGCGGACCTGCGGCTGGTATCATTCAAAACGCTATTCTTAATAGCAATTACTTCGGCAAGAAGAGTGAGTGAGCTGCACGCTCTCCGAGTGGACCCACCTTACACAACCTTCCATAAAGACAAAGTCGTCTTGAGACATGATATAACTTTCTTGCCGAAGATGGTGTCAGAATTTCACCTAGGACAGGACATTATTCTCCCAACGTTCTTTCCATCCCCATCGTCAACGATTGAGAGATCGATGCACAGTCTCGACGTCCGGCGGGCTCTACTATTCTACAAAGCCCGTACGGAATCGATAAGGAAGACCAATCAACTTTTTGTGTGCTACGGCCCCCCTAAATCGGGCCATCCTGTATCCAAGCAAAGGCTATCCTCTTGGATAGTGGATACTATTGAACTTGCCTATCAATTAGCTGGACGTTCTCTACCAGGGTCCGTGATAGCCCATTCAACCAGGGCTCTATCGACCTCGACAGCTTTCGGAAAAGGCATTCCTTTACTGGACTTATGTAGGGCGGCGACCTGGTCTACCCTCTCTACTTTCATCCAGCATTACCGCCTCGACGTTCGAGCCAGGGAGCAGAACGCATTCGGCAGGGCGGTCCTTTCTTCAATCACCATCTAACTACTGACACCGACCCACCTCCGGTAAGTCAGCTTGCTAATCTACCCATATGTGTGTGATGCACAGAGACCACGAAGGAGGACAGGTTGCTTACCTGTAACTGTAGTTCTTCGAGTGGTCATCTGTGCATTCACACAACCCGCCCTCCTTCCCCGCTCGGTGTCTTCATCGAGCGATGGATACCAAAGAGGAAGTTGGTTGGGAAGCCGTTTTTTTCTGGCTATTACACTCGGTATCGAAGTATATACCGGGTTCGTATCTCTTGTTAGAGTATCAGGACGTTTACAATGTCATCCTCGGTCCCGACGGTCGCAATAGGCGGTCTCAGGGAACTGAGATGGGCGGGAGCCGCGCTAAGGGACACGCGCAGGGGGAGGGGCTCCCGCCCAATTCACCTCAGCTATAGAAAATTCCCGAACGATCTCAGCGCAGGCGCAGAGAACCCATATGTGTGTGAATGCACAGATGACCACTCGAAGAACTACAGTTACAGGTAAGCAACCTGTCCTTTCCTCAAAAGGTTCCGAGTGACTAACTGCTTTGGGCTATGAACTGCTGAGGACCACACTTTATGTCTATCTACTGAAGGCATTTGCTCTCATATATTAAGCCAGCAACTGCATGTGCCTTTTACACACAATACAGGGGGCTCGTTTTGACTTTCAAAGCCTTAAGTACAGATAGCGTTCATCCATGGCAAATTATAATGTCTAAGGCATACAGAGAGGTTCTCAAAGGTTGCTTCCTGTAGTATGTGTTCCAAGATTAATATCATTCTGCTACATTACAGAGGCCTGATGTAAGGGAAAGCTTTCACAAGCCAGGCTCCAATTAATGATTACCGGTAAGCAACGGTGGCAGTCGGAAGAACAGTTTGGAATGTGTTTTGAAGATTATAGTTGTGTTATAGAAACAACTATGCAACATGGGCCTCTTGGCAGGATAGCTTTCTGTAACTTGCTGGTCTCCTAGAGAAGAGGCACTGTTATCCAAAAACAAATAAGAAAGAGCAGCTGTGCTGGACCAGACCAAAGGCCTATCTAGTCCAGTATTCTGTTCCTACAATGGCCGACTGATGGGAATGCTTATGAGAAGCCCAGAAGTAGGACATGAGCTCAATAGCACCCTCTTGCTCATGCTCCTTAGCAACTGGTATTCAGTTATTACAAGTAATACAAGTAGCCATTGATAGTCGCATCTAATCCCTTTAAAGCCATGCAAGTTGGCAGCCAATACTATATCTTGTGGTAGCAAATTCCATCGTTTAACTCTGTGCTGTGTGAAGTACTTCCTTTTCTCTGTCCTGAATCACTTATCATTCAGCTTCTTGGATGATCCTGGATTCTAGGATTATGCATAATTTTATACACCTCTATCATGTCCCCCTTTACTCACCTTTTTTCCTAAGCTAAAAAGTCCCAAGCATTGTAGCCTTTCCTCATAGGGGAGTTACTCTAGTCCTTTGATCATTTTGGTTGCCCTTTCCTGCACCTTTTCTAGTTCTACGATATCCTTTACACGATGCAATGATCAGAAATGGAATACTGTATACAAGTGTGGTCACATCAAAGATTTATATAAAGGCATTATGGTATCGGCAGTTTTATTTTTTATTCCTTTCTAAATTATCTGTATGCCTGCTTCCACAAAGGCTGAACCCTAGCGAGGACTGGGTGAACAGCCTTCATTCTAATATAACCAATACCACATACTTTATTAGATTCTGAATATTTTCCACTATACTGGTCCCTTCCTCTATTGTCTTCCAAACCTAAAGCATACTTTGGTGGTACTGAAAGAACTTTGGACATTTAGTGCCAAGGATTCAAAGGTAATAGTATATTTTACATAGCCGGTTTTTAATACCTTATGGTATTTATTAGTAGGCTGTTCTCCCTCTCTTCCTGAGATGGTGCAGCTAGAGTAAATCCCAAGCCTAAAAAATAAATAAGGGACTGGATTTCACTTAGCTGACTTATTAACATTCAGCCACAGGTTTGAGTTAGTGATAAATGTGCGAGACAGCACAGCTTGGGAGTTGCTAGTCCATTTTTATTTATGGTCTGAGCCCATTTCAGTTCCAAGCTGTTTTTTCCTGGAAGGGAAGGAGGGGGAAGGGTAATGGAGTCATTAAAAAAAATTACAGTCCAACTGGAAAACTTTGATTACAACTCTAGCTTTCTTCACACTCCCTGGTTACAAGACACTTAGGAGCTCATTACAGGTTTAGGATTTTTTCATTGAGTGCGATCTGTGACTGGGTGAGGTTTGCCAAGTAAGTCACCATCAGCAGGTCCTGTAAAGAAAGGAATATGTGTAAGATTACATAGAATACAGTTGTATAATATAAGCAAACACTAATTAGAAGTGGCACATTTATAATTGGGTCCACCAAGTACCAAGCGACTGCAGTGCTTTTTAAGCTTCCAATTCCAGACAAGAAAGGCTTTCACTTTGTACCTGTTGGGGACCATGTGAATTTGTACTCCTGTTCTAATGTTTAGCTAGGCCTGACTAGAGAATCTTGCATTCTTGTTTTCTGCTTTCTGTAAAATTGTTTCTTGCTGTTCTGTGAAACTGCTTGCTAAAGTTGCAAAGAAATCTAAATTGAAATGTGAGAGAGAAAAATAGTAAAGTTGCAGGCAGCCTTGTAAAGGCTGTGGTAGATGGGAGGGGGAAGAGGCCGGAGAATGGCAAAGTGTGTACAGAGGGCACTGATAAGGGATGTGTGTGTGTAGGCAGTAAGTAAAGAGACAGAGAAAGGCGGAGGGAAGGGGGGGATTGCTAACATGAGCCTGTTGCCTGTCCTTCGGAAAGTACAGGAAGTTTGCTGTTCAGATAGAAGAGAGAAGTTGCTGTATGTACTAAGAAAGAACAGGAGGAAATGTATGTACCAAAGAAGGGCAAAGGAAGTTGTTGAATGTATGTGAAAGAGGTCATGATAAGAATGTTTTTCTACGCAACTGTATGTAAAATGACTGTATGTGATGCAAACCTGTATCTGATTCCATGCTGTATAAAAGATCCAGAAAGAACTTTGCCGGGAGCTCTTGATTTGAGTCACAGACTCCTAGAGCCTATCTAAGGCCTTAAATAAAGTTGGTTTCCCTTCTCCAAATCAGTGTGTTTATTGGGCAGGGCATACACACTGAGGCCCGAATCACTTTGCCGGGAGAGGACACCTTTTTGGTGCCGGCAACATACCGATGGAAAGAACAGTTACATACTTTGGCACATCATACTTATGCCAACAGGATTTAGTTCAATAAAATACAGGCCTTATGTATTTGAGCCTCATTTTCTGCAATGTTATACATCAAGGCTGTGTAGATGATGTGCCCCCATTTTCCAGAGGGGAAAACTGAATGAGAGGTAAGAGGTAACCACCACTATCATTATGGTTGGCCTTCTGAGCACAGCTGCCAAACAACGCTTTAGCACAGTGTTCTCCAACCTTGGGTCCCCAGATGTTTTTGGCCCACAACTCCCAGCTACGCTGGCTGGGGCATGCTGGGAGTTGTAGGCCAAAAACATCTGGGGACCCAAGATTGGAAAACACTGCTTCAGCAGCCACTCTCAGAGGGCCAACCATAGACAGTGTGGCTACTAGAACATTGTCCTTTGCAGGGAGGATCCTAGCAGCTGCCTGCAAATTCAGCAAGGGAGGGAAGGGTGTGTATCTGTGGGCACACATGTCTGTGAGAGTGAAGAATGGGAAAGAAGGGCATGTCTGTGGTGCCCCACCCACCAGGGCACCACTCACTGCCCACCAATTCATCCTCACAGAAGATTCCCGTCACAAATGCAATCCTCCTTCAAAAAAAGGTTGCCCACACCTGCACTAGATGAAAGCATTCAAGGGAGCTTAAGAGGTGTTTCCATATAGTACAACGTGAAAAAGCTAACATTCTTTCATGGACAATATATGTATGCACACACCTGCCCTCACAAAGCTAACATTTTTATCCCAATGTGCAGCTTTTCAGATCAATACGATTCAATATAGTGAGTTCCTTAACTTTAGGGAAAATTGCCTTTATGAAGTTAGCCTCTTAAAATTCCCTCTGGTAGTTCAGGAAGGCTGTTCCACCAGAGATCTAAGGCAGCCTTGAAAATTAGTACACAAAGTTAACACTAAACTGAACAAGACTTCACTTGCCTATGTATACCTATCTGAGGCACTGGGGGCACACTGAAGCTTAAAAAGAACCAATTTACAAAAGCTTTGCTTGTTTCTTGTATGGGGATTTTTTTTTTTATTCAGCAGAGACTACCAAGCAAATGTCTATTGAAAAGTCTGCTCCAAGGACTTACATTGATATTGCTGTTCAACATCGTCTCAAAGTCCTCTGGTGAGATCTTTGGAACTTGATTTATAAGGTCCATCAGGAAGCGACCAACAGTGTTGTCAGCAGCCACTTTACCAGACTAGACACAAAGACAGACAGTGATACCACTTAACACATGCAGTAAAATAAATGAAAAAATAATAATAAACCAACGTACACAGTGCATCTCTTTCCAGGGCAAACTATGATTCCAGCATATCTTACCAGCACATCTTCTGCATACTGCAGCACTGTGCTCAGGGTATCCTGAATCCGAGCAGAAGCTGTCCCCACTTGCTGAAGGTCACTGGACAAGCTAATCACTCGATTTGGGCTGAAGCAAGTCTTCATGATGAGATCAGCTGAGAGAACAGGGCAAGGGTGGAAGTAAGACTCTTAAGAACAGAACTGTAGCTACGAGTCATTCCATAAAATGAGTTTATACCCAAGTACTTTAGCAATAAGAATGATGGTGGCTTCATTGCTCAAAATAAATCTTCTTAAATGACCCCCCCCCCCACCTTTAGTGGGAATTCAACAACTATTTGATGCACCTGCCTTATCTCTTGTCCTTTGTCCAAGTTGCATGATAGTTTATTAAGAGCATTATTGGTAAAGTGTTTCATTAATCAGATTAAAATCTTTTTTAAAAAAATCTAGACCATGAAGGGTTGATAGTGCTTAATAATGTACATCTTCCAGTTTAGGGAAAGCGTTTAAGGGCTGAACTACTTGCTCAACACAGTCCAGGATCTCTAAAAGATCTGCAAAGTGACAGAGAGCGGGGGCGAGTGTGAATATACACATGTTGCTATGTGTGCTTAACTCCCTTCCTGCCATTCCCCCTATAGAACTCTCCTCCTACTTGCTTTTCTCCACCACATGGCCTATATACTGATCTAGAACCACTGATGGGGAAAGAAGATTGTGGGGGGGGGGAGCAGTGGGCTGATGTTTAAGCACCCCCTCCCACCTACTGCTTCAAGTTATGCCCCCCCACCACCTTGCAGCTGTTTGGCTGCAATCCAGGTCTCCCAGAACTCAGTCTGTCATCGAACATCTAGCTGGGCACAAATGTTTTTAAATACTGTAGCTTCTAAGGACTGGAGCGCAGAGAGTTAACATCATTGTCCCCACACTGCTGCAGTCACCATTGCTGCCAGGAAGAGTCAGGAGTAGCAGACTATCTAGTGGCCCAAGAGGAGGTACTCCAGCCCCAGGGATGAAATCATGTAATGGTGGGCTATTTCCCCACATGGTGGGGAAATCATGTAATGGTGGGCAATTTCCCCACGTGGCCACTGCAGAGCCTTTCAATAGCAGCAGTTGGAGCACCATACCTTTATAAGTTATCACTGCCTTACTTTTTAAAAAATATGTTTATATTATATGTTTATTGTGTGTTGATGATTTTTTTTATTGTAAGCTGCCTTGGAGGCTTGACGTCATGCAGAAAGGCAGGAATAAATATTTTAAACTGAATATTTTGAACTGGTGAGGTGTTAACTCATTGCAGAAAATTTATATCTTTGTACTATTATACACGTGTCCATTGGGATTTTGTCAGTGGAGACTTGGCCAGGGACTGGAGGCAGATCTACCTCTTCCAAAGTAACTATTTCACTTATATGGGAAAAAGTAAAGGGGTGAATATAAGGATACCTTGGGCATAGATGTTAACCCTGCTCCCTTTCTCGAGTAACTTCCGCAACTGGCATAAGAGGCAGCTTTAGCCCCTTCTCAGCTTTGTTCCAGATTGCAGCCCTTTCACTTTATCCCACAGAACTCAGAACCACTGAGAGCCAATTAAACACTTACCTGCCGCTCATTATCGTCTGTTTCTTAGTCATCCTAAAGAGTAGTACCAGAGTATGATAGAAACTTGGGAAGACAGGCACACACTACTTTCATCAGTCAGACATTAATCAAATATCAAACAAGAAAGAGCGCTTACCACCTATCCGTTCTGTGTCATAGTAGGCATACTTCACTGTGAGGGGAGTGAACATCACTCCCATAGTCTTACCAGGGACTCCCATTGCAGTACTAGAGGGAAGACAAGATTTTCTTAGCACAACACTTCCAAACAAGAACTCAGAACAACTTTTATATAACAAGCTTTATCAGTGCACCAATTCTGAGAAGCACAAAGAGCACACCCTACCCCATGCACCCCACCAGAATAAGGTAAGAATCATTAGAAAAGAAGACACACACAGGGCTAGTGTGATGCACAAAGACAGGGAGTTGGCATTAGACTCTGGTTCGAGACAACATGAAACTCCTTCTGCAAGTCTCCATTTTCAGCCTACCCCCCTCATATTTATTGCAGAAAAAAATGCAAGAATTTCAAGCACTATATACGCAAAGAGTGCTTCTGAACTTTCAGATGCATGAACATCTGCTTAAAAATCAAGGTAATAGGATAGGAAACAGAAGAAAGTACAGATGAAATCATTAAAACCTGCTCATTTTGATTTCTCCATTAAAAGATGGAGAAAGAGAGCAAAGACCACATCTCTATAAAAATGTTTTCATCCAAGCAACTGGGATCCTTAAAAGGTGACAGATGGTTCCTCTTTTTTCTATGCATGTGTATTGAAAGATTCTCCAACCCTTCGTTAATCTGAAATTTATGGAAAAGAGCCGTGGAATGCTCTCCAAAATGGAATGTTTTCAGATATAAGTGAAAGAGCCTTCTCAGCAGTAGTACTGCCAAAACACTGGAACATCCTCCTGGCAAGATCCATTGGGTTGCTTCCCTTTCTTTAAAGATATGCTTAGACAACATTTTTATTTCAGAAAGATGGGCGATTAATAAATATAAGAAATAAATAAAAAGCTTTTAACATTTGACATTCTGCTGCTTCTACACTTCCGTGATTTTGCTCCTATTTTACTGCCTAGTTTATTTTCAAATTCGGAATTATTTTTGTAGTTTGTCATGATAATTTATGATTTTACTCTGTAAACCACTTTGGGTGTGTTTCTACAGAGAAGTAGGGTATAAATTAATCCAGCATTACAGTAAATCTGGATTACAAGTTTCATTTTGCAATCTATAAAGAAAACCTTGTAACTTTGAGACCTGTGACATCAAGATGTAGATAAAACTAGCGCAATGCTGAGGTTGTTTTGACAAATACCTGACATATGCTTTAATGCTCATGCGTCCATTTTGTAGACTGGTGTCCACAGTGAGGTGAATTGGATTGTGCGCTTCCCGACTGTAATATTCATGAATTAAGACGGAGTGTTCAGTGATGTCATGTCCTGTTGCATACCTACAGAAATACAAAGATAATTAAGATCTGCACACACTGAACCCCTTTCAATCAACACAGACCTTTTAAAGATGACTGTGCTCGGAACACAGATGGAACCTTTTGCCAGTAGGGTATAGCAAACAATGCTCAGAGATTCAGAATTTAGATGCATCCATAAAGCATATCTGTGCTATCCTCTAAATATGTCATAACTACTAAGCATAATCTGACTCGGTTCACATGACATGTCAACCCATTGTGGGCAACTAGCCATGGTGGGTTGGCATGTTGTGTGAACTGGACTGCTTCCCACAGGGTGGCTTATTTCCTCCCAACAAGCCACCCTGACAGCCCATGACTTGCTTTAGTTGTTGAACCCACGATGGGTTGTCATGTTGTCTGAACCCGCTCTCACCCAGGCCACCACCACTGACAGCCGCTTCACCAAGTTCCCAAGTGGCACTTTGGAGCGACCGTCACTGGCTCACTCTCTGATCACAACCCCTTTTGCGTCACCGCAGTTCCCTCCCCCTCACACCTTTTTTCCCCTTTTCACAATCTCTGAAGTGACAGCCCCTCCAAAGTGCACATTTCTGGAGCAAAGAAAAAAAGATGGTGAACCAGTGACAGCCATTCCAATGTGTCACTTGGGCACTTCAGAAGGGCTGTCACTTCAGAGATTGCAAAAAGCAATCTCCAAAAAAAGGGGGGGAAGCTGCGGCGACCACAAAAGGGGTCGTGATTGGAACAAGGAGAGGAGACAAGATGGGTTCTGCTGTGCAGGTCCCTGGGATAGCTATGGGAGAACCGATGGAGGGGGAGGACAACCCACAGTGAGCCTGATAGTCTGTTAGGCGCACCGTGGGTTGTTCCACAAACAACCTACACTGCATAGCTTATTCGCAGGGTGGATTGCTGCGCTGTGTGAACTCACCCTTTGTGATAATGCACAATATCATTACTGATCACAGGGCACATCTATTAAAGGATCAAAAAGGACCTTAGCTTCCAATTTCCTGGCTTTGTGAAGCTTGAGACAACATGAGATAGCCTTAACTCTGGTCTTAAACCAGCAGGTTTTTTGATCAATGAATCACCCAAATTTTTAAAAAGGAAAATCATTTGAGTGTTCTGAAAAACACGGAAATACAAACTAAAAAACAAAACACTAACAAGTAATTAACTGAGTAGATGTGTACAAATGCATATATACACCGCTGTATGTTCAGAAAAGCTTACTTCCCATTTTATCCTCACAACCCTGTGAGAGATTGTGATTGGCCCAAGGTCACCCAGTGAGCTTCATGGCTGAGTGGGGATTTGAATTCTGATCTCCCCAGTCCTAATCCAACACTCTAACCACTATACTACACAATATGACACTGAATATAGTCAATTCCTCCTAAGAGCCCATACATAAACTGGTACTGTTTAGTTTCCATCTTCAAAAATGAGGTTTGTTATGAGATAATTTTGAAGATTCAAAGAAATTAATGGTAACCAAAATGCTTTCATTGTCCACTGCACCACTGAGGAAAAACAAGAAAAGTAGTTAACCGTGCCAGACATTCACTTTTATAGCATCTGAGAAGGCCCTTCAGGAAAAGTATAGACTCTAAATTATTAGTATATGTGTAAGGACATGTCTTCTTCTTATCTATTCTCCCAAAAGTCATAAACAAGAGCAGACATAATACGTCTGGTAAGAAATGAAGCCTATCAAGTGGGTATGAGTATACATACAAAGCAGAGAACACTTGTGTTTTTCCTCGTCAATAATTCCAAGACAGACTTAAGTGCTATCCCTTCTTCATTCTGAAGCTTGAAGCTAGGAGCAGGCTTTACTAAGAAATACAAACATCTTTGTTTTACATCCTTAGTCGCCACATTCTGCACAAGGGACATACAGTCCCCATTCAGCTGCAATAACAAATCATGGTCTGTTATGAGAAAAAGCCTGCATGAGCCTCAGGCACTCCCCATTCTCTGTTGTGCACAAGAGATACAAAGCTTCTGCTTGTGAATTAACTAGAGTTCCTCTATTCTAACTACAGTTAGTTAAAATAACCCAGAACCATGTGTTCAATTGCCATTTATTTCAACTAACCAGTGACAGAACTAGACAGAGTTCCCCAAGTCCAAATAAAACAAAGAACTGTGGTCAATTCAGAGATTTTCTATCTCCTCCTATCATGCAGAGGAAAGGGGAGGGGTAAGTGTGTGAGCTGGAGATACATCCTCTTAATGACAAATTATGGTTTGTCATTACGACTGAACCAGGCCTTATACAGCGAACATCAGTTATAGATACTATGAGAATGGCACCCTAACATTCATGATAACATAGCTGTATGATGTCAGTCATTTAACTGTTATTTTTTTATTATGCGCTGGTATATCAATCTGTGCAGAACAAGATGCTCTTCTCCTCCAGCTACCTGGGAACACAGCAACTTACTACGGAATGATGACCTACCATCCGAGAATAATCTCACTGGGAGAAACTTTCTTGTGCAGTTCATACATGTTCTTGGCAAATTCCATGTCAACTGCCACCTGAAAGTCAACAAAAACAACATGAGAATCTGCAGTAGTGAAGATTAAACTTATTACACTATCTAATGTAGTCCTGCATAGTGTAATTGGCAGCAGCTCTCCGAGGCCTGAAGCAGAAGGCCTTCCCAGTCCTGTTACCCAACTTTTAACTGGAGTTGCTGTGGGTTGAACCTGGGACTCTGAGTATGCAAAACATGTTCTCTACCACTGAGCTATACCCCCTCCTTTATACCAGGAATCATCCACAACATATCTCTACATCATGTTGCACACTGGATGTGCATGTCTTCTCCTGAATTGCTTCTCCAACCTGGGTGGGAGGGTTACCCATTAGGGTGCTGTGCACGTAAGGTAATAAGCTGCATTTGGGGAATCAGTGGTCTTTTACTTTGGAACCCTCCCCCTCAAAAAATGCTGTAGTGGGGAAAACCAGACTGAGACCAAGGCCACAGGTATAAATGCCTTTGTGATATATTAGTAGGCAAATAAATCCCCTAATCTCATAACTGTTAGCATGATCAGAAGCCCCTACCTCTACTGGTAAGCAACTGCTGTTCATTCCATTTTACTAATTCAAAAGACTACCTAGGAACCTAACGCCTGTACTTCATTCTAGGCCAGTGTTCTCCAACCTTGGGTCCCCAGATGTTTTTGGCCTACAACTACGCTGGCTGGGGTTGGAGAACACTGTTCTAGGCTACTCACATTTGTCAATACTTTTTTTTTTTTTTGCAACAGACAGGGAACTACTTGCTCTGTAACACTCATGCTTGAAGGGGGAAGTACATCCACAAAATGGATAGGACATAGGGCACAGCACATGAACATGCATCATATTTGTACTTGGCTAATGAGAGTGATGAACAGAGAAATCAGCATCTTGACACAGAGAGGAGTACAAAGTTTTCCATACACATTCTGATTTGGTGAGCACCTCACCTGTCTATACTGTGATATCATAAAAAGTACAGTGGCTGACCACCTATTTGGTTGCTGACAAATAATAATAATACTGAACATTTGTATAGCGCTTTCAAGTGTTAAAAACACTTCACATGCATTATTTAGTTGTAATCAGCCCTGTAAGGTAAGCCAGTATTTTTACCCCCCATATTGTTGGGGGTGGGGACTGAGGCAGAGAGAGAGAGAGGCTTGCCCGAGGCCAGCTTATGAGTTCATGGCAGAGGTGAGATTCAAATTGAGGATTTCCTGATTCATAGCAGTCTCTTTACCACTGCGCTACACCAGCTCTCTCCAATATTCCATGAAGCCAAAAACACCACTGTGTAGTTCGCAGTTTATTTTATTACATGATGGTGCCATTTGTTGGCAAGGGTGGATGTAAGGGCTGCTGTCCCCAAGCCTTACAGGAATTGGGGACAAACATGGCAACATAGCAAAGCTGTTCTGAAAAGGAACACAAGCAGTCAGTGGCAAAGGTCCCTGCCTTGGATTGCCCATGACTCCATATTGCTAGCTGCAGGAATCAGAGGTACCCCTCTCGTGTGATTTGGATCTCTGTTCTGTAAAGCTCTTGTGAGAGATCAGACTCTGGCATAGAAAACTTTTGGGCATGGAAAGAACTAAAGATACTGGTTGAAGTTACACACACATGGTAGTACTACTACTGCTTTTTGTTTTAAACTCATTCCCCCCCCCCCCAACATTTTGTAACTGTATGCTGAACCTGGTGTTCCAGGAAAAAGGCCAAAGAGTTCAGCAAATTGTTAACATCATTGGAACTTAATCATACATAGAGCAGACCCACTGAAATCAGAGGGACTTAATTTCAATGGGTCTATTCTAAGTCTGGAAATAACCTATTGTTTCACAGTAATGGCTAGCATTGAAATCAGCTTAAGTTTCATACCTGTTGATAATTAAAGTATCATTTTGTCGTTTTAATAAGGTCAATGCTTTAAAATACTTCATCATTATTCAACAATATTTGAGTGGTCTGAAATTTTTTTCTCATTGGTCAAATGCCCAACCCTAGAATGTACTGAAACGTTACAACTGCAGAGAAAATTAAGCAGTCAATAATTTATTGGATAACTTGCAAAGAGATTCTGAGAGTGAAGTGAGGTCAGCTATACTCAGAAACCCACACAGAGGCCACAGGAAAGACTAGGCAGGTTGAGAGATCTGAGGACATGAAAGTTCAATGAGAGGAATATCCAGGAGTCAAAGGAGCATAGGTGCAGGGTGGCAACAGGGAGGGAGCAGAGGAAATGGAATAGAAGAGATGCAAGGAAAAGGGTAGCAGACGAGACATATCTGAAGGGAGACACT
This sequence comes from Shinisaurus crocodilurus, assembly GCA_021292165.1. Classification (NCBI taxonomy): domain Eukaryota; kingdom Metazoa; phylum Chordata; class Lepidosauria; order Squamata; family Shinisauridae; genus Shinisaurus; species Shinisaurus crocodilurus. The sequence continues at coordinate 133,517,799 of CM037878.1, forward strand.
CAGAAAGCTCAGACAGGAAAAGCTGCATTGTTGGCAAAATGGCTGGGGACAAGGAGAGAAATACTGGAAGGCTAGATGAAGGAAGCAGGATCAAGACTGGCAGCAGCCTGAAAAAGTAGGAACTCGGGAGAAACTTGGGGCAGGGAGAAGACATGGGAGCTGATAGACTCCTTGCCTTGTTACAAAAAGTACATGGACTTCCTTCAAGTCTGGACCCCAAGGTCCAAGAGGTAGCAAGGCATGGGGCTGAATTTCATACAATGATTTGAACCATCCAGCTAAATCCACCATGAAAGGAAGGTGATAGAGCCTGTGATCCGGGTCTGGATGAGACCCCAGTAATTATAGGTGGTAATGGTACAAGTCAGACATTTTGTTTTGGCTTCGTTTTTGTACTGCAATGTTACCCTTTAAAAATATATCTACAGTAGAAGGGAGGAAATCCTGTGAAATAAATAGGCATTCTGCTGTTACATGAACTATGACAACTCTGTCCTTTGAAGGAAAATGACTAGTCAAGAGAGGCAAGGGAGGAGCAACCCAGACCTGTGCTCCCTTGGACAGGCACTGTGGCAGCATTAGGCCTCTAACTTTCTACAAGTGACAGTCTGTGCACCGTTCCTTCCATGGGGCAGACAGTAGCAAAGCCACTAGCAGTGATTCCAGACAATGGGGCTTGCAGCAAGAGCATCTTTCTTATACAAGAACCATGGTTGAACAAGTTTATAAAAGCCAGAGGAAAAATTCATGAAAAACTTTGTATTCCCAGTCAGTAGAGCCATCCAGGTAGTTTTGATCTAGTCATCCATCTACAAAAGTTTCTTTCATCTCACTCCTAAACATTTGCACAAGAGTGTACGTTACTAGTTATAGAATCTTAGCAATACTAACACAAAATTGCTGTTTGCAGCAATATACCAATACAGCAGTTAGTACACCCTTATTCTAGGCACTTATCCACTAGCCAAAAAGCAATCAAATTATTAGATTTCCAAGAAATGATTCTGCAACAGAATCACAGGATCTTCAAACTCAGTATTACCATGTTCTGCCTAATGTTATGTTCCAACACCACAGTCTTCCATTCAGCTAAGCACTGAGTGGCCAGAGTAATGACATAACACAGGTTGAGGACCAGTACTTACCTCATCTTCTGACTCATTGTGAGGGACCGAGAAGCAGTTGGTGACTTCCACTGAATGTTTATCAACAGTGCCTGTGAAATTAAAGACAGTATGTTTCTCTAAGAGGAAACCTTCCCAACTAAAGCCCCAGGATCATGTGGAGTGGGAACTATATATATATTCTTCCCAGAGGAGAATCCTGACCAGAAGTGGCATTGGATTCAGCTTTGCTGAGAAAGTAGCTGAGACCAAAACTTCCACCCAGCTTTCCTTCCCATTCTCACCTCAGTTTCTTTCAATATCTAGCAGAGAATGATTTTACACTGGCATATGACAACATGATCTTAACTTGCAGGGCTTAACTTGTGCCATCCCATGGGATCAATTTTCAATACAAGGTCGGAATAGGGTGATCTAATGCAAAGAGAGGTGCCTTACACCTTCAATAAAATATTTTTAAAAATGAAATTTCAAAAGATGTGATTTTTCTCCCCTTTAGATAATAAATGCGCCCCTGCCAAAATTTCCTCTTCTGCATAATTTAGTCAAAGTATCTAATCCTCCTCTTCATCTGGACAATCTAGGGCTGAGACATGTGAACATGCAAAAGGTTGGAGAATGCAGTAGCTAGAGACTGAGCTACTTACTCATCAGAAGTCCCTGGTTTCTATTTTGCCATGAATTCAAGCCTCCTCCCACTCTGCTTCAAGACCCATCTATAGTATAGGGACAATTTCTCTACCATACAAGATTGTTGAGAATGTATGTGAAGTGCTTTGGGATCTAGCACAGTACAATGAACGGAAGAGAGAGACCTGGGTTCAAATCCTTTACTCAGCCATAACCAGTTTACAAAGGTGGCCTGAGACAAGTTACCGCCACTTTGCCTATTTTACAAAGATAATCCTGTATACCATGGGTGGGCAACTTGTGGCACTCCATGTGTTTCGGCCTACAACTCCCATCAGCCCTAGATAGCATAGCCAGTGATGAGGGATCATATGAGTGAGTTGTAGACCAAAACACTGGGAAGGCCAAAAGTTGCCCGCCCCTGCTGTATACCAACCAAACTTTCATAAAGGAAGTGGGATAAATAAACAATGCCCTGTCATGAGACTGACGTGATGGTGAACAAGTGATCAGAACTACAAAACACGAAGCCCCAACTCAAGTCATGACCATCTTATGAATTCACTCAGTGGCCTTAAAGGAATCCATTCAGTCTCAGCCCAGCCTGTGGATAACAATAACAGTAATACCTTGGATTGCAAGTAACTTGGTTTGAGAGCATTTTGCAAGACAAGCAAATGTTTAAATATTATATTTTGATTTGATATACAAGCGACGTCTTACAACACAAGTACTGTAGTACGGCTTGAATTAAAAATCTCTGTACAAATTTTTTGGGGGAATTTCGTTTTGATATAAGAGTGTTTTGGATTACAAGCACGTTTCCGGAACGAATTATGCTCTCAATCCAAGGCATGACTGTACTGAGTTGCTTTTCAGTAAAATGATCACGTAAAGCACTCTGAAGCACCATGGAAATGCTGCCAAGTTCCACTATTAAAAGAGTAAAAGGAGCATATGCAGAGTTCCTTTTTCTTCAGCACCAAATAATCACATGGGCACCGCTTAGGGTTGAGGAACGGGGGCTTGCAGGTCAGCTGATTAGGATTTCTAGGCACCCTTTCGGTCTTCTCTTTTTCCGGGGGCTGCGGGCGAGTTTAAGCGCTGCTTCTCTAACCGGAACGGGGTTGCCCGGCTCGGCGCTACACGAAGCTTTCATTAACCACGACCCTACCACAGCAAAAGACGGCGCGATGGCTTTACCGAGCAACGTGCCGATGACCCGAGCCGCGCCTTCGTTGCGCCTCTCAAAGCTGTCCACGATGGAGGCGAGCACCACCGGGTGTAGCCGGACCGCGCGGCCGCCAGGGAAAGGCGCCGCCAGTGCGGCAGGCGGAGCGGGGGGAGGAGGAGCAGGCGCGGCCTGAGGAGCCGCTGGAGCTGCGGCCGGCCCTAACGAAGGGGCGGCCGGGGAAGCCCCGATCACCGAAGCAGCCGTTGGCGAGACTGGCGACGGCATCGCAGTAGCCTGCGGAACACTAGCCGCCGCTGCCGCCATCTTGTCGCAAAAGGAACTAAGAAGGAAGTCGTCAGCAGGGATAGGATGCCGGGTGCCAGTCAGTCACGTGCTACCCGCTTCCTGAATGGCTGCTTCAGAACGCGTCAGCCCCGTTTCCTCTCTACAGCTTCATACCCATAGAGATACGAAGCCAAATAGAGAAACTCAATGATAGAGCTATGGAACTCCATGGTTCTTTTAGCTTGCAATCCTATACCTGGAAGCAAATACCACTGAATTCAGTGGGGTCTTACTTCTGAGTAGATATGCATAGAATTGCGCTGTTAAGAGTCTAAAACTTAAGACCCACCTTTCCCCCCCCTCCCCCGAGCAGAAGCGAGAGATTGTGAAGTTTAGAATTTTAGCATAGCTGTCAAAGGGAAGCACCGTGTGTCGTCCCCCCAGCCCCGCAACGGGTAATATCAATAAGTCAGATTTCATTTCGTGCGGGAAATGTTATTTTAAAAGTTTTCAAACGCTTAGAAATGTATCAATATTATCCCCACCTCGCTGGGCTGTGTGCTGCTCCCGCCCACCCCAGTACAGACAACAGCGGGCAGCCTAGGGACTTTTCAGTTGCTGTGTGTACTAAACAGTCTTTGCTCTGTGGAGGTATGCAAGGCCTTTTTATTTCTAAAGGATTGCCCAGGCTGTGCTTAAAATTTCTCTGAATGGTACTACTAGTTTTGTCTTTAACTGCTGTTGATATATTTTATAAATCCGAGATCCGTGTTCTAGTCCCTGCTCGGCTATGAAACCCACTGGGTGACTTTGGGGCAGTCACTGACTCTCAGCCTAACCTACCTCACAGGGTTGTTGTTGTGAGGATAAAATGGAGGAGGATTATGTAAGCCGCCTTGGGTTCCTTGCAGGAAAAAAGGCAGGGTATAAATATAATAAATAAATAAATTCTCTAACAGTGCAATCCTATATGTGTCTACTCAGAAGCAATTCCCCTTGAGTTCAAGGGGGCTTACTCCCAAATTGCAACCTAAGTTGCTTTGAGTATGTTTTCTTATAGAACAACAAGTATAATTTTTATCACTAAGCTGGAGAAACACATTTATAGGTACGTTATAGTATTATTAATAACCACCCAACAGCCGAAGCTCTCTAGTAGAACTGGAGTAGTCTTTTATTAGAACAGAAAACGCAAAAGACCTTGAACTCAGATCAAAAATCAAAGGTCCTTCTGGCACAAGAGCCCGTTAACACTGCGGAGGTCCTAGCTGTCTGAGGTCAGCAGAATTAAAACTTTAGCTCCACTTAATACCTTGTAAGGCCATCCCTACAAGCAATAATATTGGACTACTTAATAGTAAGTTTCATTTGGTTCTAGCAAGAGAACTGCGGTCTTCAAATGTCCTCTTTTCCCCTGGCCTGGTTTAAAGTGGCTCCTGCTTCTTGCACCCATCAGCTGGATAGGAAGATGCCTTATGAGTCAAGACCATTGGTCCACCTAGGCCACTACCGTCCATACTGACTGGCAGCGGCTCTCCAGGGGTTTCAGGCAGGATTCTTCTCTTCTTAGTCCTACCTGGAGATGCCAGGGGTAGAACCTGGGACCTTCTGCATGCAAAGCAGGTGCTCTACCACTCAGTGGTAGAATCTGTCACTGGATCCAACCCTAAAAATCTCCCTCTTCTTCAGCTGCTGCCACCATTTGATGCTGGGTATCCAGACTCCCCCCCCCCCCCTTTAATGAAGAAAACTTCCATGGGACCTCCAGATAATTGTTATTCCAGCCAGCCAGCCAGCCAGCCAGCCAGCCACACACACACACACACACACACACACACACACACACACACACACGGCCTATGCGTTTCCCAACTGGTGAAAAAAATGAAAATCTGTTGTTACCCAGATGATTCCATTCTTAAGTGAAACCCACAAGTTCCTTGACAGGTGAAAAACAGAAGTAGAGAGAAACAAGTTTTTATATTTACAAAGCTGGAGATTTTAGTTGATGTACTAGGTAAAAATGAGTCAATAGAAGCCAAACTGGGCAGCCTTACCTAGTAGTAATCCCTACAGTGTAGGTATCATACAGAAAAATCCAGTATTCTCAAGGTCAGACAAGAAGGAAAATTGCATGCTAGGGATGTTTAGGAATATATATTTATTTAAGAACATTTATATACCACTTGTCATGGTGTGGCCACATTGTGTTATCATCTATTACTACTGTTGTGAATTGTTACTGTGCTTATCTTGTACACATTTAAACTTCGCATTGTTAGATTGTACCTCTTGCATTTCATTTATACTCATGTACATATTATAACTGGCAACTGAGTAGAATGGTTCATGCATTTGATAAAGTGGTCTCTAGTCCACGAAAGCTTATGCCACAAGAAATCTGTTAAGTATTTAAGGTGCCATAAGAGTTTTTAAATATAGTTTTGTCATCATATCGAAAAAATAATAATGATAGAGCTGGAAAAAATAGAAAAGTCCAAAATAAATGGGAAGGAGCACTTGCCCTAGGGGGAAAGGCTAAGTTTTGGGGGCTTTTTAGCTTAGAAAAAAGACAGCTAAGGGGGCATATGAAAGGTTTATACACATTATATACAGTGTGGAAAAATGGATACATGGAAGTTTTTATCCCTGATATTAGAATTCAGGGTCATCCAATTAAATACATTAGTAGATGTTGGACAGACAAAAAATCTTTTTGAAATTCACTACCACAAGACGTAGTAATGGCCCCTAGTTTAAATGGCTTTAAAAAGGGATTAAACAAATTCAAGGACAAGCGATTAGTTCATGGCTAGTAGTTGTGATAGCTATATGGAACTTCCATGCTGAGACAGAATGCCTGTGAATACCAGTTGCTGAGAACCAGCAATTGGGGGGAGGACTATTGCTGTCAAGCCCTGCTTTTAGGTTTCCTTGGGAGTCCAAATAGCAGGTTGGGGAACTTTTAGCCGCTTGGTTAGTGAATTGCACTTGTGGGAGGACAGGTAGCTGCTCTCTAGCAGACATTACCTGCAGCTCTACCTCTCTTTCAAGTCCTCACCAAGGTTGGCTGTTGAAACCCTGTCCAAGTGCCTGGAGGCAGTGGGTGGCTGGATGGGAGGGAACATGCTGAAACTGAACCCCGACAAGACCGAGGTACTTCTGGTGGGAGACAAGGGAAGGTTAGGGTATGTTGACCTGGTGCTGAATGGGGTACATCTACCCCTGAAGGACCAGGTCCGCAGCTTGGGGGTCATTCTAGACTCCCAGCTGTCCATGGAGGCTCAGGTGTCAGTTGTGAGCCGGGCGGCGCTGTATCAGCTCCATCTGATATGGCAGTTGCGCCCCTACCTTCCTAATCATCTGCTCCCATCAGTGGTTCATGCCTTGGTCTCCTCTCGCCTAGACTACTGTAATGCACTCTACATGGGGTTACCCTGGAAGACGGTTCGGAAGTTGCAGCTGGTACAGAATGCAGCAGCTTGCCTGGTTAAAGGCTGCCGCTGGCGTGATCATATCACTCCAGTGCTCAAAGAGTTGCACTGGCTACCAGTTGCTTGCCGAGCCGAATTCAAGGTGTTGGCATTGACCTTTAAAACCCTGTACGGCTCTGGTCCAGTTTATCTCAAGGCGCGCCTCCAGCAACATCAAGTAGGCCGCTCAACAAGATCTGCTATGGATGGCCTTCTCCCTGTCCCATCAGCCAGAGAAACCAGGCTGGTGGGGACTAGGAAGGCGGCCTTTTCTGTGGCAGCCCCCAATTTATGGAACTCTCTCCCCAGTGACCTCCGCCATGCCCCTTCCTTGATTAGCTTCTGCCGTGCATTAAAAACATGGCTTTTCAGGCGGGAATATGGGGTGGGTTAGGATTTTAAAGTTTTGTACTGTTTTTTATTGTGTTTTCTACTCTGTGTGTGTGCCCCCCCCCCCGTATTTTATTGGATTGTACATTGCTCAGAGTGGCTGGATGTCTGGCCAGATGGGCGATTCATAAATATAATAAATAAATAAATAACTCCAGAGCAGACGCCAAGAATAGAATTTTTTTCTTCTTCTCTGCATTTTTTGAAATTCTGTAGTGGGGGAATGGATAGCATTCACTGCATATAATGATCCTAGCTGGTCTTCATCTGGTTGGTTGCACTACCTGAATATGACTTGAGTTACATCAGATACAAACATTTATAAAGAGTTGTATATATACAGACCTCCCACTTTATTTTTACACTTAACACTAAGAAAATTGTCTTGCAACTTAAAAAAAAAAGGAATTTGCAGAAGCCAATATGGAAAAACCACCACTTCCTTGGTACCATAGGGAGAACATGGTAAAAAGCTTAGAAACTAAAGTGTGGGTGGATTCTAGCAATCAGTGAAATCATTGTATAAACCCCTTCCCACATCAAATCTCCATATCATTCTTGTCCATCACTCCAGGCCTTGGCAAAAAGCCTACTGGAACTGTTATCCATGCTCTGATAACATCCTACTTTAAAATGTCACATTGAGCAGCTTTTGATGACCTCTCAGAACCTTCTAATTGTCCCAGAATACTGCTGCTGGATGATTGGGGTCAGGGAATGGAACACATCTTGGCAGTTCTTAAACAACTTCACTGTCTGCCATGGCATTTCTGAGTGCAATTTAAAAATATTAGTGCTAGCCTACATGGCTTAGGACCAGGCCATCTCAGGGCTGCTTGCTCCCACAGGAACCTGCCCATAGACTGAGGTAATCTTTGGTGGACCTGGCCCTGCCTTTGGAGGTTAGGTGTGTAACAACTGGAGAATAGATTCCATGGCGGCATCCCATCTATAGAAAGCTCTGCCTGGGGAGGCTCACCTAATACCTAAATGTATGCCCGTTCAGCACTAGATGAACTTTTTTTTGCCAATGCCTTTAAAATACTGTTTACATCAGTTTTAACTCTACTACCATTTTTAGAAAACACGTTTACTGCTCTGCATTTTTCATGTTTTCTTACTGTAATTGCTTTTAACAATATTGTAAGCCACAATGGGAGTGGCAGCACTGAATAAATAAGGTATGCAAAATAATATCACTTAATTTGCCTATTTTATTCATGTCTCAGAGTTTGTTTGCACTTGGGATATAGAACAGTATCCAAGCCTGCCTGCACACCAGCAGGACCCACCGCTTGCATAACAGGGAGCTAGTGGTTCTAAAATCAACCCAAAACGAGTGGAAACACTCGTTTCTGGAACAGAGTAGGTCAGTGGTCCTTGAAGAAGGAAGCTCCGCTGACCTGTCCCAATCTGGAAACAGCTTGTTTCCAGGGTTAATTTTAGAACTGCTAGCTCTCCACTGCACAAACAGTGGGTCCTGCTTGCACAATAGATAGAGTGGGAGTACAGCAGCAGTGTTGGATACTTCCCATAATGTGGATCTTTTTTGGCACAGGGTACAGAACACAAAAACCAAAGAATGAAGGAGAGAAATACGACAATTCTTCAGCGATGACAAAAAACTATAAATTTTAGTCATCCTTCTAACCAAGTAATATTTCCAGTTTGCAAATTTATAGAGGTAAAGATCTAATCTACTTTTGCATCATGATGTGACACACACACACCCCAGCCACCCTGCAATTATTTCAATAGGGCTCGTGCAGAACCCGTGCAAGCATCACTGAAAGGAAAAGCAATTATACAGCAGTAGTATGTGGAGGATTTCACCCACTGTAATAGAATTTAGAAATAGATGCTTGGTGTTTATAGAATGAATTGCAAACAATACCGAAACCATAGGGCCAAAATCATTTAATGTCTGTCTGCCATTTAGGTTAGGAAGAGAATTGGAGACTCACCATGAAGCTTGACTACATGCATAAGATTTCAGAGAATAGTCCGCTACAATTCACTTACTCTAAGTTGTATTTTTCTCTCTCTTGCACAATTATTTTCCAATGTGAAAATAAGTCTAAGTGAACTTACCCCAAGAAAATTGCTTTGCTTTATATACATACACACACACACACACACACACACACACACACACACGCACACATACAATCAAGCACACAATTTAGGATTAACAAAAGCTCTGCACAGTAATTTGCCTTTTGGGAATACTTGCATTATTTGGTATCAGCCTTGTCTTGCGGATACATGCTAAAATTTACCTTACACATTCTTCAAAAACAAGAAACTCTGAAGGCCTCGCTGCAATTAGCTTTCATGACCTTCAGAAAATTATCTTTCTTTGCAAACTCTTGCCTCTCCCACCTACATCAGCCTTCCCCAGCCTGATGTCCTCCAGATGTGTTGGATTACAACGGCCATCACCACCAGTGGTCATTCTGGCTGCAGATGAAGGGAATTCTAGTCCAACAGAGGGTGCCCAGTTGGTGAAGGCAGACCTTCTTTTCATAAGCCAGGTAAATTATTTCTAGATCAGTGTTCTAGATGAACTAGCATACTGAAATTGGACTGCGACAAATTCTCTGGTTTTTGGTATCTGAAGAATACATTAGCAGTTTATTCAGAAACTGGCATTCTGCAGTACTGCTTAAAAAACCATTTCAAACTGCAAATTTATCTATTTTCACAATCAGAACATTTGTCTGAAAAGTTTATTTTAAATTTTCTGAACACTTAAAGCAGCACTGCTTTAGATATTACACAAGTGTTCAGAGAGAACTAAACAAAAATTAAACTGTTATAAATTACAAGTTTTTGCTTTTGAAAGAGCTTCAGTAAACAGAAAACATGACACACACACACATTGCAAAGAAACCCCCAACATTTCATGCAACGGCAGGCAAGATGTAAAAAGCCACCTAAATTCACACATTTGTACATAGAATCATCAGAAAAAGTATTCTTTAGTAAATCTGTACATCCAAATACATTTGGGAGCTACATCTAAGTTACATCATTTAATGTTTTATACACTTGTTACCCCTTTTAAATCATCAAGTAAACACTCCAAACTGGGGGTGGGAGTAGGCGACTGAGTTAGGAAAAAAGAAAAAAATCATTGTAGACATTCAATTATTTTTTTATCTAGACCTCCAAGTGTTGAATAAAAACAGAATGCCTCATCTTCAATTGACATTTTTGCTTGCTAACTGTACAAAAATTGCAGTGCAGAGAACTCCACCTTTGTACTTAGTTTCTTTGGATGGATCTCAGATATAGCTAAATATTCCTTTAACGATGAACAAATGGAAAGTTGGTCCTATTAAACTGATATTGCATGCAAATATTTGCCTTTTTAAACAAATGCATGTGGGTTTTTTTAATAATAGGTGATATTGCAAATTATTCTGGTAACACCCAGTATTTCTTTATCCTGTCAAATAGCACTAAAATTGGAGGGAAGAAATCTTTCAGAACAGTATTTTAAGTACCAGTAACTAATCAGAAAAGTTTTAGGAGCCATGTGTTTCACTTTCCTTTTTAATCGAATGGAACAAATGCTTAAATACAGTTTGTCCTCTTCACTGAAGAGAGCTAGTCTATTTCATCTTTATGAGCTAGTTTTTTGGGAAGATTAGCATGTACTGTGGTCATGCCTAGTGGATACAATCCAAACATTTGCTGAGAACAGTTGGAGGAAGTCAGTAAGAACCTAGGATCAATGAAAACAGATGTTGCTTTAAATGATCCACAAGAGAGAGACCCACAGAGTGCCCAGTGTTAAATACACAATTTTCTTCTTGCGCTTTTTGGTGTGCAAGTTTATATACTCTGTCCCCACCCCACCCCCAAAAATGTTAACTGTTCCAGAGTCCAGTTTCCTTAATCAATTTTCACATTGGTGTAGATTTTTCTAACAAAGGCACTTGTTCCCATATAGCCAATAGCTCCTGCAAAGACAAGACAAACATGAATATTAGATTCACTAAAGTTTAATAAGATAATGGTTGCAAGAGATCATGCTTGACTAGGCCAAGACACCTTGTGTGGCCTATTCTAAACACCTGTGAAAACACTGATAGCTGAAAGGAAAGAGATGATTCTCTGGGGTCTTGCTACTAAGGCAGGAATGAGTCACTTACTGTGAGCAGCACATTGAGGAACGTCTCAACCTGCAGAAGTCATGCTGGGTAAAAAATAAAATAAATAATAATAATAAAAAAACCTGGAGAAAAACATAGCAGGGATGGTTCCTGAAGTCATCTTCTATGAATTGCTTACTGTGGTACTCTTAACCAAAAGGACTCAGCAGTATGGGCTTATAGTACCCCACCTTATGGGAAGCTCCAGAATTGTGGAGGCCAGGAGAAAGATAAACACTGGGATAAGTAGTTTGTGTGGAAGAGTGCTCTGGTGGCAGGGACCTGTGCTTGACAAGGATTCAAAATAGACTAACGTTTCTCCTTTGGAGTTAAGATGGCTGGCAACAAGGTCAAGGAGCTGCAGAAGAAGTTGAGGGGGAGGGGGAGAAGCAGCAAACTACTCTGAAGACAGAATGAGAAGGTTGATTAAGCTACTGGCTAACTGGACTGGGCCCAAGACACCCAAAGAAGGGGATGCTCCTAATTAGCCTAGCCCAAGCCAGTGTAAGGGACAAACCTGGCGAAAGGGGTACCGGTATGTTGTGGCATGAAAAAAAAAGTGTCAGCCACCAGCAGAAAGGCAGTGGGGAAGGAAAAACAACTGGAGGAGTTGCCTGGCCCCTGGCACTCAGCTGCACAGCTGGACCCAAAGGTACTTCTTATCCCTCATGCACTGTCTTAGCCTCTCTCTGGTGGACTGTGAGAGAGATGCAGCAGTTAAACTATGCCCAAGGAGCTCTCATTGCATCTGAAATTGCGAGCATCAGACGCTGCTGGGCTCGATGCACTAAAGTCATCCAACTGTCTTTTAACAAAGAAAACCCAATTTGAAGCTCAGCAGGAGACCAGACTTGTCCTGCAGCTTTCTCTAGACAAAAGATAACCCAGCATTGGGAGGGAGTGGGTGGTCTGTCTCATAGTGGCACAGAGTTCACACCCAGGTGTGAGCTACTGCCAGGCAACAAGTAGGAAGAAACCACCAATTCCTGTTGTACTCATTAAAACATTGCTATACATAGGAGCGGTCCTATGAAAAGACATTCATAATTGATAAAGATCTATAAATCTCTTACATCAGCTTATATCTACCGAAATCAATAATAATTTTAAGATATCCGAACTGATTTATAGCTCACAGTAACAGTACTGTGACAGAAATCAAACTTCAACTCAGAGTTCAGGAGGACTACACATTTTGCAAGGATATAACAAACTAAATAGCTTAAAAACAAAGTTTAAAATGATATGATCTTACTAACTGAAGATTCTGAATACATTCTGAACTTACCACACATTATTCCCAGGGCTGTGCTAAATACTGCCATATAACCAAAGTAAAATGATGTCTGAAATAAACCATACATCCTGGAAAAAAACAAAAAGACAGGGAGGTTTTTATACTGTCTCCCAAGTTGCCAATAATTAGATTATTTTCTCAATGAAACTTTATTTTTGTTACTTTAATAGGGAAAATAGAATATGTCAAAAGCTACGTACTTTGTCTTGAAAAAGTAGTAATAAAAGGAATACATGTAAACATAGATAGCAGTTGAAGCAGCTGATAGAAAACTCGTCCATTGCCTGAAAAACACATACAAATCTCTCAAACAAATAGAAAGAAAACAGTTTCGCAAATAGTACAAGACAATCCATGACAAGAACCACAGCAGAAAGTCATTAAATTTTAATTGGCTATTTTCTGAAAAAAGCTGGCATGTTGCAGCTTACTTTATGAATCTCATTTGACGAATCTCATAGTCTACAGTCCCTATGGATGTGCAGACCTACAATTTTCCTGTTCTGTCTCTTTCACACCCCAAGTGGGCAAATTACTTGAGATATCTTTAATACATTTAATGTTGGAGACTCATCCAAGTATTTTTACCTAGCCTTTTGTTGGTTAAGGCTGGAAAGTAAATTAAAACAAACACATACTTACCACCTATAGTCCTCTGCATTCAGCAGAAAGTATGTACACACGATTGTCACACACACAGTCACAATGCAAAGGATAACCAGCACTAACATCATGAAGCCATAGACATAATAGATTTTGTAAGCCCAGAAGGAGGTGAAGATAAAATACCTAAAGATAAAGGAAGTCTTATTATTGTACCGACTTTTAATTAAATTAGTCTGAAAAAGCACATTATTGGTAAACTGCTTGCAAACTTTTCTACGTAAAAGACTCACATTTCAATGAAAATGGATCCAAATGGGAGAATTCCACCCAAGCAAACAATAACAGCTGGTTCCATAAACCTGAAAAGAAATTAGAATTAACCTTCTAATTTGACCAAAACCAATGGATCAAGTCACTTTACAGAGGTTTCTTGGAGAACTCACTGAAATTTACAGAAGGTCATCGTTGACTTAAAGACACATTTGTGGGAAGGCCTAAAAGGTCTTTGAATGCTTCAGTGAACTTCGGACTGCAATAGTCCCAATTTTGTCAGTATCTGTCTAAAATGAATTCCAGAAGTGTTCCTGTGTTTTGTAAGTGATCAGTGCTCTGGATTAGACCAGCAGTCACCTGCAATCCACTCATGCAGCATATCAATTGCTGCTAGGCCACAGATGTGATGGTAGCTCTAAATCCTCCACAATACTTCACATTGCACCCCACCTCTTGTTCCATGCCACCATCTCTAGTGACATGCATCTGGAAGTGTCTTTCATCTCTTGCAGCAAAAAGGCAAAATACTAACTAGTTTTATGGACAATCTACTTCAACAGGTACATGAATGCAAAGAAATGCCATTTCTACTTTACCATTTTTTCTCTGGGATTGGACGAGGAACAGCGTTGACTCTGCAAGGAAAGTTGGGCTGCCCCGAAAGATTCCGTCCAAGTATAGTGCCAACAAGGTTCAAGGGAAGAATAACAAAGAAGCAGATGCAGCATACGGCCACCTGTAAACTCATAGTCACACAAGAAGAGAGGATATAAAATGCATCCAATATTAAACACAAGCATTCATTACAATAATGCCAGTGTTATTTCTAGCAAAATCAGTCAGAATATAACATACCAGCTTTGTATATTCAGAATGGTAATAGTAACATTTATTCTATGAGAGAGGCAATAAATATCTGAAGATACGTTTAGAATGTTATTTGAAGAGTTAACACAGCCTTTGCTCACATAAGATTGATCTCAACAAAACTAAAAGTGAGGATGCCATATCAGCCTTCTGCAGGGTGGATAAAAACATGGAGATGAGGTACTTACCAAGGAAATTCTGTTCAAGGGGAAGAGGGCAGTTAACTTAGGAAGGCCCCTCTTCTGGGGCAGGAAGGCAGTATCCAAATCTTAAGTCCAGAGGTAGAGGGGCCTCTTGCCCTCTCAGCCTCCAGACACTTCAGTCCAAGTAGTATACCAAGAAGAGAAACTATAAATAACAAACACTGGAAGAAGAACCAATGCCAAAATCAGGGGCACCCTGCTGGATAACATAACTGGAACTTGTATGCCATCTTAAGGGGGGGAACCATCCCCTGACATTCACCATTTCACTATGTAGAAGGAGCCCACATAGTAAGATCCAGCCTCTGGGACTTCTGTGGACAGAACCGAGAGAGTTTACCTCTAATACTTTCTGAAGGAAACCTCCTTTATCTGAATCTGGAAAAGGAAGAATTAACACCCTCAGGAGGAGTCAGATCCCCAAGAGGGCAGGTCTAGCTTCCTTCCTTCCTGTGAGAAGAACAGAAATTCACTGACAAGTACAGAATTTCTCTTTTTCCCTTTGTGGGGAGGAGAGCAGTTAGCTTACTGATGGCAAAAACAGTGCATTTCATGGTAGGAACCCCAATGTCAACAACCTGCTAAAGCCAACTCTCTCTACTGGTATAAACAACCTTTAAAAGACACTTCTCCCAGAGACTGCCTATGATGGAGGCAAGTAAGTGTATTTTATCATGCCTGGTAAAGGTTATGGTCAACACATTTCCTCTTCTTGCTAGAGCTATATGCTAGGATGATACAGTACCTCAGCCACCAGGCCAGGGAAACCATCTTTCCAGTACCAGATCTGTTGAAGAGTGAGTTGTGCTGACTCTTTCAGATGTTCTGCCTTGGACTGTAGGTGTGTCTCTGCCCAAGAGAACAGAGACAAGGCCCCCTTCAGCAAGAATTGGGAGTGGGTACCCCTACCTAATGACGCAGGACTTGACCATGGTATGGTCTGTCCTGATAAGGCCATGTCGACCCTGAAGCTTGTGAGCAAAGTAAAACAGGACCAGCTTGATCATCCTGAGTTCCAGAAAGTTTATTCACTTCTTCAACTCTCTCGACCACAGCCCCTGCAACCCCAGCTTCTGAGACTAGCATCTATGTCAGGGTCACACATCTGGGTTCTTGGATAGTAATTCTGCAACTCAAGCTGTGCCAGGGAGCTCCACCACTGAAGGATTGTCATAGCTTGTCTAGTATTGGAACCTCCAGGTTGAGACTGCTGGTGATTTGCAGTTGGTAGGTCAGGAGGAAAGTTTGGAGAGGCCTGGTGTGAAATCTTGCCCAAGATTTGGAACCCAGGTAAGATATAATCATTACCAGTATTTTGGCTAGGGGATGTAGGCATGACCTGGGGCAAGTCCATAGCTGTTCTGCTGGGGTTCAGGCGGAGGATAGTCATTCTGCTCCACACCAAGGTGGAGCAGGACCTGTGATGATATTAATATACTCTTTTTCAAGTTGATGTGGAGGCAATATTTCCAGAGTATGTCTACGGTTTGGTCAATGTCCTGTAGACATGGCCCTTACAAGGGGGAATGAACTAAGAGGTCTAGATATAGTTAGATGTTTCTCCTTGTTCTTAAGAGAGCTACTGGAGCCACCAAGACCTGGGAGCCAATGAAAGAGAGAGCATGAAACTGGAATTGCTGTTCCCTGAGTTGAAACAATGAGCCTGCAGGGCCCTCTTCTGATCTGGATGTGTAGATAGCTTTGCTGAAATAAGTAAGAGGATCACCTAGTCTCAGTCATAGGCAAGACAGAATTGAATGCAGAGTCTCCATTCAGAACTTGCAATTGAGCATGTCAATTACCACCTGGTCGAGTTCTACAATAGCTTGCATTTCTCAGAATGGTGAAGATGACAGAACACACCCATTCTGGTAACGGAACTGGTTTGATGGCCTTGATCTTGAGTAGAGGAGGGATCACTTCCAAACCCTTTTGAAGGACTGCTGGAGATTGATAGAATTTGTCTCTGGTGTCTTGAGAAATTCCATGAAGGATCTTTCTAGGATCCACCTGATCACTCATAGAGCTATTCTAAACACCTGTGAACTTCAGAAGCCACCCCTTAATTGGGTCCCTGGCAGGGGAGAGTCATGCCAAGCTAAACTTCTTACCCAGTTGCTGTGTTGATAGACTGGACTTCAGCTGGGACTTCTGTTGCTGCTACCATCTAGGCTTTGAGTCTCTGGATGATTGTTTGGAAGAGTATGAGAGCTTGAAATGGGAGAGGGACAAAAAGCTCCTTTGCAGGTTAGTTGGCTTCTCCTCCTCCAGTGAATTGGGTATGGATTTTTATTTTTTATTTTTGGTCCTTGGTTTCTATCAGGAAAGCAAGGGATTTACGATGAATTGTCTTCCTGAAAACTGAACACTGTCAAGATTTGCCTCAGACTTGGTGCCCCACCCTACCCCAGCTGCATAGTCATGTTAGAGACCATGAATCTGGCTTTGTTGCAAAGTGAATAATTAGCTAGGAATGTGGTTAAAAGTACTGCTCAGGAAAGTTTCTCTCATGTCTTTATCAAAGGAGTTATTTTTAAGATCTTGTTTATCAATGTGAATGTGGCCCAAACAAGCATATATGCCATGGAGGAGACCCTGAGTGCCATGGAAGGTGCCTCACACCTCAAAGTTTATGTGCAAGGCTGCTTTAGATCTTCTATCTTGCTGATAGATGGTAGTTTGTCCAACTGTGTTAGATATTAGAACAGCTGCAGAAGCAGCCACCTTGGGGATGGCCAAGCTGGTAGTTTCCTTCTAAAAACTGGTAGAATTTCTCACAGGAGTGATGGTATGATTTTGGCTTTAAAGGTTTGGTCCATTCTTTATGAACAATGTCACTAAAGCTGGCCGGAAAGGAAATGGAGAGGCAGCGGGAAATTTAGATGTGATTCTAATGGGTTTCACTGTCTTAGCAGCAGTAGCTTGCTGAGGCTCTTCTGTCAAAGCAAGTTGCGGTGTCTCCACAACCCTGGAAAGAAGCTTTGGGAAGTTGTCTTAAGGGAACTGCCAGCCCAGGGTGGACTGCTTCCACTGCTGAGAGCTTCCCACCCTCCCTCCCTGGGTTGTCTGACCTGGCCTGGGAGGATGCTCTGGAGCAACAGTGACTAAGGGAGATGTCTGAAAGGGCAGTGGTTCTCCACGCTCTCCAGAAGATTTCTGGGTTTCTTGCCCCCTACAAGCCACCAACTTGAATTAGAGCAGAATCTTGACCATTTCCATCCTGTTAGTGACTTCTATTTGGGACACACTGCCCCATGCTTGGATGTTTTGCTGGGCCTATCCTCATCTTTTCTAAGTAGATTTATGGGTAGAACTGGAAGAGTAGCGAGAAGAAGCAGTGGTGCTGTTAGCTCTGAGGGGGCCTGGATAAGATGATACTCTCTGGGGGGCCTGCGCAACAGTCTCTCCCCAGTTTCCCCCTGTGTCACCATGGTCTCTTCTCTTCCTGCCATCCAGTAAGGGGGAGGGGGAATCAAACAAAAAAGGAAAAAGGGACTTGACTGTTTTCCTTCCTGCCCTGCCCCCCGTCCCCACCAAGTGACAGGAAAGGATCAAAGGGGTTAGTTACTTCCATTTAAAACTCTTTACACAGGGTTGTGTGTGTTACACACAGGTTGGAGCCAGCATGTCTGATATCCGGTGTAAAGAATACTAAAAGGAAGGAAGAGGGGCATGTTAACCCCCCAATCCCCAAGTTACTGGACACTAGCAGTGGCCATTCTCCTTTCTTTCCTTTTTTTACTGTGCAAATGTACTGTTGCAGAGCAATGCTCTACAATCATAGAATCATAGAAAAGTAGAGTTGGAAGGGGCCTACAAGGCCATCGAGTCCAACCCCCTGCTCAATGCAGGAATCCAGGTCAAAGCATCTCTGACAGATGTCTGTCCAGCCGCACCTTGAATGCCTCCAGACTGGGAGAGCCCACCACCTCCCTAGGTAGTTGATTCCATTGTCTTATTGCTCTGACAGTCAGGAAATTTTTCCTGATGTTTAGGTGGAATCTAGGTTCCTGTAACTTGAGCCCATTATTCCGTGTCCTGCAAACTGGGATGAACGAGAAGAGATCTTTGCCCTCCTCTGTGTGACATCCCTTCAAATACTGGAAGAGTGCGATCATATCTCCCCTCAGTCTCCTCTTCTGAAGGCTAAACATGCCCAGTTCTTTCAGTCTCTCCTCATAGGGCCTTGTTTCCAGTCCCTTTATCATCCTTGTTGCCCTCCTCTGAACCCTCTCCAGTTTGTCTATGTCCTTGTTAAAGTGAGGTGCCCAGAACTGGACGCAGTACTCAAGATGAGGCCTAACCAGTGCCGAGTAAAGGGGAATTATCACTTCCCGCGATTTGGAAGCTATACTTCTATTAATACAGCCCAAAATTGCATTTGCCTTCTTTGCAGCCACGTCGCATTGCTGGCTCATATTCAGTTTGTGATCTACCACAATTCCAAGATCCTTCTCACTTGTAGTATTGTTGAGCCAAGTGTCCCCCATTCTGTAACTCTGCATTTGGTTTCCTCTCCCTAGGTGCAGCACTTGACATTTATCCCTGTTAAATTTCATTCTGTTGTTTTCGGCCCAGCGCATTTTGTTTCTGTCTTCCAGAGTATTAGCTGTTCCGCCCAACTTTGTGTCATCTGCAAATTTGATAAGCATTCCCTGTACCTCCTCATCCAGGTCATTAATAAAAATGTTGAAGAGCACCGGGCCCAGGACCGAGCCCTGTGGTACCCCGCTCGTTACCTCTCCCCAGTTTGAGAAGGAACCATTGATAAGCACTCTTTCGAGTCCGATTCTGTAGCCAATTGTGGATCCACCTGATAGTTGTTCCATCTAGCCCACTCTTAGCTAGCTTACTAATCAGGATATCATGAGGCACTTTGTCGAAAGCTTTGCTGAAGTCCAGGTATATAATGTCCACAGCATTCCCACAGTCCACAAGGGAGGTTACCCGATCAAAAAATGAGATCAGATTAGTCTGACAGGATTTGTTCTTGACAAATCCATGCTGGCTTCTAGTAATCACTGCATTGTTTTCAAGGTGCTTGCAGACTGACTTCTTTATAATCTGCTCCAAAATCTTCCCAGGGATTGATGTCAGACTGACTGGCCTATAGTTCCCAGGTTCCTCCTTCTTGCCCTTTTTGAAGATGGGAACAACATTTGCCCTCCTCCAGTCACCTGGCACTTCACCTGTCCTCCATGATTTCTCAAAGATAATAGACAGTGGTTCTGAGAGTTCTTCTGCCAGTCCCTTTATTACGCTAGGATGCAGCTCATCAGGCCCTGGAGATTTAAACTCGTTCAGAGTAATCAGGTGCTCCTTGACCATTTGCCTATCAATCTCAAGCTGCAATTCTGCCCCTTCAGTCTGCATTTCAGGTTTGCCAGGGGGGTCATAGACCCTCTTTTGGGAGAAGACCGAGCCGAAGTAGGAATTGAACACTTCTGCCTTTTCTTTGTCTTCTGTTATCAATTTGCCATCCTCATTGCGTAGCTGAACCACCAGTTCTTTCTTCTGTCTTTTACTGTGCATGTATCGTACACACCATCTTCATTTCACAGAGTACTTCTCTGCTCTGGGATTATGAAATGAAGATGGTGTGTGCAAACACGGAGCTTTACTCTGCAGCAATGCGCCCACCCTGGAGGCATTCAAGGTGCAGCTGGACAGCCATCTGTCAGGGATGCTTTGACTTGGATTCCTGCACTGAGCAGGGGGTTGGACTCAATGGCCTTGTAGGCCCCTTCCAACTCTACTATTCTATGATTCTATGAAAATGAAAAAAAGACAGAAGAAGAAAGAACACATTGCCAGTATCATTTGGGCCCCCCAGACATGTACCCAGATGTCTGGCCTTGGTGGTACCCATGAGGAGGATCTGCAGCATGTGCATCAGTGGTGACAGTCTCTAGACTTGCAGTACCTTCTATAGCTGGATCTGTGGAAAGCAGGGAAGTGGTCCCTATAGGGCAGGGATGGAAAATCTGTGGTTCTCCAGATGTTGTTAGATGACAATTCCCATCATCCCGGACAATTAGCCATGGTAGCTGGGACTGATGGGGGTTGGAGTCCCAACAACATCTGGAGGGCTACAAGTTCCCCACCACTGCTATAGGGGTTCCTGTGTCTGCACTTATTGCTTGAATAGCTTAGTCTGTGCAGGAATCTATTAGTTAAAGACCTGTTGTCCCATACAGGAAAGAGGGGGACAGCATACACCAAGCAGCAATCAAAGGTGGCTTTGATCACCTCACAAAGTTGGGGTGGATACATTCTCTCTCCACTACAGGACATGCAGTGCTCAAATCCTTTCCAAGAATGGAAGAAGAGTTGCTGGTGATTTGGGCCTGCCCCAGAGAACTAACTTTGGTTTTCCTCCATAGCTCTTTCATGCCTCTGTGTCTGATCAGAGGTCATCCCTTCTGCTTCATGGCTTAAAAGGCCAGGTGGGGAAGGCAACTGTAGAGGGAGAGGGATGAGGGTGCTGGGGTTGCGAAGGCTCACATGTGCTCGGGGGGGCATCTGTGTGGTGGTAGTCTGAAACATGTTCTTTTGTGATCTGCCAACCTTCACCACATGGATAAAGGCAATGAGTGGAACTCCCTGCCCACACAGAGTTGGCTGTCCTGGAGCTCAGGGTGAGCAACTGTTTGGGGGATCTCTCTGCTCCATTTCTCCCCATAAGAGGAAAGTGTATGGGGGTCAAAGAGAGAAGAACCTCCTTCTCCAGACTTGAGAATTAAGACACTGCATTCCTGAAGCATTCCCAATCTAGCTGCCCTCCTTCCATTGAGAGAACAGGGAATTAAAAAAATTAAGATAAATCAGATTTTAATTTGTGTGTGTGCATTTTTTAACTAACAGGTCAACAGCTGTAATCCTCTTTTTAAAAACAAATGAACAGACAAGTGAAATTTGAACTTAATACAAAACGTTAAAGCAATTCCCACTGTTACGACTGAATCTGATCTTGTATCAACCACCCCAAACCCCCAAAGATTCTGCTGCTAAGGGTCGTTCCTACACCCCAACCCCCTTTATTTCTAGCGCTTGTAACGTGGATTTTGCAAAGTGCTGCATTGTTCATTTTTCGCAGGTATACTTACTGGGAGACAAACTGTGGCAGGGCTGGACTTTATAGCAGGCTAGAAGAAATAATGGCTGGCTACTAAGTCCAGCCAGCCACAATTTGCTGACCCCTGTCAAAATATTCACATCTTCAAATCAACTGAAACTGATTCCAGTTTGTTTACACACACATTACCCAGTTGCAAGAAGCCAGTCAGCTTCTCCATAATAAAATAATGCTATCACATGCAGGTTCATTTTATTCTGTTTCATTGTTAACCATCAGCCAATAAACATTTTCAAAATCATATAATCATATCATGGAATATGTGTGCATCATTACATTACACTTGTATTCTGTCGCATTTCTACTCCAACTGCCTCAAGTACAGACTGTCCTCTTGCAACAGCATCTCAAAAAATTCATTACATGAGTATGTCTTAATTACAATTTCCCTGACTTTTGACCAATTTCCCTGACCAATTTCTATTTCCCTGACTTTCCAGAAAATGGCAACACTGAATGAAATCCAGCAGGAGTGTTATGTTGGATAGTCCATAAAACTGAGTTAGAAGTAGTGACTAGCCATCTTTTAACATTTGAACCATGTAACTCATATAAATAAATGTTGTATCTTGACCATATCAAAATATTATATTTGGCGCTAAATTCCCAGAAAGGATTGTTAAATCCAAATTTCCTGCCTTGTTGATCTGATCTAATTAAACAAATTACTACCTGTCTTTAGAAGTTGGTTTGCCAAAGGCAATAAATAGCAGCCTTCCTGATTTAATAGTTTACCTGCAGTGCTAATGGAAGTACTCACCATTGTCCCAAAGGGAATAGCCCTTGATGCATGATAATAGATTGCAATGAAATTAATGAAGAATGCTGTGCCACACACCATTGCGGGAATAAGAAATGCTCCAATGAACATCTGCTTTATCCATCTCCTTCCTGCAAGGAAAAACATTCCCAAGCATTAGAGATTCAGGTTTTCTATTATTTATTTATTTAAATTAAATTTTATACCACCCAATAGCCAAAGCTCATTACAACCCCCAAAGCATTATATATGTAAAGAATGTATACTCCTTCCCAGAAATCCATGAATCAGAGCATGCAAGCCCTGTTAAAAGCATGTGGGTAATTGTAGAAGGAGAGAGAAACAATACTGATATTGTTGTGGTAGTATACTGCAGACTGGCCAGCTGTTCAACATTTTTATAAATGACTTGGATGAGGGCATAGAAGGGATGTGTATCCAATCTGCAGATGACACAAAACTGGGAGGGCCAACTAACACCACAGAAGGCAGAAGCAAGATTCAAAATGATCTTGACCGGCTGGAATGCTAGAAACCAACAAGATGAAATTCAATAGAGATAAATGTCCAGTCTTCCCTTTAGTAACCAAAAACTCAGGCACAAGTATAGGATGTGAGAGACCTGGCTTGGTAGCAGTATATCTGGAAAGGATCTAGGTGTCTTAAGAGTGCAATCCTATACATATCTACTCAGAGGTAAGCCCCATTGAAGTTAATGGGGCTTTCTCCCAGCTAAATGTGTATACGATTGCAGTTTTAGTGAATCAGAAGCTAAACTTGAGCCAGCAGGACAATGCAGCTGCTAAAAGAGCTAATTCAATATTAGGCTGCATCAACAGAAGCACATTATCCAGATTACAGCAAGTAAATATTCCACTATATTTTGTGCTCTCAGACCGCATCTGGAATACATTTTCTAGTTCTGGGTGCCACATTTTTAAAAGGACGTTGACAAATTGGAGTGTATCTGCAGGAGGGTGACCAGGATGGTTAGTAGTCTGGGGATCAAGTCCTAAGAGGAATGATTGAAAATGCTCAGTATGTTTAGCCTGGAGAAGAGAAGATTAAGGGGAGACATAAGGGTCTTCAAAAATCTGAAGGACTGTCACACACAAGATGGAGCAGACCTGTTCTCCGTTGCTTCAGAAGGCAAGACCAAAGGATGAAATTGCAGTGAAGCAGATTTCAGCTAAACATTAGAAGAAACTTAAGAGCTGTTTGACAGTAGAGCAGAGTACTTCAGGAGGTGGTGGATTCTCCTTTGCTGGAGGTATCTAAGCAGAGGATAGACAGCCATCTCTCAGAGATGCTGCAGTCCCATCCTGCATTAAGCAGAGGGTTAGACTAGATGACCTCCAAGGTACCTTCTCTAATTCTAGGATTCTATGAACATGATACCTGCAGAAGAGTGACCCTCTTATTCTTTGTGGTGTCTTCTGTCTTCTCCAAAGACTTAGGCTGGGGTGTATCTTTCTCCATCAATGAAGGTCCTATTTCAGCTTCAGCAGATCCGAGAATCGTTTCCTCAGATAGTAAGGTATGCCCAAAGGCATATGGGAAGGTGCTGTAGTATCTTTTATGTAGGGATATACGCGAAGCTCAATTGGGGGGTGGAAGTCTGGCAAACTCGCCGGGCTCGACCCCCCCAAGCTCCACCCACCCTACCTTTCCCCCGGCTCGACTTGCGGTCTCACGAGCCAAGCCGGGGAAGTGACTTCCAGGTCCCCGGCACTATGGTATTTACGTAGAAAATGGCCTAATTTGTATAAGTTACGGCCTAATTTGCACAATTAAGCCATTTTCTATGTAAACAATGCAGCGCTGGGGACCCGGAAGTCCAGTGAGTGCCTCAGCTGGTGCTCGCGAGCTGAAAGTCAAGTGCCAGGCGGGTCACCCATCCCTACATGATGTTATTTCGGGCTACTACACTGCTGAGATGCTGTGACAAAGAACTGCCCTTTAACTCATCACATAGACCTAGGGGACAGCTTACCTTTCAGTGCCTCAACTACTGAGCCCTTTCTGACAAAATCTCTTTCTGGACCTGGCAGGGGGGAGCAGCAGATGGGTGGAAAAAGAAGAACAGACCAGGCTAGCATTGCTGGGGGAGTAGTAGAAGGAAGAGTGTTGGTGATAATGCTGCTTGACGGAGACATGCTCTCTACCACTAGACAGAATCTATTTTGGGTACAAACAGGAGGCTAGAAACGTCCTGTTATTTTGTCTCCTAAGGAAAATTTGCTCTCCCATGGTGATGTTCTCATTTCTTTCTATCTCTGTTCCTTAATGTATCAATTACTGTCAGCTTCTTACAAATACATCTATCAATTAGAGAGTATACTGTCTCATTTTTAGAACTTGTTACAAATACTGTGGTGCAGATAATCCTGACATGCTTACTTTCTGGTAAAAATATTATTTAAAAAATAATATTGTGGCCATAATGCTAATTTACTCTGTAATATACTTAAGATATTCATGCAACAAAAGATAGTTGCTTGGCACCAATGTATTTAGAAACCAGAAAATTTGCAACTGTGTAAAGGTGCAAATAATCTCAAAACGTTAACAGGAATCCCTGGGGTGGGAGTGGGGGGCAGAATTCCTTCACAAATTATCTTTAATATGTTGTAACAAAAATTGTAATAAAATGCCTTACCTCCTTGTCTGGCATAAAGGCTTCCTCCAAAGTAGCCATTCACTGGGGATGTCGCAGCATAAACAAAAATAGCGGTACTTAGCATTGATCCTCTCCTAAAATGAAAGACATGTATTTTTGGCTACACAAATGACTGCCTGAAGTTTACTAAAGTTACATCAAGCACATTATATAAGAAGTGCTTTATGTTTAGTTTTAGCTAGTGCAAAACACAAATTTATTTATTTATTACATTTCTATACCGCCTTTCTGCTAAGGCACCCAAAGCGGTTTACAATGTTTAAATACTCAAACAAACAAACGTTACCCCCCCCCCCCCAACCAAAAGTACACCAGATCTCTCAGGCCAACTGAAGGTTTCTTCTGGAGCTGCTGGTACAATCTCCCTGGCCTGGGCTTTTCTTCTGCTTTCCCTCTGTAGCCCCAGGGAAGGCAGGGGAGGGGATGCCCCAACAGCCCTCTCAGGCCAATGATGGTCATTTCAGGAGCTGATGGCATTTGCTCCCTGGCCTGGGCTTCTCTTCTGCCTTCCCTCAGGGCACACAGGTCTTAAATAGCCCCAGGGAAGGTGGGGGAGGGGCTGCCCCAACAGCCCTCTCAGGCCGGTGATGGTCTGGTCAGGGTCTGGTCAGTGATGGTCTGGTCGTTTCAGGAGCTGATGGCATTTGCTCCCTGGCCTGGACTTCTCTTCTTCAAATAATTACCTAACATAAGATGTGCAGCAATAAAAGACCACACTGAAATGAAATTTCTGTTTTAAAATGCCAAATAGCACATTTGATCAGATACTATTAAGTCTCCTCCCACTGATTCTGCACATCCACTCAGATCACCTGGGTTGGCCCTTCTGTGGGTCCTGTCACCCTCTGAAGCATGCTTAGCAGGGATGCACAGTAGGGCCTTTTCTGCTGCGGTTGCTGCCCAATCACTGGAATTCTCTGCCTTGGAAGATCTACTCAGCACTCTCTCTAATGCTATTTTGCTACCATTTATAGACATTTTTGTTTTGGCAGGTCTTTGATCTTATTTTGATCTTATTCTACCTGGACTCACCTTGTGGTTTTTTCAAATTATTGTTTTATGATACTTTTTTGCAATTAGTTTGTCCTACTATATTGGGTGTTTTTAATATTTGATGTTACTTGCTGTGAAGACAGGCTGACCATACAGAGGCTGTCCTGTTTAAGAATCTCTCTAATTCCAATAAGCTAGCATCTCCATCCATGAGTTTTCTGTTATTGTACAAAGCATCCCCCCTAGTTAGCCTGTCTGCTGGGAAATCAATAGGAAACCTCTCAGATTCAGACCTATTTTTCCCTACCTAGCTGGACTGTTGGAAAGTGCTGATCACACATTTAACATGGGCTTTCTGCCATGCTGGCAAAGGTACTGAGAAAGCCCCAAATGGCTGATTCTCTTCTCCCTCACCTATTAGCCCCCTTTCCTGATCTAACAAATAAAGTGAAGTCTATTTTGCCTATGATTATGTCTTCCACAAATTGGGGAGGCCCTTATATTTTGTACATAAGTTTGCTAGTTTCTCTATATGTTTGCCTAGTTTAAGCTTACTTAACTAGAAAGCTGTTTTATTTTCTTTCCAATGCTACCTGCTTAATCTCACCTTCATCTTTTAGCTTAATAAAGTTTCTATTTGGAATTTGGGGTTAGAAAACAGGTTGCTTACCTGTAACTGTGGTTCTTCGAGTGGTCATCTGTGCATTCACACATATGGGCTCTGCGCCTGCGTGGGGATGATTCGGGAAACTTCTAAAGCTGAGGAAAATAGGGTGCGAACCCCTCCCCCACCATCTCACTGTGCATGCTCCTGCGGGTTCCCGCCCAACCCCTCAGTTCCCTGAGACCACCTATTGTGGTCTTGGAACTGAGAGAACACTCGGTATGCAAACAGTGATACAAGGGATCGATGCCGATACCAAGAATGAACCGCTTCTGGTAGCCCCATCAATATCAATAGTGACACCGAAACGGGGACAGTGGATGGGTTGTGTGAATACACAGATGACCACTTGAAGAACTACAGTTACAGGTAAGCAACCTGTTCGTCTTCTTCATGGTCTCTGTGCATCACACATATGGGCAAATTACCAAGCTGACTTACTGGAGGTGGGTTGGTGTCGTCATGTAAAATAAAGGAGAGCACAGCCCTGCCGAAGGCACAGTCCGCTCAAGCTCAGATGTCCAGTCGATAGTGCTAGATGGAGGTAGACAGGAAAGACCACATCGCAGCTCTGCAGGGGTCCGGCAGGGGCACCCCACACCCAAATGCCACTGAGGTAGAGACTCCCCTCTAGAGTGGGCATGTACTGGTCCTGATAATTGTAGGCCAAGGAGGTTGTAATCTAGCCGGATCGAGTGAACAACCCAGGCGGCCAACCTCTGTGCCGAGAATGGCAGCCCAAGACTTCTTCCCATAGCAAACAAACAGTTTCTGGGACTGATGGATGAATTTGGTCCAGGTCCAAGCCTTATAGAAGGCTAGCGCTCTCCTAACACAGAGAGTGTGTATAGGTCATTCAAGCTGAGTCGAAGGCGATGGAAAAAAGGCTGGCAGAATGATGTCTTGGTTCAGATGCAAAGAGATGACCTTAGGCAAGAAAGCAATATCTGGTCGCAGCACAACCTTGTCCTTATGAAACGTTAGATATGGTGGGTCGACCTGGAGGGCACAAAGCTCACTCGATTGCCAAGCCAAGGTAACTGCTACCAAGAAAGCCGTCTTCCAGGTTACGAGCCGGAGATCCGCCACCGCCATCGGTTCAAAGGGCTTGGTCGTAAGAGAGTGCAGAACAACAGTAAGACTCCAGCTCGGTACTACAGAACGAACTGGAGGAATGAGGTTGCGGAGTCCTTTGAGGAAGTGCTTGACCAGAGGGTGAGAAAACAGAGTATTGCCCCCGATGGTAGGGCGATAGGCGGAAAGCGCTGCCAGGTAGACCTTGATCGAAGAGAGCTTAAGCCCCTTGAACAATAAGGTATGGAGGAAGCGTAGGATATCGTGGAAAGGGCAGGACACCAGATCCAACCTCAAAGCAGTTGCAAACTCAGAGAAGACCAACCACTTTCTGGTGTAGGATCTGTGAGTAGCCAGTTTCCTCACCGCATTCAAGACAACCTGGACTTCCGCCAAAAACTGATTAAGCGTGGGGTTCAGCGTATCCACCATGCCATGAGGTGAAGAGTGTCGAGTTCTGGGTGACAGATTCGGTCAGCAATGCTGAAAACTGAGGGAGGCGTCGATACTCTCCCCTGGTCTGATGCTACAGAAGAGGAGTCAGATTCCTAGTCCTCCAGGGAGGACTTAGAGGCCAGGATTGAAGACCTTGGTACCTCCAAAGCCATTTGAGCAACAAGAGGTACAGGCGGCAATGCCACTAGTGGTGTCTGGTTGCGAGGCCACTTCTGTGGAGGAGAAGGTGAGCAGCTTGAAGGTTATCCCAAGGAGGCCAATGGTGGTTGTTTTGGAGGCACAATCTACTGGAAATGAGAGGAGTATTTGGTAGAATAGCTTTGATAAAAATGAAGATTTTATCAAAGATAATTTTTTTATTTAGAATGATACCAATGTGTTTTTCAGAGAAGGAAATTAAGGAATGGCAAGCAATAATTAATAATTTTTGTAATGGGGGGAAAAAGGCGAGGATTACTAAGAGTAAATGGTATAAATCCCAAAAAGAAGGTGGGCTTGGCCTTCCTAATATCAAGTGGTATTATATAGCTAATCAGTTAAGGTTTATAAAGGACATTTTAGTTAAGAAGAATATTATGTGATTAGAATTAGAAACGCAAGAAATAGAAATTGAGATGGAAAAATTTTTATTTTTTAAAAAAAACTAATAGTAGGGTAAAAAGAATAGAAAATCCCTTCTTGAAAAATATGGTAGGGATTTGGAACAGTAATAGACAGATTTTTATACCAGGGATATCCCCGTTAACTCCAGTGGTAGCAATGGAGGACTTTCCAGAAAATGCACAGCATTGGGAAGGTATATTTAGGGAAAATAAGGTTATCAAATTAATGGATTGGATGGGAAAAATTGAGACTAGACAACAAATATTGGAAATGTTTGGGCCAGGTAGAATTTCGTGGTTAAATATAATGCAATTAGATCAGTGGACTAAGAAATAGAAGAAGAGAAATGAGCATGAGAGGGAACTTACTGGATTTGAAAAGAAAGTGTTGTCTAGAGAACTTATAGAAGGGAATGTTTCTTCCAGAGGGTTAACTAAGGAGATATATAAAATGTTCCAAAGGATTGAAGCGAAAAAAGATAATCTTAAGACGATATGGGAAATGGAATTTGAGGAGGAGATATCGAATGCGGGGTGGAGAAATATTTGGGGCAGACGTATATTAAGAAATATGTCAGTAAGGATAAAAGAGAATTTTTTTAAAACTATTTGGAGATGGTATCGGACTCCAGTAAGATTAAACAAAATAGACAGTAACTGTGCTCCATTGTGTTGGAGAGGATGTCAGGAACTTGGTACTTATGCTCATATGTGGTGGAGTTGTAAAAGCGTATTGGATTTTTGGAATAAAATTTTTGTAGAAATTTCAGAAATTATTGGCATTAATTTGGAGGTCTGTCCAAAATTAGCATTGTTACCAATAACGGAGAAACTTCTGTGTTCACAAGAGAAAAAGGAATTAATTGTAAGTTTATTAGCGGCAGGGAGATTACTGATAGCAAGGAATTGGAAAGTTCAACACCAGTATTTAATAATAGATTGGTATAAAGAGGTCTGGGATATTGCTTTAAATGATAAACTAACATGTAGTGTTAAATGTAAAAAGGGACAATTAAAGAAAAATAATTTTAAGGATATTTGGGGACCATTCTTAGATTATGTTTTAGTAAAGGAGAGTAAGCCGTGTCATGATATGATGTATTTTTGGAATATCCACATAATCCATATATAATAATGGATTATGTGGATAGAATTTGTTTTGGCCCCAGGGTGACGGGTGCACTTGGAGTTTATGATTTGTAGATTTATGTGGTTGTTGTTTTTTTTGTATGTGTGTCCATTTAAAAATAAATTTTAAAAAATTAAAAAAAAAAAAAAAAAAGGAAATGAGAGGAGTCACCCCACATCTGAGAGGGATGGTCCCGGAAGCGAGGGAAGTCATCTGGAGCTCCAGGAGAGAAGTCTCTATAAGAATTACGTCCATAAAATGGACATTAGGGTGTCTGAACCACCAGGAACCTCAATAGTATCCCCTTTGAGGAGGAGCCGATCACTCTGAACGACCTTCCTAATTGGATGTAGGGGAGCGGGAGCAACGTCGGTGGTCAGAATGGAGGCTATCTCCGAACCCAACCTTTGGTCCCGAGGAAGAAGATGGAAAGCCAAGGTAGGGCCCATGGTTTCAGGGCCCATAGAAGACTGAGCGTCTCAAGACCGAGGCCTGTACAAAGCCAAGGAGATATCCACTATCTCCCACTCAGAGAAAGAGACTGCTGGTGGTTGAGAAGACGGCTTCAGGATCAATGTCTCCTTCGGGACTGAGGTAGGAGACAGAGACGGGCTATAAGATATTTGTAGAGTTGACTGGATCGGATCGGCTGGAGACTTCACCTTCTTGGCTGAAGACTTCGCCTTCTTCTTGCACTTACGGCGCTTGGCATCCTTCCTGGAGTGTGCATTTTCGCCACCTTCTTTGTGGAGGAGAAGGATATGTTACAGCCCGGTGTCAGCAGGGCCTCCACAGCCTCAGGCTGAGGTGGTGGAGTGGCTGGGCGGTCGACTGGTGGTGGCATCGCAGTCGATGCGGTGGAGGCGTCCACCGCTTCCAAGGCCTTGTGCCACAGGATCGCTTTTAGGCAGCCCGCTCTATGCCTGCGAGCCTGCCTTGAGAAGGCCTGGCAGTGGTGGCACGCATCCACCACGTGCCCCTCACCATGGCAGAGCAAGCAAAAGGAGTGTCTGTCGGTCAGTGGAAGTTTGGCGCTACACTTTCCGCACTTACAGAAGGGGGCCTTCAGAGGCATTCGCCTCAATACGGCCTCAGAGCTGAACAGACAGCACAAAATAAAAAATCACGTGCCGGGAAAGCTTGTTGCTCTCCTCCCCCCTCCGATTGGCGAAGCCGTGGAGCTGGCGGAGTCTAGAGTAGAAGTCATGACCATGTGGGTACTGCGTGGCTGTAAGACAAAGGAGGGGGGTTGAAAACGCAAGGCTTACTACCACCACCCTGTCCACTATATGGCTGCTCAGGAGCCCCTTCTGGGCTGCTTCAGGCGCTGGGCTGCTTCCGGATGGGGGGTGGGATGGCGGAGCAGCCTGGATGTCATCTGGTTGCTCGCCTGGCGGCGGTGCGGAAACACAAGCACTGGGGCCCAAAATAATCGTCTCTGTTCCCACTCCCCCCGCGTGTTCTGCTGCGGTGAATCGAACGGTCGTGAGTACGCAGGGGGAGGCAGAATGGCGGCGACGCTATGCCTGATGCCTTCTGGGCTCCAAGGAGCTCTATAGTCCCCCCTCCCTTCCAGGGAAAAAACTGGGACAACGAAGGCGGACGCCTCCTATGCGGAGGTGCGCCTGTCTGCCCACCCGCCAGAATGGCGGCGATGCGGGCTCGTCTGAGGCTCTCCCGGGTTCTGTAATCGAGGGCTCTTGGACAGTCTCTGCCCCCCCCCTTTAAGGGAATCCGGGGGAAAGGGCTGGGGGCCTCCTATGTGGAGGGGCGACCTGGAGTCAGGCCGTCTGCCCATCCGCTGTGTTGGCAGCAGTGTGAGGCTCTGCGACTCCTTGGGGGCTGTCCCGCCGAGTCTCATCTGAGAGACGGTGTGTCTGTCGCTGCGTGGACCCGGTGGAGAAGTCTTTTCTTTCTTTCTTTCTTCTTCTTCTTTGTTCTTTCGAAGGTTCCACTCCGCTGAGCGCGAAAGGTCTGCCTCCTACCACGAGGCAAGAAGACCAACTGGAGCTTCCCGGGGGGAGGCCCTGCCTCCCCCCGGGAAGCTCAGAACAAGGTCTGCCTTCCCAGCCCCAGAGGCGGGGCTTCCCCAAAACTAGCTGGCCTCCTACACTCGAAGGAGAATAAAAAATTATAAAATGAGAGAAGATTAGAAGGAAAAGAAAATATAAAGAGAATATAAAGTTGCCTCAGCACCAAATGGTCAAATGAGTCAAGAGAAGTTCCCTCTGTCATCTAGCCACAATGGTGGTCGAAGAGGAACTGAGGGATCAGGCAGGAACCTGCAGGAGCATGCATAGTGAGATGGTGAGGGAGGGGTTCCCACCTGATTTTCCTGAGCTTTAGAAGTTTCCCAAATCATCTCTGCACAGGCGCAGAGCCCATATGTGTGATGGACAGAGACCACGAAGAAGGACGTATATTTTGATCTCACAAGAAATATTGTCCCATGCACTAAATTACTTGATTCATGCTATGGTCTAAATGGAGGGAAGAGGACAATCGATTGGACTCTGCCCCACAATGACAGGGTAAGTTTGCGAAAAGTTGCCTCTTCCAGATAAAAACCTGCAGGTTTTGGTGTTCCCTT
Source organism: Shinisaurus crocodilurus (assembly GCA_021292165.1). Classification (NCBI taxonomy): domain Eukaryota; kingdom Metazoa; phylum Chordata; class Lepidosauria; order Squamata; family Shinisauridae; genus Shinisaurus; species Shinisaurus crocodilurus. The sequence goes on from CM037878.1 coordinate 133,550,364, forward strand.
CTCCCCTAAAGCAAGGGTGAACGGAAGGGTGGTGGCAGCGTTTAAGAAAGAAGGAGCACTGCATTCAGTCCTGCCTTGTAGGGCATGTGGACACCTTTCTTCACTGCCTTGAACATTTTGCCCTTTATAGGAAGGTGGGATATAAAATTTGATGATGGATTGATTGAAATCTAGGCAATTTCATTCACTAAAACCAATTTAAAATTAGTGATTTAAATCAGATCTGCCAATTCATAATTTGAATTGAGCACATTCAAGAGCTCGGGTAATTAAAGGACATAAAAATCAGTCACAAGATTGACCAGGTAGGGATCCGTGATGGATTCTAATAAGAGAAAATATTGTAGTTTCCTTAAGCCTAGGACTTGCACTTAAAGCCTTAACTAAATGTGTTCGCCAATGGGTCATGGATTCAGTTAGAGATTGTAAACAATCTTTTAAATGTTATTTTGTATAGAATTCAGATTTCATTAAGATAAAGATATTATTCTTTACATACACTCCCATGAAGGCTCCTTTCCCCTCAACTGTCACCAGCAGCAGCCATTTCTAGCAGGCTGTACTAAGGGAGATGAGAGGGGAGGCAGGGCCATCCCACCAGCCCTACTGAAAGACTACTTGGTTTTTTCCTCTTCCCTTGCCATCCCTTTTTCCTTGTGTGTCATGTCTTTTTACAGTGTAAGCCTGTGGGCAGGGAGTCTTGTTTAACTAATTGTTTGAAAGCCACTCTGGGAGCCTTCTGGCTGAGGAATGAGATAAAAATACTTTAAATAAACACATAAATAGTGATCAATTACTATCCACCCTTTTTGCTGGCCTAGATAACAGGTTTGCCATACACACATCCCTTTAGAGCAGTGTTCTCCAACCTTGGGTCCCCAGATGTTTTTGGCCTACAACTCCCAGCATGCCCCAGCACATGCTGGGAGTTGTAGGCCAAAAACATCTGGGGACCCAAGGTTGGAGAACACTGCTTTAGAGGAACTTGGCTTTTCAGTCCATACATACACCTGTTTCAATTCCAAAATCCTAGTCCTAAACTTCTCTGTCTAATCTACTCTGTGAACTACATCACTGGGTCTAAGAAGGATATAATAAAGCTGGGCAATATCAAGTGGTGCTTCTAGGCTGGGCACGGTTGTGACTATGTTTATTGCCACATGCGACAGGATATGCATTCCAGGTTGCCTGAAGCTCTAGTATATGTTCCCAAATAACAAGTGTGATAATGGATTATGGAGAGCCAGTGTGGCATAGTGGTTAGAGTGCTGGACTGGGACTCAGGAGATCTGGGTTCTAGTCCCCGCTCAGCCATGAAACTCACTGGGTGACTTTGGGCCAGTCACTGACTCTCAGCCTAACCTACCTCACAAGGTTGTTGTGAGGATAAAATGGAGAGGAGGAGGATGATTATGTAAGCCGCCTTGGGTTCCTTTCAGGAAAAAAGGCGGGGCATAAATATAATAATAAATAAATAAATAAATAAATAAATGGAACTGATTATTAATATGCCTTTAGTCTCCATGTAGAAAGTACTGGCTGCCAGTCTGTTTCTGGGCCCAATTCAAAGTGCTGGTATTAACATTCAAAGCCCTAAACAGCTTGGGGCCAGGGTATCTCCTCCCATATGAACCTGCCCGAACACTAAGATCTTCATCAGCGGTCCTTCTCAGAGAGCCCCTGCCAAAGCAAGTGAGGCAGGTAGCTACCAGGAGGAGGGCCTTTTCTGCTGTGGCACCCCAGTTGTGAAATGAGCTCCCCAAAAAGGCTCGCCTGGCGCTCACATTGTACTCTTTCCAGCGCCAGGTGAAGACCTTTTTATTCTCCCAGGCATTTTAATCATCTTAATCATTTTTATCTTGTAGTTTTTAACTCTGTTACTGTAATTTGAACTGCTGCTATCCTTGCTGTTTGTTTTAATCTGTGGTTTTAAATTTTATAGTTATATTATATTGTATTTTATGGTTTTAACTGTTGTAAACCGCCCAGAGAGCTTCGGCTATTGGGCGGCATAAAAATGTATTAAATAAATAAATAAATAAATACTTGACCAGGAGATCTCTGCCAACTCCCCGCTCTATCCTCAAACCCCCCCCCCCACTATATCACACACTATTTCCAAGAGTCACCCAACCCCCAGGAGCAGACTTTCAGGGAGCACAGGGGACTGCAGACAGAAGGGTGAGGCAGGAAAGTCTGGCTCAGTGAACGAGAACTCCGTTCCATTCAAGGAAGGAAAGGTAGGATCTAAGCCACTGTTTTAACATTTAACATACCTATCAGCATAAAACATTTCATTTTACAGCATATGAGATTGATTTGTGTGCACACACAGTGGTGGTTCCCATCTTCTAGTAGAACAGTTGCTCCAATGTGAGCCACTTTTTAAAACTGAAAGAGTTCCAGCAATAGCTATAGATGTAAGTGGGCTTGCTGGACCACAGCCAAGATCTTTTAAAATATGATGAGGGTTTGAAGCAATACTCACTCTGTGTATAAATCCTCCAGCATTGCAACGATTATCACTATGAAAGAAACTGCAAAGATTTGGCAGCCAGAACCAATAAGAGATGAAAATATTAAAGGATGACTGGATGGTCTGAAGACATCTCCATGAACCTGTTTCCAACCATATTCATCACCTAGATCTCTATCCTGCACAAAACAGTGTGAAAATAATCACCAAAAAGAAGGAAACAGCTAGCTGTTAAACCCATTTAAGGAGAATACTAATACCACATGGGTTACCTTAAAATGTAGTATATGTAGAATAGTATGATTTTCTCTTCATACACATCAGTTGCTACAGCTGACAGTGCAAAACTGCACAGGTAAAATTCCAACATGACTAATTTATACTTGAGACTCCTCATTAACAGCTTCAAGCATGTTCAAACATTCATTTATTTTAAAAAGAAACACAAGCACAGATCATCTCTCTTTAGGATGTCAACACTTGTTAGTGGAGGATTTTTTGCCTCTCTATTAAGAGATAAACTAACTCGTACAAGTATTGCTAATGTAACCACAGAGAAAATAGAAAAAGCTGAGAAAAGTTCATATTGTAAATGCACTTGTATAACATCTGGTTTCTGAAATTTATTCAATACATTTATAGCTCACTTTTCAGAGATGCACCCTCAACAAAGTTTGCAGTTTAGCATGACTATTCATTTTCTAGCCACATTCTCTTGTTTTTAATGATCCATAACCCAAACCGTTAACTTCTGTAGTTTTATGTAACAGATGCTTATGTGTGTTGTTCTACAAATGTCTACACAAACATCTACACAAGTTTCAGTGGGACATACACAGGCCTAAACGCAGAAAGGTTCTAGATATTTACAAAGCTCAGGAGCTTGTGCTTCTGCCCTTCTGCTGGCTAGAGAACTTGGGGAGGGGCATCAACTCAGTGGTAGAGCATCTGCATTGCATGCACAAGGTCCCAGGTTCAATCCCTGGCAGCTGCAGATAGGACTGGGAAAGACCCCTGCCTGAAACGCTGGAGAGGTGCAGCCAATCAGTGTAGATGGACCAGTGTGCTAGGTGGATCAATTGTCTGATTTGGAATAAGGCAATTTCATATGTTCAGAACTTTTGGAAGGTTGTACCCGCTCCCACGCAGCAAACACACTGGTAAAGATGATCAGCCTGGCCCCAACCACTGGCCAGGTCTTGGGGATCAAGAGATGATGACAGCTCATTTCTCCCTTCCACAAAGAACCGTGCTGCAACTGTCAGTTGCCCATGGTTGCAGAGGCAGGAGGAAGGACAATCTGGCCCCAGTCATTAGCCAGGTAGCTGCTGCAGAATGGCTACAACAGTGTAGGCACATTTCCTTGTAGCACATGTGGATTGTCTCTACAACCCACTTAAGAGTATACCTTGAAAGGGCTCAGAATTATTGGCTTGGTTTACTAGGTAGCCTCTATTTGTCCTCACCTAATAGAGGCTACCTAGTAAGCCAAGCCAATAATTCTGAGCCCTTTCAAGGTATACTAGGTAGAGGCTACCTAGTAAGCCTAATACAACTCCTGAAGTCTCTTCAGTCCCCCTGACAAATGCAGATGGCTTCAGAAAAGGCAGGAATTTCTCTCATTTGCACCGAAACATGGAGGTCAGAAACAGCAGCAGCAGCCTTCCCTACTGCTTACTTTCTCCAAACTGCAGTGCAGGTGACAAGACTCCCTTCTTCCAAGCCTTCTGGCAAACACAGAGAGCTTGGGAGAATGCAAGTCTTGTCTTACTTGCAAAAAGTTTGGGTAAGATGAGAAACTTGAACTCTAGGAGTTCCAGATCATGAGATCCCGCTCAGAGCTGTACCCTATCATCCAGATCCTTGGCTTCAAGCAGTGTTTCCCATGGCCTTTTTGATTCTGCAGGAACTGGGACAACCCTATGCCTGTGCTAGCTACCTCTAGGAGACTAGAGGCAATTTAGAGTCCAGTTTGAGGTGGAAATTCTTATCAAATATCTGAGCCCAAACTGAAGCTGTCCAGGGCTAATGCAACCATTAGAATCACACTGCCTTCAATCCACCAGGTTTGGAAGTGTTTGGTGCATCAAATGCACAATACAGTGAGGCATCCAGCAGGTTGTTCAGTCTGGCTACTGTTGTTACAGTGAGATGCCACGTTTAGCTATGATCCACTCCCTATACTAGGGTAGATTTCTCTTTAAATGGTGTCCACATGGATGAGTTCCTCAGAGACACCAAACCTACCATCAGACCCTTGGGGCTCTCCCTCAATTCCCAGTTCCCAGAGAGCTACTCTCCATATAACCAAAGACTATCAGCTTGGGGAAGGGGGGGTTCTGTATTCAACACGAGAAACCTTGCCAAGGATGATGATTATTTCCTTCAGAGGGACTTTGCTGAATCCCAGCTGGTACCTGTACCAGAAGGTGCAAGTATTGCACAGAAGGTGCAAGTATTGTGGTTGCCAGTCCTTCATTTCTGGTGTTTTAGAAATTGAAGAGGTTTCCATAGGTTCTCCAGTAGTCTTAAAATGCCTGCAGGGTAAATTGCTTGGCCATCATCGCTGATCTCTTATGGGCTGATCTAGCTTGGAGTCAGAGAGTTCTTTCACTGATGAGATCGTGCTTGAGTGCCAATTAGACTCTGCTATCCTGCTGATAGGGATTAACTGGCTTGGTGGCCTGCCTCACTCTGTGATGCATGGTACCACAGAAGGCTACTCTTCCCTGATACTAAAAACTTTTGTCATGTGGTTATATACTAAATAGTTTATAGTAACTTTTTATTTTTGGGATTCTTAATATACTGTATTTTGAAATTGAAAACACTATTTAATGAAACTATAGGGTTTGTGTTTTTTTTTGGTTCATCCATAAATGTTGAATTTAAACTACCTAGATTAAATAGTTGATCTATATTTGGGGAGGGTGGAGACCTCTTATGTTTGTCCTTTTTGGGGTTCTTTTTTTGCCATAACTGGAAGTGATTTTTTGTTAACAGAAAATGTTTTAAGAATAAGTGCTTAAGCTGTGGAGAAGATTGGAAGTCCATTTTAACTGTGTTTATTGTTTATTGTATATGTGTTTTAGTGTTCCCCCCCCCCATGAATAAAATTCCTTAAAACAAGAAAAAAAAGAGGGCTACTCTTCCCTGGGAGAGCCCCATATTATTAAAATATGAAGGTCTACCAAGCTTTGGGAAAACTGCTTGCATTCTTGTTTGCTTTCTAATAAGGCTCTAAATAAAGGAATTATTATTCCAAGCAGCATTCCCCAAAGTTTGGCTGGCCCTGTATATATGAAAGATATGGAGAAATCCCAGACAACAGAGGCACAGGGAATGGCTATCTGTGTTGGTACCCCCACAGTGACTCACTGTGCAAGCACAATGGGGATACTCCAAAGAAGAAAGGACGACTGCCTTATTAATTCCAGGATTGGGGAACCTGTGGCCCTCCAGATGTTGCTGGACTCCAACTCCCACCAGCCAGCCAATGGTCAGGGGTGATGGAAATTGTAGCCCAACAATGTCTGCAGAACCACAAGTCCCCCACCCCTGCATTAAAGTGAATATAGGGAACAAATTGTCCTACCAGGAAAGGCTTCTAAGTCACCACAAAGGCACAGCTGCTTCTTTGGCAGTCGGACACTAACTGAACACACGCAGTCCACCCCCATGCCTAGCACATTCAACCTCTCTCTATTTAGGTCTTCAGATGGACTGCACAGACATACAAAGAACTCAAACCTGACAGAAAATCTATCCTGGTGATAGTCCTTTTTACTGCAAAAATCTCATATTGTTTTCTAGAAATCCATAAGCTCTTAAAAAAAAAAAAAAAAAAGCTAAGCAAAACTTTTACCATATCATCCATTTCTTCTTCTTTACTATACCGTGCATAATCTTTTCTCAGTGTCCTCATTAAAATCATAGAAACCAAGCCCACCAGGAAAATAACCATCATGAAAGAATTGAAGATTGAAAACCAATGAATCTACAATAAAAATGGAAATTTGTTAATATGTTTGAATAATAAACAAGCCACTTGTAAGATGAAATAAATCCAGTAGCCCTAAAAGCAGGCTGAGCTTATTCTTGTTAGGGATACAAACTCAGACGGTCTCTCATGAGATGAAGATGTCAAGATAGCATTTTTAAGGGATGGGATCAAGTGGGGTGCAGGGGCAAGACTTATGAAAGGTGAGATTAAAAGATGAAAAGAGCATACCCTGAAAGCACAGATCATACATGAATCAATGGAAGTTAGAGAGAGAGGGGAAAAAATCAGTAGACATCAGGCTTATAGGTGTGGACAAGCTCAGGCACAAAAACACCTTTGCATGCTGCTGTTCAATCCATGTTAACAGCACAAGTGTTGCAATGACCTAACCAACCCTCACCCTGGTTAAGACCTGAAAATGAATTCATTGACAGATCTGGGGACTGCATCTTCAGGCTTTAAACAGGATTGGGCTGTCAGGTCATTAAACACAATAGCGTGTATAAACTTAAGTTTGGTTTTTATTAATATGATTGAATAAGGAAAACCTACCCTGTGTTGAAAGAAAGATGGGTCAAGGTACTTGTCAAATCTATCTTCAAACTTCACATCGGACCTTTTCCATTTTACCTACAGAGAAATTACATTTGAAAAGTTGATCATATCCTATTACAAATCTAGAGCCCCAGTTCGGGACATCATCTCTAACTAGCAAAATAATTTTAAAAAAACCATGCACTGACTAAGCACAAATATTATGTGTCAGGGGGCACAGGAAAATGGGCTTGATACAGGGTGACAAATGTCACCTTTTTTCTGTCAAGGGTCTGGTGCATTCAAATGTTCCTGACTGGTATAAATAAAAAACTGCACCTGTTATATCACTGCATCCTTAGGCTGTGAACTGGCAATGTAAGTTGCCACCTTTTTTCTATTCCTGCATCTAATGCAAAGAAATAAAACAGAGCAAGCTTTTCCTAGCAGGGAGATAGAGTGAAGTGTCACTTATGTATTTTCTTTACATCAGCAGCTGTTGAAAGCATAGGAGAAAGGGCCACCAGAAAAAGAATGGCAACCATACAGGCAAGAAGGGTGTGGAAGCTGGACAGCCACGGGCCAGAGCACCATATGGTTGCCCGATACAAACCTAAGGATAATTCTGTCAGATGCTATGATGAGAAAAGCCACACCGGTGACATCTTTGCTTCTGTACAACCTTTACAAGTATGGGGTCCTTTCAGGGTCTGGACTTAGAACTCCTAAGTACGCAATGAAGCCCAAGAGGCCGTGATGGGCGGTGGGGGGTGATAAATTTCATAAATTGATCTTGAGTGTTACAGAACTGCACTTAACGTTTGGTTATGTATTTTAAAGTACAAGCACTATTGTTACATATTGCTGGAAATGGGTAGAAAGTGGCAGTTGGCCCTCAGTGCAAGACTAAAACAAAAAGATTCTCAGCCTCCCCATTGAAGGAGCTGCCTGCCACTAAACTAGGATATAAAGAGTTTTGCTTTGGTCAAAACATCTCAATGTTATTTATTATTTTATTAATACTTATATAGCGGTTAATATAAAAAAATCTCTAAGTGGTTCACATATAAATATTAAAAATCACATTTAAATACACTATTAAAAATACTATTAAAAACAATTTCAGTTACAATAACAATATAAATACATTTAAAATATACTATTAAAAACAATCTCAAACTACAATAACAATACAGAACAATACAAAGAACAAAGATGGAGCAGCATATCATTAATTGCAATTATTTACAAGCCAGAGAAGACCTGGGTGAATAAGGGCGCAATCCAATCGGGATGCCCAGAGCCCTCCAAACTTGGAGGATTATGGGCATCCTATGGAGGACAGGAGGAGGATGGAGGCAAAGGTCACCTCCACGCTCCACCCACCTTGCAACTCAGCTTGATGGCCGATTTCGGCGTCTGAGGTGCCTCGGAGCGGGAGAGAAAGAGGTTGAGGTGCTGCCAGGATACTTTGTATTGTGGCGGTGCCTGTCTCCTCCCCTCCCCCCGGAACACCCCCCCAAACCCTGTCTCCAAGATTGTGTTTGCAACCTTGGAGCTGCAGTTGGAGCAGGTGGGATGACTCCGAAAAATCCCTTGGCTGTCTAGACACTATCTAGCAGCCATAGGATTGCGCTGCCTGTGTGTTTGAAACATACCACATTTTCTGGCTCCCAAACGTATCCCTAAGTTTAAATTGCTTACAGAGTAAGACATCTGGATTTTGGTGTTGGGAACCAGTTTAACTTTCCCTTCACTCGTCAGATTCACATCCACAATCCTATTTCCATTATAACCTATTTCAAGTTTTTTGTATGTCCAGAGATAGTAATCTTCGCCATTTTCATCTGCTTCTCCAACAATACCTAGAGGGGGGAAAGGAAGCAGAAATTAAATTACAAAGCTTCAGTGTTTGTTATTATTACTTCATTCTCCAAAGCTCCTGCTTTGTACTAGGCCTGCTGTCAACCTAAAAGCCTAGACACTTGGGGAGAATAAAGATTAACTTCAGAAGGCCAGATACATTCCTGCTGTTGAAAGAAGAGAGCTACATGCATACTCTACATTTCACAGACACAAAACTCTGTCCCACAGTAATCCAAATTTTGCATTTAAAAAAATCATGAAACTTGTAAACAAACTAGCATAGCATGTTTTGCTTCTACTAGTCATGGGAAGGAATAAGGAGCTATATAGGGCAAAACATTACTCTGAGCACTAGGAATTCAATTCAGCCTCCCCATCTTTGGCTTCTGAAATTTCACCAGTTTAACTGTCTATTAACTGATCAATTAAAATTTGTAACTTTATACATGACTAAAACTTGGAAGTGTAAATTAAACTTAAAATCTAATAAAGAAGGGCTATCATTCATTGTTAAAATTGAAGGCCATCCTTTTTCACTCCCATTACAGTAACACACCAGAATCAAAATACTCTTTTAAAAATCCTTAAGTTGCATCATTAGTATGTTTCTTCACACTGATTAATCAATTAATGTTGTGTTTTTAATCATGTTTATAATTTATTTATTTTTATGCTATATTTTAAATAGGAGTTTGCTTTTAATCCGTATTTTATTGATAGCCATCTTGAGAACCATTTTTTGGCAGGTAGGATATAAATTAAACAAATAAATAATGATGAATCAACAACAGATTTAGTTTGTTTAGTGGTTAGTTTTGATCTATTAGCTAGACAAACTCAAGTTTGCAGCCATATCTAAAGCAAACATTAGCTTTGCCCCACCCTTTTTGCCCTTAAGTCTATCCGGTTGGTGACTGATATTCTCTCTACACCAGTGTTCTCCAACCTTGGGTCCCCAGATGGTTTTGGTCTACAACTCCCAGCATGCCCCAGCCAGCTGGCTGGGGCATGCTGGGAGTTGTAGGCCAAAAACATCTGGGGACCCAAGATTGGAGAACGCCGCTCTACACCTTTCTTTCCTTAAAATTGGAGGACTAATATAAGTTGCATATCAACTTTGCAATTCAAGAGCCTGAGGATGGTTGCTGACCTCCTGATCCACTTTCCTCCAACTGCAGAATAGAACACAGGGACAGGACAATGCCAGGACAAGACAATGTTGTTAAGAACAGAAGTCCATCCAGACCAGTATGCAGCCTTCAGATGGAGGAACATGGAGCTGCTTCTCTGCTCTTTCCTGAGAAGGGATGACGAGAGGCACCGTGGAGCACAGACCAGAAAAAGAGAACGAGCACTCAGCCCCAGGTTTTTTGAAGACTGCATTCTGGGTTGGCTAGAATGAGAGAAAAGTAGCTGGCTGAGCACACTCTCCTCCACACAGCCCCACAGCAGAGGTAGGGTGAAAAGCCATACATTCAGCCAGGTGTAGCCTTTAGAGCAGCAGAGCACAGAGCTGTTCCTCTCCTCCTTCCTGGAGGCAAAGGGGGTCAACAAAATAGCCTGGTATGCAGCCTTTGGAACAGAGCCCTGTTAAAAACAAAGCTCTCTTCTGGAGTTGGACATGGGACTGCCCCCCCTACATTCCAGGAAGAGGGAAAAAATCAGCCCTATCCTCCACCTCTGGTTCTGGAAGGGAAAAAGTGAGGACTCTCAAACACAGACCTATTTCATCTGGCTAGCTGAGTGAAAGTTGATACCACGGCAACGGATATTTGAAAGCCTTTTTTATGTGCTACCTATAGTATTAACCGTGACATTTCACCACTAATGATAATCTGTATTTATTTATTTATTATATTTATACCCCACCTTTTTTTCCTGAAAGGAACCCAAGGCGGCTTACATAATCCTCTCCATTTTATCCTCACAACAACCCTGTGAGGTAGGTTAGGCTGAGAGTCAGTGACTGGCCCAAAGTCACCCAGTGAGTTTTTGAATGAATCTGTATAATCTCAACTAACCTTTTATCTTGAAGTACCAGATTACATTTTCAGATCCTTTCAGCTAGTCTGTCTTTTATACATCTCTAATCAAACTTACTGCTTCAATACACCTCAGCTTTAATATTGTAGGCTTCAACTCCTCCAATAATATTATTGGGCATTTTTTAAAAAACTATTCTTTAATAGGATTTCCACATACATGAAGACAGTAATTTCTACCATGAGTGTTATGAATTATCACAGGCACAGTTAGCCTCTAATACAAGTATTTGGTTTAACAGAAATAAAAAATGGTTAAGCATCTATTGTTTCTGTTAAGTCAATTATTTCTATTAGCAGTTTTGTCCATAACTGTCTCAAGTGCTCCATGAAAGTCTCATGGCAATAAAATCCCTTACTTTGAACTGAATACTTTTTAAAGGCAAAATTAGGTGCACACCAGTCATTTTTCTTCATCTCATGCTTGTTCATTCTCTCAATCATGCACACACATACGCACCTACCTTTGGGAACCGTATTTTTAAAAATACACTTTTAAAAAAATCTAATTATCCTACTTAAATAACCTTTTAAATACTTATTTACTTCCATTCTATTAGTGTCTTCTCTCCCCTTTGTTCTACATTTTAGTCACCCAGAAACCTTAAACTGATGTTGGTGTCAAGGAATTTGAAATACTGTTGCAACCTTGCTTGTGAATAAATAGACCAGTGGTTCTCAAAGTGAGACAAGATTCCCAAGTGAGCTATGCAGTGTTACCTGTAGAGGCTCAAATGTCAAATGCCATTGAAAATTATGGTTGGGCCCAAAGACTAGATTGATGGTGCCATAGTCTGGGAAGGCAGAACATGGATCATCGTATGATTTGCAGTAGAATGCAACCATTGCTCTGTTTGTGGTGCTCTGCACATGCCAACTGTTTTCCTGTGGCTAGGAGAACAGAAGTGAAGGGTTGTGTCTGTCTTTATACTTCAGATTTTCTACCTGTAGCAGTAAGAGCTGTATCTTTATATTTATGCAACCCAATCCTATGCATGTTACCCAGAAGTAAGTCCTAGATGTAATGGGGTTTACTCTGAGCCAAGGCTGCATAGAATTTCAGACTTACAGCACAACCCTATGCCTACTCAGAAGCCCCACTAAGTTCAGTGGGGTTTACTCCCAGGTAAGTGGCTATAGGATTCCAGCCTTAGCTCCCCTCTTTTATAGAGGTAACTTTAGAAAAAGGAGTAAAGAAATTCACTAGCTTTCATGTTTCTCTCTTCCTCTTGAAGGGGACTCATATTACGTGACCTGCAGCCCATGTTTTGGATCACTGGAGTTACCAGCTCTGCGTGCACTTTTAGTTCTTGCTGTTTTGCTTTAGACAGTTGTAAGAACTGTATTAGGTGTGGCCACCTGGTATCAAGAGATCAACCTGAGATCATGTGTAAATGATACTGCTTGTTTACAAAAGGTTTGTAAGCAAATGCAATATTTGGTACACCTAAACAAAGCATTTTCTGTGGACTCTGGCCCAAAGACACCATTCTGCATTGGGTTGTGGAGCCTGGGCTTTGGTTAGAAGTGACAGCCTGCCTGCCCACCCTTGCCATAGTTTTATGCCACAATGATTACATATTAAAGATTATCAGCATGAACTATCAGTGCATGACAGAGTGTGTGTGTTTAGGTCCTTCTTAGTATTAAGGGTGAGTGAATTAGATAAGACTGTGGAATGTATAGTGAGGCTGGGAGGTACTAGAGGAGAGGCGCAGAGGGGAGGTATGCAGCATGCCCCAATAACAATGGTTATGGGAAGGGGGAGATATGACATGAGGAGGGTGGGTCATCAGAGGAAGAGGGGAAGCAGATGGTTGTAGGCTATCCCACCTTTGAATCCCTCCTCTAATGTCAAGATGTCTGGTTACTCAACTACTGTGCCTTCTGAGCCAGTGGTGTTATTTAATGCCAGGTCAATTTATAATAAGATCAGTATAATCCGTGATTTAATCATGCATGAGAAAGCCAACCCAGAGTGTATAACCAAGACCTGGGTGGGAGACCAGGGTGGTGCTGACCTGACACAGCTGTGCTCACCTGGGTACTCAGTAGAGCACCAACATAGGCTAGGGGGGGGAGTCGCTGTGATCCATAGAGATACCTCACCAGTAAACCTATTCCCCCTGGGGCAGCTATGAGGGCTTGTACATCCAGTTGGGCCAAAGAGATACATTGGGGCTGCTGCTGGTGTACCATCCACCCTGCTGCCTGATTGTGCATGCCTGACTGAACTGAAATGGTCTTGAGTGTGGTGTTGGAGAACCCCAGGACAATTGCCCTGGGTGACTTCAACATTCATGCTGAGGCCACAGTAAATGGGCCAGCTGGGGATTTCAAGGGACATACCCTCGAGGTGCTCTTTGCTTCAGGAGGTAGGAGGGGTGGTTTGAATATAGGAGGTGTTGTGGTGACTCCATTGTCATGGTCGGACCACTTCCTGGCGAAGTTTGGTTTTGCGGCAGGGGTGGGGGATCCATTAAGTTGGGCCACCCTCAGAGACTTATGGAATCCAATGGGTTCCTGAATGCTCTGGGGGATTTTTCAGTAGCTGGACAATTGCTTCCAAGTGCTCTCCCCAACGATGTGGAGCCCAGGTTGTTCTCTGGTTCTCCAGAGAGCTCCGAGTGATGAAACAGGCTGGACAGCTAGAAGACAGATGGTATAAGACTCAATATAAGGCCAACCAAACACATGTTAGTGTACTGCATGACAGGGAGGGCTGCAAATAAGGCTTACTTCACTGCCTCCATTGTGTCCTCAAGTAGCAGGGCTTTTCCAGGTGGTACAGAAATTATTAACATCTACCCTGAAAAGTGTGATACTGCAACCCTTGCAGGCCTGCTATGACAAGGTGCAGCTGGACAGCCATCCGTCAGGGATGCTTTGACCTGGATTCCTGCATTGAGCAGGGGGTTGGACTCGATGGCCTTGTAGGCCCCTTCGAACTCTACTTTTCTATGATTCTATGAGGCTGGGTTGTCTGTACCACAGCCTACGGATTTCCATTTGGTGACAACATGGAGGCAGGCCTTCCTTGAAGTGGCACCTGCCCTGTGGAATAATCTCCCCACTGAAGTAAGTGAGGCCTCAACGCTGGCATGTTTCAGGAGTTTATTAAAAACATATTTGTTAATTTTTTGTTTTTCTTCTTTTGTAAACTGCTTCAGGATCGTTTCAAATGAGAAGTGGTATTTAAATATTGTTAATAAATAAACAATCAATCCAGGATCTAGTTTTTCCCATAAGGATCTTTTAAAGTATACTGTGGCCTCACAAAGACCTACCTCTTAAAAAACAGAAGCTTCCTTGATAGTCAGACTCAAGGTCAATCTACTTCAGCTGACCAGATGCATCTCAAAGCTCAGCATTACGCAGGTCATGACAGCTAAACAGAGTATACCTCTGAATACCACATATTGAAAACAATTAGGAAATGGCTGACTTTGGGCCAGTCACTGACTCTCCGCCTAACCTACCTCACAGGGTTGTTGTGAGGATAAAATGGAGAGGATTATGTAAGCCGCCTTGGGTTCCTTGCAGGAAAAAAAGGTGGGGTATAAATATAATAAATAAATCTCCATGAATTTGTCTAATACTTTTAAAAAGTCAACTAAACTAAGTGTCATCACCACTTCTTATGATAGTGAATTCCATAATTATGCATCATGGTATGTACTTTCTTTTGTCAATCCTGAAACTGCCAACTAATTCTAAGTAACTGAGTTCTAGTGTTACAGAGGAGGCAGGGAGGGTGAAGAGAAGGGTTGATTGAATAAGGAGGTGGGCACCAGTGGCACAAACCCACTTTTCATCAGTGTACGTTATTGTGCCAACCACAGCCCTAGTGATGGCCACCAACTTGGACGGCTTTAAAAGGGGATTAAAGAAATTCATGGAGGATAAGGCCAGCAATGGCTACTAATCATGATAGCTACATGCTTCCTCCAGAGGTGGGATGCCTCTGTATACCAGCTGCTGAGGAACATGAATGGGAAGGTTCTATAATACTCATGTTCTACTTGTAGGCTTCGCACAGGTTGGCCACTGTGTGAACAGAATGCTGGACTAGACAGGCCTTTAGTCTGATCCAGTATGGCTGCTCTTATGTTCTTCCTGCACAGAGGTAGTCTGGTAATGGTTACCCATGCCCTAGTAACATACAGGATTGTACACAGGGCTGCCTTTGAAGACCTCTTGAAAATTTATGTTGGTTAAAATACTGCTGCAAAGCTACTAACTATGATAGTATTAATCCATAAAGCTCTTTGTCTCAGGACCAGGGTTTCTCAAACTTTATTTCCCCAAAATATTTCTTCTCTTGTATGAGACCAAGCTGGAAGCTGCATCAGATTCCAATCAACTCAGTATCCAATTATGGCACAGCACCAAGAGCAAAAAGCCACAGCAAGAGAATACAAGTTGCATGTTAAGCTGCTCAGCATGGGCTACATAAGTCTGCCCACCCACCACGTCTGTAACAGCACACAAGTGGGAACCTGGTGATGTGAAACCTTAGCAAAGAACCCTCTGCACAAATGGGAAGGGTTTGCATAAAACAGCTAATTAGGAAGGGTAGATGGTAACTTATCTTCTCAGACACCTTACTGAACCTCCATCTTAGGACTCCAGAAACACACTCACCAAGAACCTCAACTCCACTGATGAAATGGGAGCTGCAAAGGTCAATCATCCCACCTATGTAAGGTGGAAGGGGGAGCAGGAAGCACATCCTTATTCCAAGCACCCCAGAGTGTACAGAAGACTCAGACAACCATAGCCAGTGTCTCCCCCTGCAATACAGAGTAACTGTATAGTGCCTAAAAACCCTCCCTCAGTCAAACACATAGCAGGAATGTCTCCCTCAGAGGGGACACTTGGTATGCGCTATGGGGAAAGGGAGTCACATTGCCAACAAGCCCCCAAATAAAAGTACACTTGCACCATGTACTGTGGAAGGCAATAGGGAACACAGATACCCTTGTAGAAGAATAAGCACTCAACTCCACACATTGGTACTCCTAACTACTTCTGGCCTCCATTTGATGGGGAAGTATTGTTTTAATAATTACAAATATTGGCTGGCTAATAAGACCAACCAAAATTCACTAACCATACTCATGTCTCTCCCCCAGCAACCAGGTAGCCATTTAACACTCATGGACAAAAGGATGTTCCCCATCCTGTACTGTGCAAACAAGTAAGGTCTACAGCAGCAGCAACTAGTGGGAAACCACCTGTTCCTGTGTAGGATTGCTTCTTTTCTCCTCCCAAGGCTCCTGTGCCTTTCATGTACCATGTAATTTAGTGCCTTTCACCATTTTAGGCTGGTATGCCAGCCACAACCCCTCCTGGACAGAGATAGCCTAACGTAACAAACACATTATATATTTGTAGGCTCTAAGTTGAACTATGTAGTGCTGGGCATCCAACAATGGCAGGGATTTTGTCAAAATTCCAAATGTGCCCACCAACTCATAAAGGTTGGGTGGGGCTGTTTAATGTACTATGTATGAGTCTGCCTTTGAAGTCTTCTCAGAAAATTCAGTTAGTACAGAATGCATCACCTGGGACTGGTTACACTGGACATATCTCATCAGATCTTAAAACAGCTACACTGGCTGACAGTTTGTCTCTAGGGACAATTCAAAGTGCTGGTGATTACCTAGAAAGCCCTAAACAGCCAATACCTAAAGAAACTGTTTTCTACAACGTAAGCCTGCTAAACCACACTGCATTCATCATCCAATACTTCTCACCATCTAAGGTTAGGTGGATGGTGAGCAGAGCCCAGTCGCAGGACCCCATTTATGAACTGCCTCCCCGGGAAGGTTCATATTGCACCCATTACGTTATCTTTTTGGCACTAGCCAAAGACATTTTGTTTCACCAACATGGAATGTGAAATCGACAACTGAATTAGTTTCTTATTCACTCTGAATTTTTATGCAGCTGTTCTGCTCTGTGTTCATTTTAACAGTGATTTTATTATTGATATTTTGTTGCATGCTGCCTTAAGTCGTATGCAGGATGGTGATGAAAGTGACGTGGAAAGCTGCACCTATTACCCCACTTTCACCTTTAAAACACACAGGAATCCTGAAGAACAAAAAGATTAGCAACCCCGTTCTTTTGTGATTGCCACAACTCACCAACACTAACGTAGTTTAATAAAAGCTATTATTGTCACCGCCGTGTCTCTGTTCTAAAGAGGATTCGCCAATGTCCACTCCTTGCTCATTTCTCTCCCTTCCAGTATCTTCATGACTGAACACACAATGGGAAGGTGGGATGGCAGCAAATTCTCTATTACAGTGTTCTCCAACCTTGGGTCCCCAGAAGTTTTTGGCCTACAACTCCCAGCATGCCCTGGGAGTTGTAGGCCAAAAACATCTGGGGACCCAAGGTTGGAGAACACTGCTCTACTAACCCCAGCCCACCAAGATGGAGGCCTATAACTTTGCCTCTGGAACACCAGCAAGTTATGAGGCAGGCCCCTGAACATCTCACATGGTGGAAAATGGGCAGTGGTCTCCCCAAACCACCCCGAGCTACCAGCTGAGGTCCTAGTGTTGCCTTCTGTGACAATGCATTTGCAACGTCTATTCTCCCTTATCCAGGTGGCCCCCAACCCTCTCCCATGCAAAATGCTTTCCCCATCATATAGACACCAACACAAATATTTTATGTACACTTTTATGAACAACAGACTTACAACAGACTTCATTCTATGGCCTATAGGTTCTACATGCAATCCTTCTAACCACTGGGCAATGGGTACCGGTGATGGGGGAAACACTGTAGGCCGCCAGGAAGAATCCAACTTGTGCATTGTTTGCAGCAAGGGGAACAGGATACGTTCTGAGAAATCATTGCAGTGCTCCTACGATGACTGCATTTTGATTGGTGAGCAATGTCATAATTAGTGCATAGTGACAGTTGCCTGGGATCAGTCGGAGTGACTATTGTCATTGCTATAGTGATACTTGTTTCTACTGTTATTGTACTTTTTACTCTGCAACTGGGATAGCATAGGATCCTGACTACATTACCTCAGTACAAGCCCTGGCATAGCAGCAACCAACATAACTAGACCATAGCACTGTAGTGCTAGTCACTTAATGGTTAACTGTTTTGTCGGAAGACCCCTTGATATGATGAAGTGGTAGGCAGCAGCATCATATCCTTGAAAAATATCCACTACTTCACTTGGTAATAAATTGTCGACAGATGTGGTACTCCAGCTGAAACATACAAATCTCTACTCCTTCCAGCACGAGGCAGAGCTGAGAAAAACAAAAGCAAAACTAAGTGTCTTGTGCCAGTTCCCACTGTCAGTTCTTTGAGGTGCATGTGACATGGATAAGACCTGACTGAATAGCAGAGATGGGAAGAAGGTGGGCTGAACCCTGAAGTAGTAGTAGTCGGACCAGGAGCAAGGGAGGAAAGCAGAAGGATAAGATCAAGGAAGGGTATATTATTTTGTAGAATGGTTTTCAGTTTGCGTACCATAGGTAAACATTTCTTACCCCATATTGGCAAGTCATCTATGTACATCTGATACCAGTAGTGATTTTTAATAGCATAAACAAATGCATCTCTTGTTTGTTTATCCAAGTCTATTTCACAGTATGTGGTCTGCATCACATCATCTGTGGAAATTAAAACAATGAGTTAATACTGCATTAACAGAGTTATCTAATCCTTATATCAGTTCACTACACACATTTTACTAAAGGAATCCAAGGGATCTACCGTCCAACTATAACTGTTGCCCATGTCAGCCTTCTGAGCCTTTAATACTGTACTGTTGCCAAACACTTATTGCTGACCCACATATAAGGGCAGTTTGCACATAACGACACCCCATGGGTTAAACAAACCATAGGCTGTTGAGGATGAGTGGGAGAGAGCGGAAGCACTGCTTACAGCATGCCAGCCACTTCCATTTTTAATCAATAATCTATGATCGGTTTGTTTGTAGGTTGTTGTGTGAACCCAGACCGATGGGCTGTTTAAGGGCTAAACAACCCAGCAGTTGACCCTAACTAGGTCGTTAAAGCTAGAATAAACAATGACAAAACCTTGTGGTAGTTCAGCCTTTGATACAGGTGACCATCCTTGCTTGCTTAACTGTGAAATGGGTGCTGGAGCAGAAAACTGGGTTCAAGAGTGGTTTAGGGTTTCTTAGAACTCAGACCTCACTTCTCCCCTATAGTTAGATTCTTAGGCAAATTGCTTTTCTTTTAGCCCCACCAATTTGCCTTCTGTGAAACAGGTGTTTTGTGATGGGCCACGACCACTGTGGCGTAACCCCACAATTCAGTTTCCTGGTGTATGTCTGCATTAGTATGTTTAGTGAGTATAGAATGATGAACTGAGTGGGTGTGGTTTGTGATGTCTTAGAAAGGGGGGGAGGAGTATATAAGGAGTGTTTGAGTGATGTCAGAGTTAGTGCAGTTGAGTTAGTTGAGTGTAGAGTGTGTGGAGAGTTGGGAGTTAGGTTAGTTGGGTCGTTGTCTGTCAGGAGTTTTGAGAGAAATCAGTGCTTGTCTGAAGAGTGAAAGTATTTGGAGTTATAGGGACTTAGGTTAATTACAAAGTGTTTGGTGTAGGCAGGTTTAAAGTTATTTTCTGAAACTAAGATTTTGAGAATTAAAATAAACTTATTTTTATTTTGTTGGCTACCCAAATCCTACGTGTCAGCTTGGTATTATTAACCTGCATTACTGTTAAATCTACACACACACACCTTTGTACCCACAGTATCATAAATTTAAAATAGATTCTTAATGACCTGTATTAATCTTTTCCTTCATTGGTAGGGGAAAGGTTTCATTTGATCCTCCCCTCAGGTTTTTAAGTGTCAGTGCTTAGCCTGAGAAGGGTTTATGCGCCTGGTCCTAGTGTATGGACCGTGTCGTCGCAGCCACCATGACAGCTATTTTGTGAATGGGCAAGCCTCCCATGGCAGCCAGTTCATGAGAGTGTCCATGACACACTCAAAATTTCAAAATGTGCCTACCAGCTCAAAAAGGCTGGGGACTCCTAGCCACTCCCACTTGTGAGAGGAGTCAAGAGGCAGTGAGCATCACCACACAGGCTTATTCACAATTCTTGAGAATAAGTCACTGTACTGCAATAAACTCTGATATGAGGATATGATTCCAGAAGTGTTCTGTTTTATGACTGGGACAGTAAAGTCCAATTTTGAAAAGCATTGTTTACCTTTAAATTTAATGTCTAGACCACTGAACTCCAATTCAACTCCTTGAAGTGCTTCTCCCAGTGTTTCATGGTAGTGACCAATGCTTTTTTTTGACCCACCACAGAAAGGAAGAGAGAAATATTTGTATGTCTCCTGGCGATTGTGATACGGTCCTACAGTATTCATCCATAGAACAACTTCTTCTTTATTTTGGTACTGAAAAGAAAGCATATTGAAAAGTAGGAGGATTATAAATAAGTGTATTATTCAGTGTGGAACAGGTACTCACAGAGAAATAAGAAGAGAATGCTTTAAAATCCGAACTGAGCTGCACAAATTATACCCATTTTCTAGTTGTAGCACACTGCTGGCTGAATTGTGTAAGTCTGGGCTAGACAAACTGGTGCCCTCCAAATATTTTGGACTACAAATTCAATCAGCTCCAGCCAGTATGGGCGATAGTCAGAGAGTTGCAGTCAGGGAGTTGGGGGGGGGGGGGGAAGAGACACTAGCACTGGGGAGAGAAATCAATACTTTAGCAATATCTTATAATAATAGAAGTCTGTCTATCAATGCCATAGCACCTGTGAATCCTAGACACCTGGAACTCTGCACATATACTAAGTGGTCCTTAGTGGTGTGCACCTCTGGTATATTTTGTTTTTAAAGCATATTAATTGTAATTAATTTAAATGTGTCTGAAGCCTGCAGTATCATCTTCAGTCACCATGTGGCAGATTTCCCTAACCAGCACATAGCTTTGCAGTCAATACTTTGAAAGCCAGGAGGGAGTTTCAAGAGACAGAGTTTATACAGCTGCCGCCACTCCCCTCCTCAATGTAGTGCAGTCCACCGTCAAAGAAATGGGACACACACCTCCCTCAGGGAGCTATAGGGGTACACCATGGCAGGCACTATGCCTATGGGTGCCAGCAACCATGGCTTCACTCGGACAGGGCACAATGTGTCCAGCACTGACAGCTGTGTAAGTTTGCTTCAAAGCTTTGCTGTATCGAATTACGGGCTATTCTAACCCATGTGAAGCCAGGTCTGTTCATTAGTGTTTAAATAAAGCTTGAATAAAATATATTCAACAAAATTGATAATTTAAAGCACTAATAACCTTGTAAAATAATTATGAAGAGTGCAGTTGCCCACCCCAGCTGTTTGCCCTCTCACCCAACTTCCCACTCCCTCCCTACCATCAACTGCATTTCCATCAGAATGATCTGCAATTCTACTGATGCACAGCATTTCCAAATCACAGTGCTAATACACCTTGTCCCAGCTTCTTCTGTCTGTTGGCCGTAAAGCACTGTGCCCAGCAGAAGCCTACGTGCCCTCACAGAAGGCAGCAGCACTATGGCTGTGCCAAGAAGCCAACAGAGGCATCTAGGACAGCACTGCAGGGAGTGGATAGGCAGGTATACGGTAAGCTTCCGCTTGTACCATTCAGTTGTTTATGCACGTTTTTGGTACTTGCCCCAAAATGACAGGCAGAGCGATCCTCATCTAGGGGGCCATAGGATTCTTCACATTCCCAGATCAGAGATTGGAAACAGAGCTCCGACCTTGGAGCTGGAGATCTGTGCTCTGATCCCCCTCCCCGTCACCACCAGTGCAGAAAGAACCAAGTCGGCTGCTTCTCCGAGGACATAACAGCAACCTCAGAGAAGGGGTAAAGGGGGCATTCCATGGGGTAGGGAGGGGAGGAGACCGACGTATCCTGACAGTGCTCTAGCCTCCTTCCCTCCCACTCCAAAGCACCACAGCTAGATGGCCAAAATTGGTCATCTTGCTGACTTGCAGGGGGGGGGAGGAATGGGGATGTGGAGATTGCGTCCACCACTTCCCCTACTCTACAGCCAGGCATCCTGATTGGATTGCACCCTAAATTGCCCAAGGTGTCTTGTTTAATCTGGGCTGCTGACTAAATTTGAAAGAAATCACTTAAAATGCCTTCTTCCTATGTATCATTATTTTAACAGTTGTACCCCCTTATAAATAAGAGTACAGGCTACAGCTCCAGTAGCAAATAGAGCTACTGCAAAAAGGGCATTTTGGAGTGGCTTTGCAAACTGTTTGGGATACAGCATTTTAAGATGGGGAAAAAGCAAAGAGGTATCAGAGGAGAGAAGCAATGAAAAAAAAAAGCTTACAGGGAAAGCAATGAGGAAGACTTGTTGAGGAAAAGTCTACACAAGAGCATAGCAGTAGATTTTTAATGAGCTTATGTGCGTTGTGCTTTTTAAAAAAAAGTTAACTTTGTGCTAATGAGTACTACATCCAATGCAATGGTGCATGGACCCTTGTTTTGCAGAATTCCTTCGTGCTTCTGCTACTCATTGGGAGAAACAGAGATATGAATAGCAGTTATTCTGAACAAGAACAGTTTATATTTAAAACTGAACTACACACCAGCTTTGGCTATTCTAGAACTGGTAACATGAGGGCAATGCTTGATCAAGTTCCAGTGATGTCTCATGTTTTGTGCATACATCTTTTCACACTTACGTTGGCTACAGGTGCTCCCCCCTGGGGGGGGGGTGGTTTTTGGCTTCTGATACATACATACCGTACACATAAGTTGCCACCTTTCAAACAAGCACTCTTAGAGGGGGGGGAAACCGTAAGAATAGCCACTCTGCAACCTGTGAAATGTCTATTCTGAGGAGGTAAGTGAAGCTTACATCACTTCTTGATGTGGAGTCCTGGTTCGGTCAAGTCGGTCAGAGCTGACGACTCGATCGAGTCCAGTCCTGCCAAATGTGACTCCCACGAGTCACTCCCAAAGCTGACTCCACGAGTCCCTATTAAAATCAATGGGGGGTTTTCCCAACAAAATAAGGCTATTTCAGATGTGTGGCTTAAATAAATTCTAGGCACAAGTGTGCCTTTTTATTTCAAAACTCTGCAACTGATTTTGGCAAGAACACACCAGGCAGAAAAACCCAAAATAACCAGACAGGCAGAGACCTTTGTCTTGGACAATTCAACTGTGGAACTGGTCAAGAAGAGACCAGGCAGGCAGAGGAGGCTGGGAACCCCAAACAGGCAGGCAGAGGCAGCCAAACCCAAAATCTCTGAAAGGTTGCATTTTAGGAAAATAATTTTAAAAAATAAACTTGCTGTACTTCCTAAAACCTATCCATGTTGCATTTGAGGAACATGATTTTGGAACACGAGTCTTGAGTCGAGTCCTTGGTCTCGAGTCCCGAGTCGAGTCTCGAGTCCCATTAAAAATATTGGGACTCGAGTCTGACTCGAGTCCGAGGGGGGACTCAGTCCGACTCACGAGTCGAGTCCTCGAGTCCGAGTCCCCATCCCTGCTTCCTTGACACAGTCCATAAAAATGTTTAGTTGTCCACATACCTAGGTTATTTGTGAGACACCACTTGCCTGGAGAAAAAAAAGCACCACCAACTCTTTGGAGGGAGAGGGAGGGAAAAATGAGATGGATAGTATCTCCAACAGGAAAGACCAATGGAAATTCATATAGCTTCTCTACAGTTTCTCTCTCCTTTGGCAATTTTATTCACACATGTGTCATCTAAAGAAGGGATCCCCAACCCCCGGTCCGCGAACCAGTCCTGGTCCATGGCCTGTTAGTAACCGGGCCGGGCCGCCCGGCCGCCCCGCCGGCTTGAATGCGCCGCGAGCACCCCACCTGGCTCTTGGGGTGCTCGCGAGCTCCAACGAGCACTCCCCGTTGCTCGTCCCTCTGCTCGCCTCCCGGAGAGCATTTTTGGAAAACCAGAAGTGACGCAACGGGAGACCCATGGTAAAGTACCTTAAAACAGCCGCGAATAGCAAATTGCGGCCGTTTTAAGGTACTTTACCATGGTATTTACATAAAAAGAGCAGCGCCAGAGAACCAGGAAGTGACGCAACGGGGACATCGTAGGTTCTTTCCCCAGCGCATTTGGGTCAAGTGGCAGCAGGTAAGTCACCGAGAGTCTCGGGGGGTGTCGAGCGGGGCGAGTTCGACTTGCTTCAGCTAGGGATGTAACCACTTGCCTCGAGCGGGCCGAAATCGGCCCCACTCACGCCCGCCCGAGGCGAGCGGGCCTTACCAGGTCTGGTCCCCACTTGCCTCTCCGCGGCGAGCCGGCCACGCCAGGACCCCGTGCTGCGTCTTTTCCATAGAAACCAGGGCAACAGGCTTAAAACAGGGCCAGCCGGAAGTGATGCAACGGGATCGGTGCGGGCAGCTCAAGCAGCGTGGAGAATCGCTCCGCGCCACTGAGAATCAAGCAGCGGGGGGGCCGCTATGGAGGAGAGGCGCCCCCCCCCAGGTACGTGAACACCCCTAGCTTCAGCCCCCTCGAGACTCTCAGATACATCCCTGCGGCCACACAGCAGGAGGTGAGCAGTGGGCGACACCCCCCCGGTCCGTGGAAAAATGGTCTTCCACAGAACCGGTCCCTGGTGCCAAAAAGGTTGGGGACCGCTGATCTAACGAACTTTCTCCCCTCCCTGCCTAGTTTCTGGCTTCTGATGTATTCAGTGTACTGAGGCTTATTAGTGTTTATAGGTCACTCAAAATTTGGAAGTTGTAGCCAATGTTAGCACAAGTAAAAGGACATTCCCTAAGTTCCCCTCTTCTTCACTAGTCTGCTGCACCAACTCAAAAGCCTTGACTGTCCAGGGACCTTCAGTAAATGCCTGGGATGTGGGGCAGGGGGGCTACTGGAGGAGGAGAGCAATAACTCTTAAGAGAATGCACTAGTCAGTGAGGTGTGAAAAAGAATTAGATTTCTGGCTTCTAGATTTGGGAAGTAGTAACAAAATCTATTTGGTAAATAA
This sequence comes from Shinisaurus crocodilurus, assembly GCA_021292165.1. Lineage (NCBI taxonomy): Eukaryota > Metazoa > Chordata > Lepidosauria > Squamata > Shinisauridae > Shinisaurus > Shinisaurus crocodilurus. The sequence goes on from CM037878.1 coordinate 133,575,299, forward strand.
CACGGGAGTTAGTGGGTTCTCCCCCCCTTTTCAAATTATTCTTACCTTGTTGGGTAGCATTCTGTCTTGCATTTGACTTACAGTGACTTGTTTTTTAAATCACCCTTGCTAAAGCTGACAAGGTATGAAAAGCTGAAAAGACTGGCATGCACAGAAAGTTGTAAGGTATGAAATAGGATAAAAGATAAACCATATGGGCTCAGTGGGTTATCCTACCAAAACAAAGGGTAGCATCTCGTGGATTCTGGTGGCAGCAATGACTGGGTATTCCCTGGGTCTAACAGGAAGCCCTCAATAATATTTTAGGGTATGCTATTAGGCTATTTGTCCCCAACAGCCAACATTTGATGAATGTTCATACTTCTCATTTTCTCTCCCAAGGCTTCTATTCCTCGATTGCTCTCTACATGCATTATCCGCACCAACAGCCACCCTGTCAACCAGGCACAAGGTCTTGGGTTTTATCTCATTTCTCCTTTGCTCCTCATATTCAAATCTGTTGCAAGTCATGTTGCTTCTCCCTATGCCTATACAATCCTGCGCGTGCGCACACACACACAATCCACTCTTTTCAGCCAATGCTCTATTTCATGTTCTGGTCATCTTGTGCTTCACTACCTCAATCTTTCTTGTCCTACTTCAATCCTCCCACATCTCTCCCTTTATATTTCTTATGCAGAATATGCAGTGCTCCTACTCATAATCCTACACTAGCTTCCTATTCTCTTCTACTTTCAACAAACTCCTCATCTTACCTTTAAAAATTTCACAGCCTCACCCTCATCTCTTTCTGATCTCCTATGTATACCTGCCTATGACATTTGCTCCTCCAAACCACTACTCTCATTTACTGCCTGCACACACGCTCCCCTTGCTGCCTGTGTCTGGTCTCATTTCTTCCTTCAGACTCCAACTCAGACACTTCTTCCATGTACTTTTGGCTCGCTCATCCCCTACCCCATCTTAATCCACAGCTAAACAAAGTTTAAGTATGTGTTAACAGCTTTTGCGCATATTCTTTTCCCATTACCCATGTTTCTCACATTTCTTCTTTCCTCTCTTGAAATTTAGGTTGCAAGCTTCTCAAAGTAGGGATGCCTTTCACTGATACTGTGCTGTAAGTAATGCAGAAATATTACTGCCACCAACCCTTGAAGAGCTACCATAACAGAGATTAATAGCTTAAGCTATGTACCAGAAAGCACACAGTTTCACCACTGGGTGGCTTTCAGCTGTGCTAGAGTCCAAAAACTGGACATTTTCTGTAGTGGCACCAAAAAATGGAACAACCTGCTGAAAGAAGCCCACTTGGCTCCATCACTGCTTGCCTTTTGATGTACTTCTTTCAACATGCTTTACCAGGTGTTGTTTATAAAACTGGTTTCCTCAGAGACGCGTTCTTATACCAACTAATTTTTTTACTGTTTCACTTTATTTATTATTTATATTTATTTATTTCATTTCTATACCACCCAATAGCTGAAGCTCTCTGGGCAGTTTACAACAGTGCCTAAAACAAGGCCATAATACAATAAAACAACCATAACCTTTTTCCACAACACAGAATTTAAAAACAGTTTAAGATTTTTTAAAAAATTAGCAGCAAAAATTTTTTTTAGTACAAAATAGACCTTTTAAAACACCTGATTTGGGTGTCCCCATCAAGCCATTAAATAACCCTAGATGTCCTTAAATGCCTCAGCACAGAGGGCTGTCTTAACCTGGCACTGAAAGGATGACAAAGTTGGCGCCAGGCAGGTCTCAGTGGGGAGATCATTCCACAGTCAGGGGGCCGCCACTGAGAAGGCCCTCCCTCTTGTTACCGCCCTCCAAACCTCCCTCAGAGGTGGCACTTGGAGGAAGGCCTCAGATGTTGATTTATTTATTTATTATCACATTTATGAATCACCCATCTGGTCGGCCACCCTGGGCGATTGTTTAACCTCGTGGACTGTTTATCATATTTTATACTGCTTTATTTTTCTATTGCATGGTTTGCCACCTTGAATATTCTTTTCCTAGAAAGGCAGAACAGAAGGGCTGAGAAACGACAAGCATATTTGAGAAGAGAAGTTCAGATTCAAAGATCTCTGTGCCATTAGTTATCTAAGTGGGCCTTACACTCGATGCTATTTTCTCAGCTTCAGCCCACATCTAACTCTACTTCCCACTTGTAATAACAGGATTCCACTACTGGCCTATTTTACAGGGATTACTGTTATAATCTACATGATACATGCCACAAAAGTTCTAATTATTATAGGTTACTGCAATCACTGTCACTACAGGTCAACCACATATTTGCTATAATGTGAATGGCAGTGTGTCCAAAAACCACACAGTAATACACATCCAGAACCCTTAATTGACAGCCTCAATGGGGTTGACGTCAATGGGGTTGACACATCTTTTGCCATAATAGAAGCCAAATCACCTTAGGCAAGCTGCTATCTCTCAGAATGACCTCTCCAAGCTTCATATGATGAACCAGTATACTAGTCTATTTTACTGATATCTTGGTAAAACTTACTGAGTTAAGAGTATTTTTACGTAACACTTTAACAGATACAGCTCCCTTATTTTTTCCAGGTTTACAATTCAACATTTTATCAGCAAACAGATGTCCAATAAGTTCGGTCTTTAACAGGCTAGGACTGCATTCCTATGTGAATGTACACGTGAGCAGGATCCACTGATCTTAGAGGGCCATACCGGCAAATAAGCGATGCACAAGACAGGGCTGCACAGCATGCTGACCTTGGTTCAGCCACCGGAGAGCTCCGCCACGACCTACCCCACCCCCTTAAGGAAAGGGGGGGGTCCTGCTGAGCGCCCCACCCCCCAGCTCTTCATCGACAGGGCAACAACTTTTTCTCACCCGGAAGAACACGCGACGCGCCCCTCGCGCCCCTCCACAAGCAAAGCTCAGGTCATGTTGCGGGGAACCCACTTGGGTCTCTCCCCTCTCTCGGTCAGCAAGGATGGGCTGCGGAAACGCAACACCACACCGCACAGGCAACCAGCTGAAACTGGTACAAGAAGGAAGAGGGCCGCCCCTCAGTGGGACGCGCTCAGGCAGGGCGGGCAAGCGGCCCGAAGGAGGAAGAAAAAGGAGGAGGAGGAGGGAGGCCGCCTATCCCCGCCGCCTCAGGCCCGCCGCGCCCCTCACCGTGTGCTCATGCTCGTCGGCCCGGCCGCGCAAAACCAACAAGGCCGCCACGCACCACAGGAGCCCGGCCGGCGCCATCCCCATCTCCGCCAGCCGCCACCGAAGAAAAGGAGGCGCCGCTTCCGCCGTTCCCGCCACGTCATCCGGGCGCACACCGGAACAGCCGCTACTTACGGCGGCCGACACCACCCAAAAGTCACACAACTCGCAAACAGAGTTTTGCGTGGGGAGGAAGTGTAAACTCTGTTCCCGCGCGATCGAATGACGAGAGAAGGCGGTATTTTTATCCGCGGTGGCTTTCCAGCAGGGGGCGGGCCGAGCCGTCGATCTTGCACGCGCGGATGGCCCTGCTCTGTCTGTGCAGTTAACGCTCCTAGTATGCACCTCGGAGCCAAATCCGTGAGAGCGCCAACCCGAACATTCTCTTTGGAGTACAAAAAGAGAGGGAGTGTGTTTGTTTAAGACAGTTTTACCCCGGTTTTTCTCCAAAAACGGACTCGCTTAAAGCGGGGAGGGAAACGACAGCCTCTTTAGCCCAAGGGACATCAGATCATTGGTCAAGCCCATCGCAACGCTGTGTGCATCGTATCAGACCCACACAATTTGCCCATTTTACAGATGGAAACACTGATGTTGACATTTTCTAGTATGCATCTATGGCAGAGAACTCAAAACGGGAGGTGATCATTCAAGAAAGAACCAAAAGCCACAGCCTACAAATAATCAGATTGTACTCGATATGGTCAAGCAATTCGGTATCTAGAATATGTTTACCCATTGTGCATAGGTGTGCATGCATACACAGGGGAAAAGCAAAGGTAGCTGTGTTGACCGTAACAAAAATTCCAAACCCCATATTAATTTAATACCTTTATTAGGTAAACCAAAAGACTGCAAAAATTAACACCAAAAAAATAACTCGCACATGCAGACACCGCATCTTAACAAGCTGCAGCTGCCCTCTGCTCTACTTAAGGGCTGGCTCAGCTGGTTATTGCCTGCAGTTAAAAGGCTCCTCTGGCAGACAGGGCAGAAGCGCTGGGCTAACCAACATGGGCAGGAAACTGGTTGAAGGGAAAGGAACAGGCTAGTCAGCCAGCACAGTACAGCTTCCTGCTGCAGCCATCTTTGCTGCCCATCATTGTTGCTGTCCACCACCTCTTTCGCTATTGCCACCACAGGAATTCAGAAATACCAAACAAGCAAGGTGGCCCAATCTAGCTACTTTGATATGGGGAGGAAAGGAGGCCCGCACCAGACGTATGGTGCCACAATGGTGATTTAAATTTCTCCCACAAACCTCTGGGTCTCTCCTGCTGTCAACAGTACCCATCTGTGCATTCTCCAGATATGTACAATTGGAAAGAGCTTGAAAACTGAGTTGGGGCAGGGAACCAGCTTTCTGTTCCCTCACCTGACAATAGCCAGAGCCTCCAAATCTGGACTAGTTGATAGTTCCATAGTCAGTTGCCAACCCTAGTCCCCAAGGAGCTCATGATCTATAAGTAATTGAAGGGTTTGGGTGAGAAAAAGAGTCCAAAAGAATTAAAAATGACATTTTATAGATATAAAAATTGAAATTGATTAAACAACTTAATTCTGCCCATCCCCTTATCAAAAACAAAACAAAAATTAATGAATAAAAATCTGAAAACAGCCCCACAGGGCAGCAGCAGCAACTAGCAATCCTCTCCTCCCACATCTGCTCATAAACTGCAACAAATCCATCTGGCAGCGGCGGGGGGGTTATGGCGGCGGCGGGGGCTTACAGGGGCGGGGGGGACCTGCGGTGGCGGCAGGGGCAGCGGGGCGGTCTTGCAGCGGGGGGCGGGGGTCCTGCGGCGGCGGCGGCGGCAGCGGGGTGGTCCTGCGGCGGGGTTCTGCACCAGCGGCGGCAGCGGGGGCAGCATGAAGGAGGCGGCACAGGGGAGTCCCAGTGAGTCCGGCCTCCCAGTGAGTCCGGCCTCCCAACAGGCTGAGGGACAATGAACTGGCCCCCCGTGTAAAAAGTTTGAGGACCCCTGGCCTACACCCATGCTATTGGAAGCTGTAAAAGGACTTGATCTCCTGGAACGGGAGGGGCTTTGAGGAGAGGCAGAGATCTCCCGAAGGCAGGTTAAGGGGTCCCTGTAGTAGCGGAACCTTGACAGATGGTGGCAGCGGAGCGATCCTGAACAGTGAGATTAAGCACTCCAAACAGTAATTGGGTTTTTTTTTACTAATAGAGCTGGCAAAAGCATTGTATGTTTTAACTTCAGGACTGCGGAATAGGGACCCAGTGAGGCTAGTAAAATGAGCCAGTATCTTTCCATGAATAAAACTGCCCTGATAGAGCAGTGTAAAAAGGACAATTTGCCATGGGAGGAGAAAACAGCAGAGGAACTGAAAGTTATGCTGATCTCCCAGGCGGCAATAGAAGGAGCTGCACCCTCTAGCCCTAGTGTAGCAGGACCCCAAACAAAAGAATGGGAGCTCCGAGAACAGGAACTGCGGCTAGTGGCAAAGCAGAAGGAAGAAGAGACCCGGTTAGAGTGGGAACGACTTCGGCTGCAGCAGGAGCAACTTAAAGCCCAGGAAGAACAACGCAGACATGAGGAAAAGCTGCACCAGGAGAAACTTCAGGCCCAGAAAGAGCAACTTCAAGCCCAGGAAGAACAACGCAGACACGAGGAAAAGGTGCGGCAGGAGCAACTTAAGGCCCAGGAAGAGCAACGCAGACACGAGGAAAGGATGATGCAATTGATACAGGAGACAATCTCCCCATAAGGTCACTCCCTTATAGGGTAAATGGAAAGGTGCTGGGAGACATACGCAGGGAGGTAGAAGAGATGTTAAGGTTAGGAGTAATCAGACCCTCTTTGAGCCCCTGGTCTGCCCCAGTGGTCCTGGTGAAAAAACCAGATAACACCATCAGATTCTGCATTGATTTCAGGAAATTAAATAAGATAACCAAGCCCGATGCATATCCCATGCCAAGAACTGATACCCTTTTAGATCAGTTGGGAGCTGCTAAAATAATCTCCACTCTTGACTTGTGCAAGGGGTTTTGGCAGATGAGCCTGGATGAAGCTGCCAAACCCAAAACAGCGTTTGTCACACCTGATGGGTTATTTGAATTTAACGTGTTGCCTTTTGGATTGAGGAACAGTCCTGCCTCCTTCCAGAGGCTAATCAATTGATTGCTAAATGGATTGAGTGCATTTGCAGTGGCCTTTATCGATGATATAGCCATATTTAGTGAAAATGTGGAGGATCACTTGGTACACCTAAGAACAGTATTGCAGGCTATACGTGAGGCGGGTCTAACAGTAAAACTAAGCAAATGTCAGTTTGGAATGCCAGAGGTAGTATACTTAGGGCACAGGGTTGGAAATGGTCATATCACACCTTTATGGGACAAGGTTGAAGCTATCAGAACCTGGGACATACCTACAACCAAGAAACAGGTCAGGTCATTCTTGGGATTTGCTGGGTATTACAGGAGATTTGTTCCCCATTTTGGTGAAATTGCTGGACCTTTGACTGATTTAACCAAGAAATGTAAACCGGACAAAATTGTGTGGACTGATGAATGTCAAAGAGCTTTTGATAGACTAAAGGACATTTTAAGCTCAAAGCCTGTGTTAAGAGCACCTGACTTTGAAAAAACCTTTATTGTTGCTACAGATGCCTCTGAGACTGGCATAGGTGCTGTATTGTTACAAGACTATGACTCTGTTAAACACCCAGTAGCCTACCTGAGTAGGAAGCTTCTACCCAGGGAGAGAAACCTGTCTACGATTCAAAAGGAATGTCTGGCAATTAAATCATTTGATTTAATAGTAAATATACCTCCAGAGTTGGAAAATTAAAATGTAAATTATAAATATCAAGATGCAGATTGTACTAAGGGGGATATTTATTGTAGTTTTTTTCTGTTTAACGGGTTTGTATGCATTGCCCTTTATTCAATATAAAAGCTGTGTGATTGTGGGAGGATTGAGGACTTGAAACCACCCAGTACATGTTAAATTTAGGGTAACCAAGAAATATATGAGAAATCAAGGGTGGGTAAATCCTCATGAATATCGTTGAGTATAGTGCAGGGTAACTCCTAATAATACTTAATTAATTGTAATAACCCAGAGGGAGTATCAATTGGTTCTGCTGGAATGATTTACAGCTGTCCATAGAGTATATACATGCATGCAACAGTATGGCCACTAGAGGATGTAAATGGAATAACAACCCACAAAAAAGAGAACGTAAGTGAAAATGTTGGGATTTATGGTGGTTGACTGTTTTGGAAATATGTTTGGCAACACAACAAATGTTTTTTGTATTATAGAGGGTAATGAAACTGATATAAGCCCGTGACTATCCTTGAAACCCTTGAGAAAGGCAAATACTGCACGAAACAAGAAGTCCAAACCGGTTTCTTGTTGGGGAAAAAAACAAGTGAGGATACGGAGAATATCAGGCTTCTGGAAACCATTCCAAGGAAAAATAATGCTTTAAGCCACTCAGAAAGAAAAAACGGAGGGGAAGGCTCACTTGAAGGCCATCTCAAAAAATAAAGAGTAAAGGCTGTAGCAACTCCATGAAGACAAAGAAAAAACTAAGGAAGGTTTTCATTAACTCTATAAGAATACAGCAAGTTTGGTGGATGCTAAACTCCTGAAAGATAAGGGGGTGATTACCATTGAATATAATTATACATGATGTATACTCTGTGTTACAGCATGGTTAGTGAACAGTTTGTAAAGTTTGATTATTGAAAAGTTTTTAAAGTTTATATAAATATTAAATCAATATGTGTTGTAAAAAAATGTTAAAAATTCCAAAAAATAGACAAAAGAAAGTTTAAATATAATGATTGAACATGTATTGTTATAAAGTTGTAAAAATTTTGTTTAAAAAGATAAAAGAAAGTTTCATCACGGTGGTGTTTTCACACTTTTTTTGTATACTCATATTTCCGTGATTCTCCTTTGTTATCAGCTTGCAATGGATACAAACAATGCAAAATACCAACTCCAAGCTTCAGAGATGGTCTTGGAAATTGCAGGAATTTCAAATGAACATTGAACATGTGCCTGGGAAGGAGTATGTGATAGCTGATGCTTTGTCTAGGAAATAATCAAAAAAACAGTTGCCTTTTTGTGTAGGTTAACGTTTCACAATTCTCTTCGGTAAAAGGGAAATTGTTCCACTTGAGAAGAAGGGGGGAAGATGTAAAGGATTGAGGCCTACTCAGGCTTGAGTTTGTTGAAGCCTGAAGGCCCAAACACTTCCCTCGAGTAGTTGAAGCCTGAAGGCCCAAACACTTGGATGGGAGGGGGAGTTTGAGAGTTTTAAGTTACCCAATAGAAGTTAAGAATTAGATCAAGGTCACATGATTATAACCTTCCATTCCTGGGAAGGCTATATATGTGGGGTGTGGTCAGCTAGCAGTTAGAGTGTGCTGAGAGACAGCCAGAAGCAACAGCAGAGAGAAGCAGAGAGAGAGAAAGAGAAACTGGCTGCATAGCAGATAGGTAGTCTGAAGTTTAACTAGAGACCATTGGATTGTTTGTTTGTTTTATTTTATCATACATGCTTTTGAATTATAACCACTCTATTAAGTAAAAACCCTAATATTATAAGTAAAGTGCTGTTGTTTACCCTGAGAGTTTGGAGTGACTTCTTCACCATGTCTACAGCCTACACCCATGCTATTGGAAGCTGTAAAAGGACTTGATCTCCTGGAACGGGAGGGGTTTTGAGGAGAGGCAGAGATCTCCCGAAGGCAGGTTAAGGGGTCCCTGTAGTAGCGGAACCTTGACAGGGTGTGTGTGCACTTTTGCACCTTCCAGGGCACCTAGAGGCTCAGGGGAAAGTGCAAAATGTGCAGCAGCATGTGGACTACCTGGGCAAAAAAAAAAGTGGAGGCTGTTGCCATGAAGGAGGTATAAATCACACAATCCCCTTCCCACGAGAAAAGATCACTCACCCTTTAGTTTCTCTTGACAGCTCGCCTTTTGACAACTGTCAAGAGAAACCAAAGGGGAAAAAACAATTTGGAGCCTCTTCTGGACAATGTTCAGGTTTGGTATCTGCTGCAGCTTAGCAGCAGGCATACGCACACACCCCAGGACATTGCCCCAGCCGAAGCTTCAAATCTCTGCACTTGCACATCTGCGAAAGTTCACAGTTGGGCAAATGTGGTTACATTAACCAAAACAAAACGAAAAAGGATTTCTTTGCGCAAACAAAAATTAAAAAATAGGTTCTGACAGCCCCTCCAAGGTGCCGCTCAGGCACTGAAGAGGCTGTTAGTCACTGTCATAATGAGGGTTGCGAAACCCAGCTGTTAAGCTGGCTTTTGCAATCTCTGAAGAAGGGGGGGAAGGCGTGGTGAGCCCGAAATGGCTCATGATTGTAGTGGGTACGGGGGCAAGCCAGTGCCAGCTGCCCCCAAATGCTACTTGGGCACTTTGGAGGAGCCTGGCACTGGCGGTTGCCTGGGAGCTTCTTGGCAAGAGCAGCAAGGGTTTTTTGCCACTCTTGCCAAGCAGCTCAGAGCTCATTCCACGTACCCATGATGGGGGTCAGTTGCCCAGGTTCACAACAACCCATCATGGGTACAGTAACCGCTACAGCAACCCATGGGTTGTTGGGGTGGCCTTTTACCCATGAACAAGCCACCCGAGGGAAATCGGTCCGGGTTCGCATGACACAACAACCCATTGTGGGTACCAGCCCATGATGGATTGTCATGTCATGCAAACCCAGTCAGTGACTACAGGAGCAATATCCCAGCCAACAAACCTCCTGGGAAAAGCCATTATGCCTACTGTGCCATCACTATATACCCCAATTTGTGAATCCTGAATGGAAAGGGAAGAATGAATAACGTGGGGAGCAGAGGTGGCATTTACACCAGGGATAAAGAACGGCACTGTGAAAGCAAATCCACATCTCAAGAGTACATAGTTAATGAATGAAAAGAACAACATTCAGGCCAGGTAAGTATCCCAAAGTGTCATTTTACTGGCAAGTTTGGGTTGCCAAGGGTAAGAGGTTTCTGTGCCTTTCCCCATGTCTTCTGACCTGACCATTTACTGTTCATATTCTAGCCCCCTCTCCCCACCAGCCCAAGGAGATTGCTTCACTTCCTGGGCTTTTGTGCCATTGGTGCTTGGATCCTCGCTGTCAGCAGCTGGATCATCACCAGCCCATGTGCTAGTTGCTCCTGACGCTGCACCATGCTGTGCCATGCCAAACAACTACGAGAGACTGCTCCAATCTTCCGGGAAAACATGAGGAGGCTGACACAGGATTGATCCTTCATACTTATGAGGTGTTTGAAAGAGATTATGAACAAGTTGTAGTTGTCTCCATAGATACAGATGTAATGCTTCTATGTTTCACTTCTTCACCACAAAAGCAACTGAAACATGAACAGGTTCTGTAACAGCTAGAAGACAAAGATGTCATTGCAATACAGTTTTCAAAACCTGTAAAGAAGTGCTTGCTAAGCTTCCATGAGTAATCAAGCTGTGGCACAGTATCATCCTTCCAAGGCCTTTGAATTTTAAAGACCTTTTTAAAAACAACAACACAAGCCCACCTTTTTAGTGGTATTGGATGACCTGGATGTTCTTCTGATGCCAAGAGATTTGTGTGCCACATATATGTTCCCCTAGATGCCAAAACCATTGTTGGTGCTAGGCTGCAACTGTTTACCCAGGGCAAGAGGGATATGCATATGCTATATCCAAAGAAGATGCTCTTGAGATCAAAGCTGTGTGTGCTAATCGTTAGGCAATGATGTGGTAGCAAGCAGATCAAATACTTATAGAAGCTGTTACTCCTGAACATACTTATGTCTGGAAGAAGGAATTTGATGTTTTATTAGTGGTTTGGACAAAGTTACCTCCCATGTCCATTGCCTGTCTGGAAGCAAGATGCACCTGTTTCAAAAATGATTTGAAATGTACTGCTGCCTGCAGCTGCAATTTTACATAACAATTGCCTTATACTCTTTATGCAAGTAATAACCAGATGCTGACATTCTGTAAACCTTCAGATTATTAAACGTGTTTGTAGACAACCTATATTTCTATTCGTCCATTTGTATCTACATGGTATTTATAGGATGCAATATTCATCTTGTACCTTCTTTAAGAGGTATGGCTAGGTCTTATTTATAGTCATAAGTTTGTAAACAATCCAGTTTGGACAGTTCTTACATCAAATTATAGGAAATGGATTGGCTAACAAATATGTAATAAGCCTGAAATAGCTGTGTGATGTTTAAAATGATATGACTATCCCAAGGCAATATTTTGCCATAATTTCAACTGTTTTTGCTGCTCGAGCCCTTATAACACATCACAGTCAAAGATAGACTTTCACTGCTACAATATGTTGGGCAGCATGGCTCCTTACCTTTATTTTGGTGTATAGTATGTTCAAATTGGTTCGTTACTTTCAAAGCGGTGAAAAATTTCCCGAAAGTAGCCCAAACCATGTGGAGAAATGATATGTGACCTTGAAAATGATCTTCATGATCATTTTTTAGGGTGCCATCCACCTACATCTTTGTTTCCCTATGTACAATTTATTTATTTATTTATTTATTTATTTATTGAACAATTCATAAAATACATTCCTCTAGGTGTTTTACAATAATGATAAAAAATATAAATAAAATAACAATAAAATCAACAATATAAAACTAATAAGCATGCCAACACAGCATAAAATGTGGTATCATATTGCAAGGGACTAAGATAACAAAACACAAAAATATTTAAAAATACTTTGAAACCTCTGAAAAAAATGTAAAAGCCTGGGAGAACAGGGAAATCTTAGCCTGGTGCCATAAAGATAGCAGTGTAGGTGCCAGGTGAGCTTTCCTTGGGAGAGCTCCAGAGCTGGGGGATCACTACCAAAAAAGCCCTCTCTTATTGTCACCCTCCAAGCCTCAGAATGAGGGGGTTCTGTGGGCTTCTGTGGATGACCTTAAAGTATGGGCAGGCAGATATGGGAAGCAGCATTCCATCAGATACCGAGGTCCCAAGCCATGTAGAGTGTTATAAGTAAAAAGCAGTATTTTGAATTGGGAGCCAGTGCAGGCGAGAGAGGACTGGTGTAATATGATCGTAGTGCCTGGTCCCAGTTAGAATTCTTGCAGTCATATTTTGCACTAGCTGAAGTTTCTAGACAGTCTTCAAAGACAGCCCCATGTACAACACATTGCAATAATCCAAACGGAAGGATACCAGGGCATGAATCACTGCAACTAGGCTATCCACCTCCAGATAGGGTTGTAGCTGTGACATCAGCTGAAGCACAGAAAGGCTCTTCGAGGCACAGAAGCCACTTGAGCATCTAATGACAGTGATGGATCCAGGAGCACCCCCAAGTTACCCACTTGATCTTTCAGGAGTGCAATCCCATCTAGAACATTTTGAATCTCACTCATCTGGTCTGAGGAAACACCACTACCATTGCCTCTGTCTTCTCTGGCTTGAGATTCAGTTTGTTAGCCCTCATCCAATCCATTACCGTGGCCAAGCATCGGTCCATCAACCCCGCAGCTTCACTTGGCTCCAAAGAGAAGGAGAAATGGAGCTGCGTGTCATCTGCACACTGACAAGAATGCACTTCAGCCTCCCAAATGACCTCACTCAGTGGTTTCATGTAGATGTTAAACAGCATAGGGGACAAGATGGAACCTTGTGGACCCCAAAGCAAAGATGCAATGGAGTCAAGCAGAAATCCCCCAGTACCACCTTCTGAAAACATCCATCCAAGTAAGAGTGGAACCACCACAGAGCGTTCCCATCTATACCTAACTCCAACAGATGCTCCGAAAAGATATTGTGGTCAATGGTATTGTGGAGAAAGACTGCAACTGTCCTTCTTGGCGGGTTCGGCCACTCAGGGGTTAACCCGGACTCGGGTAGCCCTCTATCAGCGGTACGCAGCTCTCTGGCAGAAGCAGCGACCAATTATAACGCAGGCAAAGCGAGGAGACCGAGTTTTGAATGGACGCTACTACACTGTTATGGGTAAACAGAGTTTAATGGAGCGTAACAGAACATATACAAAGCACCACGCTAAGCACACACTTACAATTGAGCTGGTAGCGAGCCGCAAAAGCAATACAGACAGTCGTACCTGGAAATGCCTTGTTCCTAGAAAGCCGCTTAACTCCAAAAGGGCTGTTCTATTTAGCGTTGTTCACTGGGAGCTCCCCCAGGCTTGAAGGTGGTTGACCTGAGCCATGGACCTTGCAGCTTGCTGCCTCACGACCAACAACCCTTTTCCCGCCACTGACCCTGGGCTTTATACCCTCTGTTGGGCCCCCTCCTTCTTGTCGTGCCCCCTCCTGGCACGACTGGTTTTTCTTGTTTGCCCGGCACCTAGGAGTCTTTGGCTGTTCCTTTCTTCTATCCAACACCTGGGAATGAATATTCCACAGCTCCTTCGGCTGCCAGACCAGGGACTTGCCAGGGGGCATGTTAATGACTCCTATTGTGATTCTTGGGTGTCTGATGCTATCTTGCGGTATGTGTGCATATACGTGTGTGTGTGTGTGTGTGTGTGTGGGCTATGGCTTTCTCTTCACATCCCCCCTTTTGGGGAAGATGGGATTGGGGTTTCTGCCCACCCCAATCTCCATCTACCTTCCTCTTGAGAGAAAGCCCGGGACAACCCGTCGGCCAAGATGTTGGCGCTGCCTTGATATGCTCGACTGAGAAATCAAAGTCTTGCAGCGCCAAGCTCCATCTGAGAAGTTTCTGGTTGGAGCCCTTCACCCGGTCGAGCCAGCACAGAGGGGAGTGATCGGTTTGCAGTTTGAAGGGCCGCCCCCACAAGTAGGGCCGGAGTTTGGTAATTGCCCATACCACTGCAAGGCATTCTTTCTCTACGGTGGCCAAACTGCGTTCCCGGGGCAGGAGTTTCTTACTGAGGTAGGCAACCGGGCACAACCCCTGACCCTCGCTTTCCTGTAGCGGGACAGCCCCCATCCCTGCCTCGGAGGCATCAGTTTGTAGGATAAAGGGGGCATCGAAATCGGGTGCTCATAAGATGGGGGCTGCCACCAGGCAGGCTTTCAGCCCATCGAATGCACGTTGGCAGGCTTCCGACCACTGGACCTTGGTCGGGTACTGCTTTTTACACAGATCCGTGAGGGGGGCAGCCAGCTGGCTGAAATGAGGCACAAACTTCCTGTAATAGCCAGCTAGCGCAAGGAAGGCTTGGACCTGCTTTTTCGTCTGCGGTTGGGGCCAGTTTTTTACTGATTCGATCTTGGCTTCTAGGGGTTTGATGTTGCCCCCCCCCCTCACTCTATGTCCGAGGTACTTGACCTCCCCCAACCCGACCTGGCATTTTTTTGCCTTCACCGTTAATCCGGCTTGACGGATCTTATGGAAAACGGTGCGGACATGTTCTAAGTGTTGCTCCCAAGTGGAGCTAAAGATGGCAATGTCATCCAAGTAGGCACAGGCGAACTCCCCTAACCCATTTAGGAGCCTGTTAACCAGTCTCTTGAAGGTCGCGGGTCCATTTCGGACCCCAAAAGGGAGGGCAGTGAACTGGAACAGCCCCAGGTGGGTGACAAAAGCTGACTTCAACACCGCATCGGGATCCAAGGGAACTTGCCAGTAGCCCTTGGTCAGATCCAGGGTGGTGATATATTTGGCCCACCCTAGCCATTCTAGCAGAACATCCATGTTCGGGATGGGGTAGGGGTCGGGGACAGTCACCCAGTTCACCTTCCTATAGTCCACGCAGAAGCGCACCCCCCCATCCTTCTTAGCTACCAACACGATTGGGGACGACCAGGGACTGGAGCTAGGTTCAATGACGCCTAGCTCTAACATTGCTTGCACTTCTTTGGCAATGGCTTCAGCATGGGGACCCACAGCGCGGTACGGGGGGGACTGGATGGGCGGA
Source organism: Shinisaurus crocodilurus (assembly GCA_021292165.1). Lineage (NCBI taxonomy): Eukaryota > Metazoa > Chordata > Lepidosauria > Squamata > Shinisauridae > Shinisaurus > Shinisaurus crocodilurus. The sequence goes on from CM037878.1 coordinate 133,590,402, forward strand.
CTGTCCCCCGTGAGGATGGAATGTTGTATGAGGGGGGTCCGACCAGGACGGTCTGAGAACATGGGGGCGAAGTCTTCTAACATTGCCCGTACCTCGGCTTGTTGGGTTTCAGACAGTGAGGGGGACAATTCGAGTGCTTCCAGCCCCCCTCCCTCTTGTTCCCAGTCCCCCAGCAGATCCCCATCCAACAGACCTTCTTCCGTACATGCATGCATACTCATCACACTGGCATTTCTAGCATGATACAATTTCAACGAATTTACATGGTACAGTTTGTGCATTGTGGGGCGGTCTGGAAAAACGACTTTATAGTTGACCTCCCCCACCTGCTCGGTCACCACGGCTGGCCCATCCCATTTTAGGCACAGCTTGTCAGTCTTGAGGGGGCCTCAGGACCAGCACCTTTTCCCCAAATTCAAAGGACCGGGGTACCGCTGTCCTGTTGTACCACTCACTCTGTTGCGCTTGGGCTGCCCTCAGGTGCTGCTGTGCGGTCTGCTGGACCTCGCGAAGGGTATTTTGCAGCCGCTGCATGAAGGCGTGTACGGGCATGGGTGTAGCTGCTATGCCCCCCTCCCACTCCGCTCGTAGTAATGCCAGGGGTCCCCGCAGCTCCCGTCCAAACATTAGCTCATTTGGGGAGTACCCTAAACTTTCTTGGGGGGCGTCTCGGTAGGCAAACAGTAAGTAAGGCAGTGCCTGCCTGGTCCCAATCTCCCGGATGCTGAGAGGCATAGGCGCGGATCATCTTTCCCAGAGTTTGGTTGAACCGCTCAATGAGTCCATTGGTTTCGTGGTGATAAGGCACTGAGGTTAGGTGTGCAACGCCGCCCAACTCCCACATTTTTTGGAACAGCTTGGACACAAACCCAGTCCCACAGTCCGAGACAATAGTCTGGGCATTCCTAGGCGGGCAAAGAGAGAGAGTAAAGTCTTAGCGAGATGGCTGGCGGAGATGGAGGACAAGGCAAACGCTTCCGCGTAGTGTGTCGCAAAGTCAATGACGGTCAAAATGAATTTCTTTCCAGTTTTCGTGGGGGGGTTCAGGGGCCCCACGATGTCCATCCCCACCCGCTCGAACGGGGTGCTCACCGCGGGTAGTGGTTGCAATAAGGCTTTGGGGTGGTCTCGGTTATGTCCCACCCACTGGCATATGTCGCAGGTCTGGCAATATGCCCTCACTTCATTGGCCACCATTGGCCAGTAGAAGCCAGCAATCACCCGGGACAGGGCCCGCTTTTGCCCCAGGTGCCCCCCCCATGCCGCATCGTGAGCAAGTTGAAGGACGACAGCCCGATGCACTTGGGGAACCACTAGTTGCCGCCTAGGTTGCCCCTGCCCCATCCCCTGCCTGGGGGTGAACTCGCGGTAGAGAGTCCCGTTGTCCCAGTAGAATATTTCTGGGGGAGGGGCCGATCCAGTGACCGGGCGAAGGACAACCCCCGCGCGACAGCCCTGCAGAGAGGGATCGTCTCGTTGGGCTTGCTGGAAGGCGGGAGTGGCATCCAGGGTGATGGGTATCAGCGGGGCGCCCTCGTTGGGGTTTTGGGTCAACTCCCCCGTCCTTGGCCCCGGCGGTGGCGGTGGTTGTTCCGGCTCCAGAATCAGGGGCGACGGAGGTTCCGCTCCTGCTTGTGCCTGCCGCTTAGCCTGACTGCGTGTCACCACCCCCATTTTAGCCACCCGGTAGCCTAAGTCATTGCCAATGATAATCCCCCACTCTTTTTGTCCATGGACGATCACGTCCAGCTCCCCTTCCCACCCGTGGTATTTAACCAGAACTCGGGCCAAGGGTACTTCAATGTCTGGGGAATTGTAGGGCTTAATGGCACAGGTGCGCCCTTGCAAGAACTGGGTTGCTGGCACACTGCCCTGGGGCAGAGCTGTCACATCCGCCCCCGTGTCCCGGTAACTCATATAGGGAACATCATTAACCCAAATTGACTCACAGAATTGGCTCTGGCTCCAGCGCATCTGCTCCGGGGACACAATCCGTAGAAGCGAGGCTTGGGCAGTGACCTCCGAGGGGTTGTCTCCCGGGCGGGGGTAATCTTGCGCCGGGCCGTCGGAGTCCTCCCCTTGAGAATGGGTGGGGGAATCGTCTCCCTCTTCCTCCCGAGGAGTCGGGATGGGGGAAATGACCCGCCCCATCTGGACGGGGTTGCACTCCCTTTGAAAGATCGGGTTCGTAGTCTGGGGGTACTCCTAGGACCTAGATCCACCATTGTCACTGGAGTTCCAAGTGACTGTGGTGGCTCAGAGTGCCTTTTACCATCTTCAATTGGTTCACCAGCTACGGCCTCTCCTGGACAGGGATAGCTTGGCCACAGTGATACAGGCACTAGTGACCTCAAGACTGGATTACTGCAATGCACTCTATATGGGGCTACCCTTAAGGCTGCTCCGGAAGCTGGAGCTAGTGCAGAATGCAGCAGCTCAGCTGTTGTCAGGAGCTACCCCTTTTCAGCATGCAACTCCTTTGCTGAAGGAACTGCACTGGATTTGCTACCGGGTCAGGTTTAAGGTTCTGGTACTTGTGTACAAAGCCCGAAACAACTTGGGACCAGATTACCTGAGAAAGCGCCTCCTCCCATACCAACCTTCCTGGTCGCTGAGGTCATCAGATGGCATGCTCCTGGTGGCTCCTCATGGACCTTTGGCCCGATTGGAGTCCACCAGGAGAAGGGCCTTCAGTGTGGTGGCTCCATTTCTGTGGAACTCCCTGCCCTTGGAAGTCAGGCAGGCTCCGACTTTGTGCTGCTTTTGGCGCCTGCTGAAGACCTCCTTGTTCCGGGAAGCCTTCTCTGCTGTCCAACCGCCACTGTAATTGTTACTTTCTTTTCAATGTGTTGTTTTTGTTCCTTTTATCGGTTTTGGCTTTTTACTGTTCACCGCTCTGAAATCTACTTAGATATGGAGCAGTATACAAATACTGTAGATGATGATGATGATGATGATGATGATGTAATTAGCCAGAAAGGGCAAGGGTCAAGCAAACATGTGGTTGGCTGAACCTTATCAAGCACCTTGTCCACATCCTTGGGCACTACAAACTGAAATTCATCCAACATTATAAGATCAGACAGTGCTCTAGACACCTTCACAGATTGATCTGCCCCAACTGCAGAGTCCAAATCATGATGTATACAAGCGATTTTGCCCTCAAAATGTCTAGCAAACATGTCACAGAATACCAGCTACCATGGATGCCTGCCTCTAACACGTCAACACTGATAACTCATTTTTTAAAGCTCTTTGTGGATATTGGCTGGCCTACTAGGATGAGAACAGGGCTGGAGGGTAGACAGATCTGCCTGCTGCAGGATCTGTTTCTCCCACTTTAACTTCATGCTCCCCCCTCTTGCTGTCATATGCCTCTCCAGAGGGTTTCACCCCACAGTTTGAAAATTCGGTCCTTAAAACCTACTGGCTCTCATGTACCTCTCTCCCTGCAATCACATACTCCTTGCAGACAGGAATTCTGAATCTGAAAATTATGTTTAAGTTGAACTTCTGGGCATAAACTTTATTGATGTTAATAAATTGTGCAGAACTTGGGTTCCTTGACATTCATAGTTTGGTGGGTGCTTTTGACAGATTACCACAGAAGTAATACACAGCCAAGACAAGCATATGATCCCATGAAGATCCTGTGTTTGTGTTTTAAGACATAGGGCTTAAAGTGGGAAACCTCAGTGTTTCCTTGTTGTTATATTGTCTGAAAAGCAACTTTAGGCATCAATTTGGTAGTCTGACATATAGAATCAGTAACATTTGGGCTGATTTCAAAGGAATTACTCCAGTGTATATCATAGTTGACCACTTCATTTGTAGATAGAGAAAAAGTTCTGCTTGTAGAGACTTCATTTTGATGCTGAAGGATTGTTGAAAAAATCTAGATGTCTTTGGTCTAGCATGACTTAAGTCAGAGGAATCAGACACTTCCCAACAAGCTCAGCATGTCCTTTTTTGTGCTGTAACCAGTTCATTGTTCTGAAAAACCACTACTGTGAGAGGACTCCAGCTTCTTGTCCTTTCAGCTTTGACTGAGTTTTTAAAGGAACTTGTGCCAAAATTATTCATTTGAGGGGGGTCGAGAAGGAGGAAACTTACGCTGAAGATACTTTTATTATTACCACTGAAAAGTCAATCTTAAGAATAGAAACCACGCATTCCCACATTTTAGTTTTCACTGTTCCAAAGATTCAGTGTGGCATTTCACGACCTCTTGGAGGCACAGGTGGAGGGTGGAAGCTGTCGCTGCTCAAAGGCCTGCAACAAAATGTTTCAGAAGAAGAGAGTAAGAATAGCTTTGGTATTTTACACATGCGTTCAACGGCAAAGATGGGGGGGGGGGAGAATATATTTGTGGAGAGAAAGTCAGACCAGGTACACCCCCACACCCACCACTACTGCCACCGTGGCCTCTGCTTAGGGCAGAAGCAGCTCAGTTCCGAGCAGTCATTTGCATCAGCCTTCATTTACATTCACCTCCATGGGATCCATCTACATACCCCCCCAGGGGTCCCCCCCCATGGCCTCACAAAGAGCTGCGAAGCACTCTCAAGCACCGGGGTGGTGGTGCCAGGATGCCCCCGCAGTCTCAAAGAGCTGCCAAGTACTCTCAAGCACCCAGGGGTACCGAGGACCTGTCAGGAGGAACCGGTTCTTCCTGTCAACAGGAAGGGAGGGGGGGAGCAAAGGAGGAGGTAAAAGAGGGGCACCAAGCCCCAGTAAGGTTGTTGAATGCTGGGTGCAGGACTGCACGAACCGTCCACGACTTTGGTCGGGACAACAAGACTCAACCCCGGGTAATGCGCCCGGTAATGGCTGGAAATCAGCAAGGCTTCCAATGACTAGCTTTCGAGGAACTAAGGTACTCTGAGGACAACCTTGTCTTTGTCTATCTGCTAATCTAGAATCAAATGTGTATTGAGCTTGCACGCTCCATTAAGTTTTATAGACTTCCCTGTGTTATGGTGGAGTCCTTATCTGTTTGTTTTGATATGCTTCATCTATATATGTAAAAGAAGTCCTGACTGACTGACTGACTGACTCATCAACGCCCAGCTCAAACCATTTAACGTAGGGACGTGAAATTTGGAAGGAACATTGTTTTTATGACGTAGGCACCCACTAAGGAAGGATTTTTGGAAATTCCATCCCTGAGGGGGTGAAAAGGGGGGGTTGAATATTTTAATGACTGACTGACTGGCTGACTGACTGTTGTGTGTGGGGCGTCCGTCTGGCACATTAAAAATATGTTATTATTAGTCTGTTTACAATTACTTTAATATTTATATATATATAAAAGAAGAAGTCCTGACTGACTGGGATAATTTGTCTGTGGGGGATACACTCTTTTAAAATACTATTATTGTTTATTGTGGTGTTTACGCTGGGTAGACATTGTGTACCTTTATCACTGCCCCTGAATATAATTTATTAACTCTCTATCTCTTTCTCTCTCTGCTTCAAGCTTTCTCATTTTCCTCTCTCTCTCTCCTCCTTTTCTGCCTCAAGCTCCATTTTCCTAAATTCTAATTTGTTTTCCGGTTCTGGCCAGGGGGAGTCGGTGTTCATACCACAAATACCTCTTATACCTTCAGAATATCCGTTTGAATTCAAAACACTTCAGTTCCCCTTAAAGGTTTGTTTCGCCATGACTATCAACAAGTCGTGGGGGCAGACTTTGCAGGTAGCGGGGATTGACCTAAGGGAAGACTGCTTCTCACATGGGCAGTTTTACGTGGCCTGTTCCAGAGTGAGCTCACCTAACTCTCTGGTCATCCTAGCACCTGAAGGGAGAACCACTAGTGTAGTTTACAAAGAAGTGCTGAAATAGTTTTTTTTTTTTGTAGGTTGCAGATGCCAAATAAGTAATTTTTAAATTTTTGGTCTGTCTCATTGTCTGTTTCTAATAACACTACGAAAAAATTCATAGAAGCATATGAATGGAACAACTATCTTTGTTTTGTAGCCAATACGCCTCGACTAACGTCTGCAATAAACACTGCTTATTACATTAAGACATCAACCTGTAAATTATATTTCGTACAGTTTGGACAAAAACCTCATGTTTCTTTTAAAAACAATTGTACCAAATCCTAAAATCCATGCGAGCGAAGCCGCGGGCAACAGCTAGTTAAACATACTATCCACAAGCCCATATCTTGTCAATTTCCTTCTCTCATTCAGCGTCTATGGTAGCGGTTGCATTCTAAGTACAGTCATGCCTTGGATTGAGAGCATAATTCGTTCTGGAAATGTGCTTGTAATCCAAAACACTCTTATATCAAAACGAAATCCCCCCCAAAAAAATTTGTACAGAGATTTTTAATTTAAGCCGTACTACAGTACTTTTATTGCAAGACGTCGCTTGTATATCAAGTAAAAAAAAATTAAATAAATATTTTAAAATTTGTTTGTCTTGCAAAATGCTCTGAAACCAAGTTACTTGCAATCCAAGGTATTACTGTACCCGGGAACCGCTTGAAAGGAGTTTTCTCAGCTCCGGTTAACCCATTAACTCCCGAACTCATGCAAAGGACCTTCACAATATTGGTACTTAGTTTCAGTTTTCAGTTGGTGCATGACACAAAGGGGCTGTTCGCACGTAATAATAGCCTATGTGTTAAACAAACCATGGGCTGTCGAAGACAAGCAGGGAGAGAGCCATTTCCACTTTTAATCAACAACCTACAATCAGCTCCTTCATGGGTTCTCGAGCAGGACATCTGAACCCAGAGCGCTGGGTTGTTTAAGGGCTAAACAACCCAGCGGTTAACCCATGGTTTGTTGTTGGATTAACCACTGGGTTGTTAAGCTCCTAAACAACCCAGCACTCTGGGTTTGGACATCATGCATAACAACCTATAAAGGAGCCGATTGTAGGTTGTTAATTAAAAGTGGAAGTGGCAGGGGTGGGGGAGGCAGTGCACTCCCACTCTCCCACTCATGCATGGCAACCCATGGGTTGTTTAAAACAAGGGCTTGTTGTTACATGAAAACCAGGTCATACCAAGATACCAAGAGGTTATTATTAATGTTTTTATACAGTATCAATCTACATATCTCTTCATGGAGTAACACAAGCAGAAGAGATGTGTCCTTGCCCTGAGATGCTTACAATTTTGACAGCAGAGAATACAGCAAACAGAGGGGAAGAACGGAAGAGGCAAACATGGAATGAATATGAACAAATGCAGTTCCATGTACATGCAGGTGCATTTCAGATTGGGAGGAAAGCTAGAAGGTTAAGCCAAAGGCTTTACCAAAAAATTGGTTTTGAGGAGAAATTTGAAGGAAAAGGATGTATGCTCCACACTGGAGGCTTCGGAGGGGCAGGGAGGGTGTTATTTTTTATTTTTTATTTGTTACTAAAATGTATACCCTGTTGACAAGCATAAGGGTGCTATTACAGTAGCTTATGATAACAATATAAATTAAAATTACAAACCCCATACTCAAAAGAACAGCAACTATTCACCAATGTTATTCACTCTACAATATGCATTATCTCAGCAGACACAGCAGCCTTCCTAAAAAGGAACATATTTATGCATCTTTTAAATCCTATCTATTCATGTACAGGCCTGTGGCTCACACTGGCTCAGCTTGTCTGAGCGTGGAAAACTAAGCAAGGTCGAGCCTGGTTATTACTTGGATGGGAGACCCCTCCTCTAGTTTCCTGCATTGAGCAGGGGGTTGGACTCGATAGCCTTGTAGGCTCCTTCCAACTCTATGATCTATGAAATCTATGTTCTCCAACCTTGGGTCCCCAGATGTTTTTGGCCTACAACTCCCAGCATGCCCCAGCCAGCATGCTAGGGCATGCTGGGAGTTGTAGGCCAAAACAGAGGCGTAGCGTGGGGGGTGCAGGGGGGGCCGGCCGCACCGGGCGCAACATCTGGGGGGGCGCGCTCACACTCGCAGGTCTCTGCCCCTGCCTGGCTCACTCACTCTCTCTGCAGTGCTGGCTGTGCGCCCAGCGCTAATTCCCGTCCTAATTCCTCTATAGGGGTTGTAGTTCCGTTCCTTGTCTCTTCCCCTCTACTTCCATCTAGCTTTGGAGAACCAACAAACTACAGTCCCCAGAGTGCACCGCGCGAGCGGAGCCGCCGCATGACGGGAGTCGTAGTCCTTTATTTAAATAATGTTGCTCTAGCACGCAGGAAGCCTCTTGTGCAAGCTTGGGAAGAAGAGAGAAGAGGTGTCCTTTCGGAGCAGTGCACTCTGGGAACGGCCTTGAATGGTCATCAGAAGGAAGGGGCGGGGGAAACGAAACAGATTCCCGCATTGCATGAGGGGAATTGCAGTTCTCCACCAGTCTTCCTTGGACTACAGGTGTTCAATTAACATAGCAAAACAAGGAAAGTGGGGTTTTCCCCAGTTACTGCTGTTGCAAATGGTAACTCTGCTGTACTGATCTTTTATACATATCAACTTTGCATAATAATCCCACAGATTTATGCTTCTTGTATGTTATTTATGGCCATTTGGGTCCACTGTTTACACACATACACACCCTACATCTATGTTATCTGTCAACTGCAGATAATTTTATTTATTTATGTCCCACCTTTTTTCCTGCAAGGAACCCAAGGTTGCTTACATAATCTTCCTCCTCCTCCTCCTCCTCTCCATTTTGTCCTCACAACAACCCTGTGAGGTAGGTTAGACTGAGAGTCAGGTACTGGCCCAAAGTCACCCAGTGAGCTTCATGGCCCAGTGGGGACTAGAACCCAGATCTCCCGAGTCCCGGTCTGACACTGTAACCAATAAGCCACACTGGCTCTCAATCTTTCAATGAAGCTGGCTCTTTTCCATTAAAGCTTATGATCCAATAAGGCAGCAATTCTGTACCCATTCTGTACCAGGGAGTAAATCCCATTGAACTCAATGGGACCTACTTCAGAGTACACATATATAGGATTTTCCAGATGGATAGCTGTGGTATTTTGTTGCAGCAAAACCAGCGAGGAGTCTTGTGGCAACTACAAGGCTAACACATTTATTCTGGCATTATTTATACCAGAATTTATTCCAGAATAAATTCAAATTATTATATTATTAATATTAGAAGTATTATTTAATAATTTTTATTACAATAAATTAGCAAATTTATGCAGGAATAAATTTGTTAATGTATAGGATTGTAAATGTACAAAGATAGGATTGCACTGTAAATCTGTGAGTCTTCAGAATGTCAGTTATGTGATTATATACCGTAGAAATCATATACTGAAATTATATTTTACCACACATTCATGCCAAAGATGGATTGATTATTCTTCTTGATACTAAATTGGAGCAGACCTTGTGGTATAATAAAACGTGTCTATGAGTTTCCCAGTATGAGTGAGTATTGCCTTTCAGTGCAATGTTTACTCGGAAGTAAATTTCACAGAGCCCAAGGGTTTCCTTCCTACCTAGTAAGGGCGCAATCCTATGCAAGTTTAGAACAGGTAAGGGTTTCTTTAACTAATCTAGTTAAACCCATCCAGAACAGGTAAGGGTTTCTTTAACTACGTAATCTAGTGGAAGAGACTCGAGTGCTAAAATCCACGGGTTAGGGGGCGCAAATTACTTGCCTTGCCCCGGGTGCTGACAACCCACGCTACGCCACTGGGCCAAAAACATCTAGGGACCTAAGGTTGGAGAACATTGTATCTATTGTATTTAGAGGGCTTATGAGTCTGTTACACTGTCACGTGTTTCCTTATTCTATGACTGTTTATTCAATGAGGTCCCAATGCAGATTCAGAGACTTGAACTTTCTGGCTGTTCATCCTGAGCCAGGCTCAGTGACTGGGTTCACACAACACGCTAAGCCACAGTGGCTACATGTTGTGTGAACCAGGGATAGTTTGCTCAGGGTTTTTTTTAGCCCTGGCTTCAAAGCCACCCTTCGAAGTCATGGCTTGTTCAACGGGACCCACTCTGGCCAAGCGGCTCTCCCCGAGCCCCAATGTGAGCCCATAAAGTGCCCAGGCGACACTTTCGGCAGCTGTCATCAGCTTCCCTGCCCTGCGCTCCAGAAGAAGCCCAGTAGAATGAGCCCCTATTGCTCAGTGCGGAGGCTGCTGAGCGGCTGACACGGAGTGGGGGGGGGATGAGCCACATGGTGCTCGGCTTCCTCTCGAGGAGGCCGAGCACAACGTGCTCCTGTCTCGCCCGGTGCAGCCACAACAGCAGGCGGGATGGGGGGGATGAGCCACATTATGCTCGGCTTCCTCAAGAGGAATCAGCAGCGGGGAGCATCTGACAGCTGCCCCAAAGTGCCACTTGGGCACTTTTAGGCAGCTGTCATCCCCACTTGGCTCCCCTCAGTGCTCCCACAGTGTCCCCTGGGATACTGGTGGGAGGACTGAGGGGGGAAGAGGTGCTTCAGGACCCCTGCTATGCCCGACTGTTTGTCAGGCACGGGGGGGGGGGCAGACTAACTTTAAGCCTGGCGTGGCTTATAAGCCACGCCAGGCTTAAAGTGTTGCGCTGAACCTGCCCAGTGACTCAGCCCCTTGCATTCCCAGGGGAGCTCAAAACACATCCTTTCCTTGATCACCTACCCATTGGGCAGGTTCACACAACACTCTAAGCCACACTGCATAGCAAGCGACACAGTGTGGCTTAGAGGCCACCCTACCCCGATGTGCCCAACAGATGATCGGACACATCAGGGGTAGGGTGCCTCCTCCTCCTCCAAATGTCCCCTGCATTTTGCCATTGACCCCAGGTTGTTAGCACCTCAGGGAGCAGCAAAACATAGAGTGATTCCCAGTGGGGAGGGGGGATAGGTACGTTTGACACATGCCAAACGAAGCCCTGCTTCCTGTCGCTGGGAATCCCTGCCAGTTTTGCAGGTTCTCCCCATGCTAGCAGCAGGACAACACTTGCAAAACTGGGGGGGCAAGTAAGGACACCTGATCCCCCCACAAAAAACCAGGAGATCACGCTGCGAAAAGGGTGGAAAGCGCGTTTCAAAGCGCGATCTCACTTTGCAAGAAGCTGCCCAGTCCCAACCTGTCAAATCTGTCAGCTCCTTGGAAAGGGGGGGAAATACTTACCTGCAGCCTGTGCTAGGCACTGTACAGGGTGAGTGCCTGCTGGCTTTGGCCAGTACCTACACCACCAGGGCCCCCCTTTTTCAACCCGACCTGCTCCGTGTGCGCAAATGGAGCAGGTTGGGTTAAAAAAAATGAGCAGTTATTTGCGCACATAATTGGTCTCCAAAAAAAAAAATTTTTTTAAAGGCAGCCCCTCCAAGGTACCACTGATTGTCCCCCTTGGGATAACGAAAGAGGGCTTTCACAATCTCAGAAAAATATTAAAAAAGGAAAAGTCAAGATGCGGCAAGCACAAAACGGCTCGTGGTGGCTGCAGAGAGTGGGGGAACATCGGTGCTCCTGTGGTGTCCTCTGGTATACCTGCAGAAGGACTGAGAGGGGAGGTGGCTCTGGATCCACGATGTGCCCAACGGTCCGTCAGGCACATCGCGGGCCCTGGGGAAAACAAGCCACACTGTGTGGCCTGTTCCGCAATGTGGCTTGTTGTGTCGTGCGAACCTGTCCATTGTCTATTGACCCCTCCATTGACCCGTTGATTATTTTCCTCTCCCCTGAATAGAAAATCTATTTCCAGGGAGCTCAATTGACCTAGATTTTCACTCACTGGAAGCAGTAATTGACTCTCCCTTGCTTTTAAACAAGGCCCTCTAATCTGATTGGCTGCAGCAGCAGTTGGGGCAAGCTAGCTACAGCAATATAAGGAGGCAGTCTTATGAGGGAGCCCAGCTCACCGAGCGTGAGACGCCCCAGTGACGAAGTGTCAAGGCAAAAATAAGTTTTTTAGCACACAAGCAAGTTAAGCACCCTTGCAGGTTTAGCAGTAGGGTGAGGAGGTCAGAGCAGTAGACTCTCCCCCACCTTCTCCTAGTAAATAACTTAGTTTTCCAGGTAAACAAACCCAATAGCAACAGTAAAAAAAAACCAGTTATCTATATATATAAAAGAAGAAGTCCTGACTGACTGATTGACTGACTCATCAACACCCAGCTCAAACCGTTTAATCTAGGAACGTAAAATTTTGAAGGAATATTGCTTTTATGACATAGGCATCCACTAAAGGAAGGATTTTTGGAAATTCCGTCCCTAAGGGGGTGAAAAAAGGGGGCAAAATTGCCCCACTCTCATATCTCCTATGGGCAAAACAACAGGGGAGCAGTTATGCAAGTCGGCCTCACCTCATAATTGCTGCAGGAGCCAATAGGAGCAGTTATGCAAATAGCCCATAGGACACACACTTAGAATGTTTGTATGAATTCCTGCAGGGGCCAATAGGGGTGGGTATGCAAATCTCCCCTAGGTCATTTAGAATGTTCTCTGAGGGGGTGAAAAGGGAGGGAAATTTTTAAATGACTGAGTGACTGTTGTGTGTGGGGCGTTGGCACCATCATGTTTTGACGGATCTACCCCAAACATGGCACGGTCACTCTTCGCCACCTGTAGACTCTCAGGATTAACCTGATTAGCCAGCGTAGCTGGCTGGGGCATGCTGGGAGTTGTAGGCCAAAAACACCTGGGGACCCAAGGTTGGAGAACACTGGTAAGCACATGTAACTGAAACATGTACCCCTGCTGTCATCCCCCCCCCCTTTCCTCTGTTGTTTCCCTTTGTCTCTTTAAGATTGTAAGCTTCTTGAGGTAGGGACCTGTCAAACCCATTATTCATAAAGTGCCATGTACATACATGCACTACATTAGATGATGACGACAAACCTGCTAGCAATTCGAGGAGGTATTCTTGGAGGCCTTCCAGGCGGTATGGAGGATTGCCTGTCTGGCTGCTGGGCCCCTCTGTTGAAGTTTCTCTTCACTTCTGGCATCTCACAATCCTACATAAAGATGTAAACATGGAAGTGAGTTTTTCAATCCATTTTAGATCTATTTCCTTGAAAGTGGCATAGCCACTTTTTCTAAACTTAAGTAAGACTAAAAATGAAATTTAAAAATCTCTGCGTTGCCTTGTCAGTTTACTATTTTCTGCCTTCAGGCCTTTTCCTATGCTTATAGATTTCATAGATCATAGAGTTAGAAGGAGCCTACAAGGCTATCGAGTCCAACCCCCTGCTCAATGCAGGACACTAGAGGAGGGGTCTCCCATCCAAGTAACAACCAGGCTTGACCCTGCTTAGCTTTCCACACTCAGACAAGCTGAGCCAGCGTAAGCCACAGGCCTGTATTAATGTATACTACTTAGAAGAAGTAGTTATTTATTTATGTATTTATTTTGAAGATTTATACCATGCCTTCTGATCAAATGATCCCCAGATCAATAATATCTTGTAATAATATAAAATAAAACAAACATGCACACAATATACAGGCTGGTGGCTCACGCTGGCTCAGCTTGTCTGAGCGTGGAAAGCTAAGCAGGGTCAGGTCTGGTTATTACTTGGATGGGAGACCCCTCCTCTAGTTTCCTGCATTGAGCAGGGGGTTGGACTTGATGGCCTTGTAGGCCTCTTCCAACTCTATGATCTATGAAATCTATGAAACATCTGGCAGCTGGAGCAGAGTGTTCTTTTAGGCAAGGAGGGGAAGGGAGGGAGGGAAGCTCCCTGCAGCTGCTGTTTCTTGGGCTATGGGCTGGGACCAGGCTGGTCTTCCTCTTGTGCCTGTGAGATTCTTGTTAGGCAGGGGGTGCAACATCCCAGTGGCCCTTGGTCACCTGGCCAATGGCAAAGGTCAGAGTATGCTTCTCTTCATTCTTGCAATCCCAGGGCTCTCCTTTTTCTCTCTCAGCTCCCTTCAAAATCCACAGCAAAGCCTTTCATCTTCACCACAGTATCACCAGTTCTGCTTGCTTCCACCAGCTAACTTTCCCCACTACTCCTTTATCAAGTTCTATCCCATTTGTCTGTCTTGGATTCTAACCCCACAGGATAGAGCAGTGTTCTCCAACCTTGGGTCCCCAGATGTTTTTGGCCTACAACTCCCAGCATGCCCCAGCCAGTGTAGCGTAGCTGGCTGGGGCATGCTGGGAGTTGTAGGCCAAAAACATCTGGGGACCCAAGGTTGGAGAACACTGGGATAGAAGCTACTACTTACGTGTTGTTCAGCACCTATTCAGAATACATCATTGTAGTCTTAGCGGGGGATTAGTTCAGAACAGTTGCCAACATTTGCTAGAGAGGACATTTGCAGTGAGAAAGTTACCTCATTGTCTCCATCCATCCCACTGCTGACACTCAGTATACTTCGTGTACTGGATCGGTTACTTGAACTACCTGGTTAGATGAGAAAACAAGCCAGCAATTGCTGGTGATTCTCAAGCATTTTATAAACAGGACCCACCAATTCAATTTTCCTTTGAGAAACCACCTTTCAGTCCCATTCTCTGGCCCTAAAACCACCAATCTTTTTAATCCTGTAATTTTTGAATTATGGGAAGATCTCTCTATAAATATTCAGTCACTTATGAGCCACAGTCAGTACCCCTGTTTGACAACCCCAGAAGAGAACAGATTTTTAAAAATCTTATTAATTTTATAAGCACATCATATTAACATATACATTAATCCAAATATTATAAAATTACATCATTAAATCTATATAAGAAGAAAAAATCTATATCGTTTATTTTGGAGAAGGAAGATGGAAGTTCCTGATACATTGTGGGGCATAAAGACACTGGAGTAACCCGTTTCGCATGCTGAAACAACCCACTGTTTGTTAACCATTGGTTGTTCGGGAGTGTGCAGGAGCCAGTGAGTGAGCATGCTGGTTCCTGACTGCTCATTTGCATCCAGTGAGCTAAATTATCCTTCACTATTGCAGATCCAAAGCATCTTCGTTCTTCCCTAGATGGCTTTCTGGCTGCTTGCTTGCTTACTTGCAGTGCTTGATGTGCTTTCTGTTTTCCAGTCCCCTCGCTGTATCTCTTTACTTGGTGGGAAGAGGTTTTTCCGGGGACTAAATTCATATATGCTACATTCTGGTTTCCTGGGGGTATTCTGGAAATGTCCAGCAGGCACAGTGATTTCCAAGTCTAGGAAGAAAACGTAATAATTCAGTACTAGGATTGCATTTGTTTTGAAACCATCTACAGGACATAACATTTGGGATGATACACATTTAAAGTTGAAAGGCACACGTCATTTCTCATCTAGCACAGCCCATGGCACCTGCAGGTGAAATTGCAAGTGGGCTAATCTGTCTGACTCTGCCCCCAGACAAAGTATCCTTCCTATACTCTGGAGAGCCATGCACAGGGTTGCTTTGGTTTTCCTTTGAAGCCATTCTTGCCTCTTCTCTGCTTCCACTGATTCTGTGCAGTATCCTTGAGTAGCACAAGTGCAACACTGGCACCCAGAGCTTTTGGATTGTAACCAGTCTTAGTCCTACTTACAGTAGACCCATTGAAGTGACTGGGACGTAAGTTAGACTAACATTGGGCGCAACCCTTTGTGGGTACAGCACTGTGGTTACAATGATGCATCAGTGCCCAGTCAAAAGATATCCTTTCCACCAATGCATTGCTATAAATTATGACACTTTAAATGAAAAGTGCCCCGTACAACCATAGCGGAATAATTACTGCTGTCTATAGCAGAAAAAATGTTGCACCAGAATCCTCAAGCCTTATCCCTATTTAGTTGCAATCACAATGTGGTTTTTGTACTTGATATGGCACTGCAGATATATTTACATACACAAGGGAGCCCACACCCCAAATAAAGTCACATGGTGTTTTAGGATCTGACAGAGCCCTTTGTGCAGGCCTGTAGAAATCTTGACTGTCCAAAGAGTACAATTGCTGCTATTTGCTCATTTCATGGCCAGGATAATGGCGTGTGGCTATTTCTCAGGAGCTTTTCTCATCAATCAAGGTTGTGTTATGGCTCCACTCTTCACCACAGTCTTCTTATTCATGATCTTGCATGCACTCCAGGACTTTCATAGAGATATTTATATCCATTTAAAATGCATGGGTTTAACATGCCTTGTCAGGATATGTTATATTTTTGGAATTTAGACTTTATTTGATCAAGAGGACAGAAGTATATTAATTGGTCCCTTGAAGGGTGGGGGGGAGCACTTTATGATTTATTGTATGTTGATTATGTTATATTTGTGTGATAATTTTGTATTTTGCTAAATATATTTTCTGTGTTATAATTTGCTTTGAAAAATAAATAAAATATTTAAAAAAAAATGCATGGGTTTGTTTAGTCTTCAGAAATGTAGGACTGTACTAAAATAACTAAAACCAATTGATATTGCTCCCACACTTGGGGCTGTGCAGATTAGTGAGGCCTGTTTTGCTTTTGCCTCAGAAGTCTTTGGCTTTACATTTGGATTGAAGAAAATATAGACTGACTGGGTTTGCACAACACAACAAGCAATAGTTGTTTCTTACTGTTGTTTGTTCACCGTGTTGTGCGAACACAGTCGCAGTGACTGGCCACTGTGATTTACCATGGTCGTCAACCATGATAAGACACAGGGCGGGTTCACACGACATGGCAACAATCACGGTAAGTTATGCAACAGGGAGTCTCTGACAGCCACCGCGAGCTGAAATCAGCTCGTGATCGTGGCTGTCAAAAAGAGGAACCTCCTTCTTCCTCGCGGTGTCCCCTGGGATATCGCTGGGAGGAATGAGGGGGAAAGAGGGGGAATGAGTGAGTGAAGCAGCCACGATCAGCCAGATCGTCTGTCAGGCTCATCGTGGTTGCTTTGCGGGTTCCGGCAAACAATCATGGTAACTTACCACGATCGTTGCTGTGTCATGCGAACCCGCCCAGTATGTACCAGCCATGACCAGGCCATTAGTATAGTGAGCATCATAACTCCATTATAGGTAGTTACAGACCAGAGGGAGGGAGACACTTGCGATTGCTATAGTTGAGCATAGTCACTAATCAGCTAAGCATTTTACCTGTATGTTTGCCAGCCTTTTGCTTCTCAATTTGTCGTCGAGTGATGCTATCGCGCAATCTTTTCAGGTTTTCCTAGAATTGCAAAATTATATTATCAAAGAACTGAATAAAACTGTGTAACATTCCATAATTATATACAAAACTGGCAAGATCTAATGCAATCCAAACTAGATAAATGGATTACATGTCTTCTTTGAAGAATCCATCGGCCTCAATGTGTAAGATTTTAGGAGAGAGATTCCAGTGATGAAATAGCAGGACACAGCACATTATCAGCAACTCCTCATGGCCTCTAATCCATTTTCTCCTGTTCTTATAGATTTATTCCCGTCCTTGGACTTTTTAACGAGTCCTAACTATTCTCAAATAGTCCTCCACAGACAGATGCCGAAAATATTTTCAGCTTCAGGATGAAGCTGAAAAATGTTTGTACAGCTTTTGAGGTCTGCTGAATTTCCATCATGTAAATATTAGCAGAATGAGTTTTTTTTTTTAATTTTTTTTTTTTAATATATTTTTTTAAAAGAACACACATACAAAAAAAACCCATAAACCTACAAATCATAAACTCCAAGTGCACCCGTCACCCCGGGGCCAAAACCAATTCTATCCACATAATCCATTATTAATCTATATTCCAAAAATACATCATATCATGACATGGCTTACTCCCTTTCCCCTTTACTAAAACATAATCTAAAAATGACCCCCATATTTCCTTAAAATTATTTTTCTTTAATTGTCCCCTTTTACATTTAATACTACATGTTAGTTTATCATTTAAAGCAATATCCCAAACCTCTTTATACCAATCTATTATTAAGTACTGGTATTGAACTTTCCAATTCCTTGCTATCAGTAATCTCCCTGCCGCTAATAAACTTACAATTAGTTCCTTTTTCTCTTGTGAGCACAGAAGTTTCTCCGTTATTGATAACAATGCTAATTTTGGACAGACCTCCACATTAATACCAATAATTTCTGAAATTTCTACAAAAATTTATTCCAAAAATCCAATACGCTTTTACAACTCCATCACATATGACCATAAGTACCAAGTTCCTGACATCCTCTCCAACACAATGGAGCACAATTACTATCTATTTTGTTTAATCTTACTGGAGTCAGATACCATCTCCAAACAGTTTTTAAAAAATTCTCTTTTATCCTTACTGACATATTTCTTAATATACGTCTGCCCCAAATATTTCTCCACCCCGCATTCGATATCTCCTCCTCAAATTCCATTTCCCACATCATCTTAAGGTTATCTTTTTTCACTTCAATCCTCTGCATCATTTTATATATCTCCTTAGTTAACCCTCTAGAAGAAACATTCGCTTCTATAAGTTCTCTAGACAACACTTTCTTTTCAAATCCAGTAAACTCCCTCTCATACTCGTTTCTCTTCTTCCATTTCTTAGTCCACTGATCTAATTGCATTAAATTTAACCACGAAATTCTATCTGGCCCAATCATTTCCAATATTTGTTGTCTAGTCTCAATTTTTCCCATCCAATCCATTAATTTGATAACCTTATTTTCCCTAAATATTGCCTCCCAATGCTGTGCATTTTCTGGAAAGTCCTCCATTGCTACAACTGGAGTTAACGGTGATATCCCTGGTATAAAGATTTCATAGATTTCATAGATTTCATAGATCATAGAGTTGGAAGGAGCCTACAAGGCTATCGAGTCCAACCCCCTGCTCAATGCAGGAAACTAGAGGAGGGGTCTCCCATCCAAGTAATAACCAGGCCTGACCCTGCTTAGCTTTCCACACTCAGACAAGCTGAGCCAGCGTAAGCCACAGGCCTGTATGTTACTGTCTGTTACTGTTACTGTCTGTTACTATTCCAAATCCCTACCATATTTTTCAAGAAGGGATTTTCTATTCTTTTTACACTAGGAATACTTTTTTTTGAAAATAGAAATTTTTCCATCCCAATTTCTATTTCCTGCGTTTCTATTTCTAACCACAAAATATTCTTCCTAACTAAAATATCCATAATAAACCTTAATTGATTAGCTATATAATACCACTTGATATTAGGAAGGTCAAGCCCCCCTTCTTTTTGGGATTTATACCATTTACTCTTAGTAATCCTCGCCTTTTTCCCCCCATTACAAAAATTATTGATTATT
Organism: Shinisaurus crocodilurus; assembly: GCA_021292165.1. Classification (NCBI taxonomy): domain Eukaryota; kingdom Metazoa; phylum Chordata; class Lepidosauria; order Squamata; family Shinisauridae; genus Shinisaurus; species Shinisaurus crocodilurus. The sequence goes on from CM037878.1 coordinate 133,609,489, forward strand.
GCTTGCCATTCCCTAATTTCCTTCTCTGATAAACAACTTGGTATCATTCTAAATAAAAAATTTATCTTTGGTAATATCTTCATTTTTAGCAGAATGACTTTTGTAGTAATTTAGTGTGAGAGATCATTTTATGTATCCGTGATATTTACTATTTCCCACCAGTTCTGGTTATTAAGAAAGGCATAGTAGTTGTGCTCCTGGCTTCACCTGTAGTAATTTCCATATTTAGAAAAAAAACACAAGACGAGAGTCAGAGTGGCTCCAAACACAAGACAATTCAGCTGGATACAATTCAGCTGGATACTGGGGACTCGTTTGCACAAATAGGGGTGCTAGAAATTGTTATGGGTGGGGTCAAGTGTACAAGAGGTAGGAGCTTAAAATGCAAACTCCCTCCTCTCAGCCCCAGTTCAAGCTGGGCCAAGTCCCCCTTGAGATTTCTCTAGGCTAAATTGTGGCTCACACTGCGCCTCCCCCGTTTGAAGCTGGAGCAGCTGGTAAACAAACTGGAGAGGGTTCAGAGGAGGGCAACAAGGATGATAATGAGACTGGAAACAAGGCCCTATGAGGAGAGACTGAAAGAAGTGGGCATGTTTAGCCTTCAGAAGAGGAGACTGAGGGGAGATATGATCGCACTCTTCCAGTACTTGAAGGGTTGTCACACAGAGGAGGGCCAGGATCTCTTCTCGATCATCCCAGTTTGCAGGACACGGAATAATAGGCTCAAATTACAGGAACCCAGATTCCACCTAAACATCAGGAAAAAATTCCTGACTGTTAGAGCAATAAGACAACAGAACCAGCTACCTAGGGAGGTGGTGGGCTCTCCCACTCTGGAGGCATTCAAGGTACAGCTGGACAGCCATCTGTCAGGGATGCTTTGACTTGGATTCCTGCGTTGCACAGGGGGTTGGACTCGATGGTCTTATAGGCCCCTTCCAACTCTGCTTTTCTATGATTCTCTGATTGCCCTCAGCTGTGAAGGGCCATCATCCATTTGACAGGGGAGAGCAGGGAATGGGTCTACCTTCTGGCTTTTACAAGCGTTCCTTGAAAAGCCCTTCAAGGTTTTTGGAGTTCTTGCAAGACCCAGATGGTTTCTGAGATGAAGAGGGGAGGATTCATCCATCCCTAGCGATTGTTGTTTTCATCCTTTTTAAAGAAACACTTGGGGTTCCTAGGCTGTTTTCATTTGCAGCCCATTCACAGTGAAACCATGGTATACTTGCAGCAAATTCTGAACTCAACTATGTTATCTTTGGAAAGATATAGAAAGGAGGACAGCAACCTTTCACATTTCCTAGCATTGACAACAAAAAGATAATCGAGAATTGTGTGGTATATGGTGGGGCAGATGATGTAAGGCCACTGCTTTACTTTCACATATGCAAGCATTTTTTGAATGACGTACCTGCTGAAAGCGAAATGATTCTGATCGCCTTTTCTGATTTAGTTGCCACTCCTTGAAACAGAGGACAGCTTCATCTACAGTGAGCATCCCCAGCTTCACTTGCTCCTGCAAAGTGATCAGCTGCCTTTGGCCTGGCGTTTTCATCCCAGCAAATGGGTCGTATATACTGGCTTGAGACTGGTTTGAAGTCGTGTCTCCTGGCTCTGGAAAGGAAAAGGAAAAGAAAGAAACCACTTGGGGAAAAAATCATCGTTCGTTTACACTTCTAGGAATATCATGCGGTTCAATCACATGGCCTGACTAGAGATGTGAAGGCCTGGGGGCAGGGGGGGGGGACTAGAAACATTTAAAAATAACACATTTTCCCCGTTGTTGTTTTTTCCCCCAAGGACTGCTTTTCTTTTTTTCCAAAAAGTTTGAAAAAATGAAACATTTTGGATTATGAAATATTTTCTTTTAGAATGATGAATAAAATGTTTACGATGAAGTGTTCATATATTGCTACCTGCCTTCAATCCGCCAAATGATTTCTAAAAACTATGTGACGTAAAGACTAGAGATGTAAAATTTATGGAAATTTTGAAGCCGGGGGGGGGGGGGAAATGGTTTTTAATCCTCTCTGTAAGATTCCCAGCATAGTTATTTCTTTTATTCCTTATTAAGATTATTGATCTACTGTATCTTTTAGTGATAGACGTCTGGGGGGGTCTTCCAAGTCATGCTCAGTTTTCCAACATGTGACTAGAGTCACCATATCATAATATGTGATGAAAATGTTCATTCTTGACAGTTTGGGTTTTGTTCTATAGAGTCCTGTGTTTCTGGGCTTGCTCTGGTTAAATGCTCCAGCAGTCAATGAATATAGTTCTAAAACCCTCAGTTGAGGGGAACACTGTAGGTTATCCTGCCACTGCCACCACATGCGATAGAACAATGTTTGAAGGTTGGGTCTATGGTACTCGCTGCCACAGTTTTTAATAAAGTTCCCAAATATGAAAGTCCCAAGAACAAGCCTGTTGGGCAATGGGAAGAGTACTGTAACTCTGACTGACCTTTCCTAATGTTCCTTGCAGACACATAGAGATTTCCAGGTCTCTCTTCATTTTTACCTGCAAATACTAGATAGAGACAATTTATTTGGTTGTTAGTTCATGACATTTGTATGACATAAAGTTCTCTGGGTGGTTTACAATAAATAAACATTAAAACAATTTAAATACAAAATAAGCATAAAATCAAAAGCAGCATAAATACAACAAAACTTACCGCAACCCCAGACTTAAAACACAAATTTTAAAACTGAGAGGCTCAGACTACATGAGTTATTTAGCCACCCCAGCAGTGTACCCTCCCACCCCACCCCCATTGCTTGGGCCATACATGTGGAGGTTCTGGTCCATATGAATAGGTTCCCTCCATTAGTGCCTTCTAGCAGTGAACCCAGTTGAGGCCCTGCACACTCCCAGAGGTGGCCATGTAGTGGCTGCGAGTTGTATGATTTGGTACTTTTATCAGAATATCAAATTTGCATTTGGAGCCATGAGGACTAGAAGAAACCAGCTGAAAAGTGGAGTAGGAATTATTTGATGTCTATTATAAGCACACAAGCCATACCCTCCAACATTTCACAGATGAAAATAGGGATACACATGTGAATTTGTAAGAGGTATGGTTAAGCAACATGAAGGTGTGATCAAGAGGGTGTGGCAACATGAGGGCGTGGCCAGGGGTATGGCCAGGCAACCAAAGGGCATGGTCAAGTACAAAAGTTATTAGAGGAAACACACAAAACTGCAGTATTTTCTCCCTCTCACCTAGAACCTGGGATTATCCACTAAAGCTAAATGGTGGCACATTTGGGACAAACATAATGGAGTATTTCTTTGCATAGTGCATAGTTAAACTGTGGAATTCACTACCACAAGATGTAGTGATGGCTGCCAACTTGGAGTAGACAAATTCATGGAGGTTAGTATCTAGTTTCCTTTCTCAAGGCATTATATTACTGATAAGGCTATCAATGGATTAGTCATGATGGCTACATAGCACCTCCAGGATTGGAGACACCATGCCTCTGAAAACCAGTTGCTGGGGAACATGAGTGGGAGCGTACTGTTACCCTCATGTCCTGCTTGAGAGCTTTCCAGAGCATCTGGGTAGTCACTGTGGGAAACAGGATGCTGGACCAGATAGGTCTTTCCAGTAGGGCTCTTTTTATGGTCTTATGGTCTTAACCTAGCACAGAGAAGAAGGCATGAACACCTTCTCTTAGAAGATGCAAGCCCAGTCCCTATATACAAACCCAGGTTGCTTTATTGTATGCAGGGACTTTGTTTGCATGAAGACGTCCTTCCTTTTGTCTGTTAGACTTATGGGTTGAATAAAGCAATATGGAGGTTAATTCTTGACAGCCAAGTTCAGAGTACAAGCCTTTTAAGGGCACAAATTGTGTCAGTCTTCAGAATAAATTCATGCGAAGCTGCCCATGATAAGTCTCTGACCATCAAGGGCTATTCCTGGAGTTCCGATAGGAGCAAAGTCTAGTTTTACAGCCTGATGCTATAAATGTTCATTCAAAAGCTACTCCCACTTCTTTCAATGGGGCTTTACTCTCAAGGAAGTGGCCAGAATACTGCTGCCTTATAGCACAATCCTAGGCATGATCACTCAGAAGTATGTCCCATAGAATTCAATAGGGCTTACTCCCAAGTAAATGTACAATTGAATCACACTATTAGATTTAGGTAAATTCAATAATAAGTTGTCAAGGAGGGCCACCGATATTGACTATGCTTTGTTAAAACACTCAGAAGGCCTAACAGGTTTTTTAAAATTATTATTATGGAGAAAGGGTTTGCCTTAAATGTAAATGTATTCTGGGACAAAATATTTCAACCTTTATTCTTTTTATTAAAATTCATGGTTAGAAGTTAATAAATATTTTTCCTTCCCACAATTCATATATCTTGCATTTGAGTACATATATCCAGTATTAAACACTGAAGCGCCATGTTTTAAAGCAATCTACAACACTGACCATCACATCTTGTGGCAGCAAATTGAGTATGCATTGTGTGAAGAAGTATCATGTAATTGAGGGATAATTGTGAAATGCTGCTCCTAGCTAGAAGAGGTAGCAGCAGCAGTGCCAGTGCTAGGATGACTTTTCCAGAATTATATTATTATACAATATCTTATATATTATAATTATTACATTATTATAATTATATATTATTTTATAAGTGGCTTTTGTAATTTTTTTTAACCTTACTTAAGCCCTTAATTGTTGGTATCTGGTGTTTTTCATGGGGGGGGGGTCATCAGTGCTTGCAGGGCAATCTCTTTTTGTTTTAAAATTATCAGGATTGGCACAAATTCAACAGGTGAAGCTTACCCACCCACCCCACACCCCCAAACATGGAGCTTCAGAGAGAAAGGGAAGTTTCTTGCATTTCCTTCTGACACTGTATCTCACCTGTTAGAGGCACAGAGTCAGCTCTGTTAGGAAATAAAACCGTTGGCAATATAAAGACAGGAATCATGTGATAAATTCCCTCATCCACCTCTCCATTGGTCCAGACCAGTGGGTGCAGCCTCCACCTCCTTTTCTTTTCACCCAGCTAATCCCTTCCCCACAGCAGAGGCAGCAGGTAGAGCATGCGCGCGCGCACGCACACGTACGCACATCCTCGACTGCCCCTCCCAGCTTAGCAGCATCTGTCTCTCTGTGGAGACCCTGCAGCTGTTCGAGGCTAAGCAGAGCTACTCTTAAACGGGCCATGCCATGGGCAAAATTGCAGCTAAACTGAAACTGCAATTTTGCCCATGCCATGGCCCCTTTAAGAGCCGCTTAAAGTAGCTGGAAATTTGGGACTCTGCATGACAAATGGTCACAGCATTTTCGTGGCAACTGGAGACTATGCACACGCGATGAGCTTTTCCATCCTAAGCTATATCACTAGGGTGTGTTTGTTTGTTTCAAAATTGTAGCCAGATTATTCTGGCTCAGCCATCACCTTTATAAATATATGATTCTTTGTCCTGTTGTTTAGAGGAAGGATCAGGTCTTGGCACAGGAACAGGTGGTCTGTTGGCCATTTCCTGAGGGAAGCTGCCCTGCTCCACAGTGTGGTAGAGTTCTTCATCTTCACATTTATGGTATATATCCTCTTTCAGCTCTGGCACATCCGCTATAACACCTAGAGAACAAACTCATACTCAGAAGAAAAATCAAGCAGAACTAAGGAACTGTGTGCATTGTAATGTTACACAACTAAAAAAAAGTGCTTAGTTTTTTTACAAAAATGTTCTTATATGGAAAAATATATTAAAAACAAGCAATATACAAAATTCAAAGTAGTAGAATTAAAAAAAATATCAGAGAGGATAATGCATATGTGATCAAATATTATCAAGAAATGCATCATTCTGATTAAAAAAAACATGGAGTGTAAATTAGGGCTTAATTCATGTATTAAAATCAGTAACAGAGCAATCCTCTGGTCCCTGGGACCCTCTCTAAGTTGCAGTCTCCCTCCTGAAGCTGTAGACATCCCTATGACTTTGGAGGGGGGGCTCTGCGTTCCAACCCCTTCCCTGCCCCAGCCCTCTTGCAGCCACCGCAGAAAGAACCGAGGTGGCTGCTTCCTGAGATTGCAAAAGCAACCTCAGACAACTTCGGGGAAGGAGAAGAGGTGGGCAGGGAGATGAGAGGCTGGGATCCGCCGGATACTATGTCCTCTCAAGCCTTGCCAATGTCCCCAGCAGTGCAACTTCTCTAGACAGGCCCGTCTAGAGGAGAAAAATTGCGAAAGGAGAAGAGAGAGGTGAAAATCACCTCCATTGCTCTTCCTACCCTGCTGGGATAGGATACTCGGAAGCCTCCAATATTGGAGGCTTCTGTCTAGCAGGCAGCAATTCCATAGGACTGCATCCTAAACCTAACTTGAACATTATGGAATAGTAAAACATAAATACATGTTAATTTCTACACCATAATTTATCCTCCACTCTTTTACGAATTTAGGATTCTGCTTCTCATTATTTAATCATGCTGCCTTACTGATTTTAATAATTGTGCTCATTGCCAAACGTTACCTATCCATTATTTACATGTAATTGTTTTTGCATTTTTCCAGTTTTTTGCAATAATCAACTTCACTGCCATTAGTAAGTGAAAAATCAAAAATCCACAGTTGGGCAATACCTTTATTAGGACCAACCAAAATGACACAAAATATTGTGCAAGAGTTCAAGTTTTCCAGGACCCCTAATCAAGCTAGGTGGTAAAAGCAGAGGGTGAGGAAGAACAGAAGTCTAAACATTAGGCCAGATGAAAGCCAGTGTGGCGTAGAGAGCCAGTGTGGCGTAGTGGTGAGAGTGGTTGGACTGGGACTCGGGAGATCCGGGTTCTAGTCCCCGTTCGGCCATGAAACTCACTGGGTGACTTTGGGCCAGTCACTGACTCTCAGCCTAACCTACCTCACAGGGTTGTTGTGAGGATAAAATGGAGAGGAGGAGGAGGATAATGTAAGCCGCCTTGGGTTCCTTGCAGAAAAAAAGGAGGGGTATAAATATAGTAAATAAATAAATAAAATGTTGTGGCCATGAGGTCTGCAGTTTAGACCCAGTCTCAAAATGGAGATTGCAGACTGAATGAATTAATCATTGGTAGGTGTTATAGGTACCTAGCAGTGCATTACACCTAGCAATGCAATCTGGGACAGAGAAGCAATGGCAGACTCCCATTTCTGAAAACACAGCAGCTGGCTGTAACTCAGGTCTGCCTCTTGCTCTGGGTGAAACACACAGGTTCCTGACTAGGCAGAGCACAGATGTAAAGAGAAACATGATAGCCTTTATATCAGCACAGCTGGAGATTAATTTTAGATGCTGCACTAGGTTAAAAAGTCAACTGAAGCCGAATTGTGTAGCATTTCTTAGTGGCTGGAGGGAATGGAACCCTCAGAATGCAAAATCACTTTTCAGTCACTGGGAAATCATCTACCATTCAGGGAGGAATCTACCACCAGAGTCCAGCCCTGTGGAGAGCTTGGCTACATTGAACACATGTGGCTTGAAGGACCACAAGGAAAGCAAAAACTCATGGGAATTAGGTCTCAATAGATTCTTAACACACTAAAACACAGCCTAACTAGATGACCTGATTTGTGTTTTTTAGGGGAGAATTTAGTAATTCTGTAGCCCACTTTGAGCATTTGGAAAAGGGCAGGTTAAAATCTAAACCAAATACGTTCAGTCATCCAGCTGTAGCTATTTAGATTTTCATAGCTAAGAAGCACACTTATAAAAATGTATTGAAAGGAAATAAATTGTTTCCGACACACAACTAGATTCAAAAAGAGAACTCTGGAAGTTGGAAAATGGTGGCTGTAAACTATTCATCAATACTCTATGCACCATTATTACTGCCTGGTGAGAAGATCCTGCCCCAAAGCTGATCATCATTATCTAACTGCTGCACTGAGGCCAGCAGTCAGTCTGGGAAGGAGTGGCTATTTAAACTGGATTGCCACAACCCTGATAACTTCCTCCTACAGAAAGTGGAGGAAGAAACTAGAGGATTGGCTATCCTGGACTTGATTCTAACCAACAGCGACGACTTGATGGATGAAGTGGCAGTTACGGGAACTCTGGGGGGAAGTAACCATGTTATACTTGAGCTCTTGATTCTAATGGAAGCAAAAGCTGAGTGTAGCCAAACACGTACCCTGGATTTTAGGAAAGCCAATGTTAATAAACTCAGAACAATGATAAGTAAGGTCCCATGGCAAGCGACTTTAAGGAGAAAAGGAGTCCGGGATGGGTGGCAGTTTGTTAAAAAGGAAATTCTAAAGGCACAATTACAAACAATTACAACATGGAAAAAAGGTAGAGGACAACAGAAGAAGCCAACATGGCTTCACAAAAAGCTCAGAGATGACCTGAAAACAAAAAAGGACACATATAGGAAGTGGAAGGAAGGACAGGCTACAAGGGAAGAGTACAGGCAGGTAGCACAGAACTGCAGGAATAGCGTCAGGAAGGCTAAAGCTGAGAATGAGCTGAGGCTAGCCAGGGATGCTAAAAACAACAAAAAAGCTTTCTTCAGATACATGCATAGTAAAAGACAGAGGAAAGAAATGGTGGTTCAACTATGCAATGACGATGACAAAACGATAACAGAGGACAAAGAAAAGGCAAAAGTGTTCATTTCCTGCTTTGGGTCAGTCTTCTCCAGAAAGAGGGTCTATGACCCCCTGGCAAACCTGAAGTACAAGCTGAAGGGGCATGATTACAGTTTGAGATTGATAGGCAAATGGTCAAGGAACACCTTACTTTGAACGAGTTCAAATCTCCAGGGCCTGACGAGCTGCATCCTAGAGTAATAACGGAACTGGCAGAAGAACTCACAGAACCACTGTCTATTATCTTTGAGAAATCGTGGAGGACAGGTGAAGTGCCAGATGACTGGAGGAGGGCAAATGTTGTTCCTATCTTCAAAAAGGAGGAACCTGGGAACTACAGAGCAGTCAGTCTGACATCAATCCCTGGGAAAATTCTAGAGCAGATTATGAAGCAGTCAGTCTGCAATCACCTTGAAAACAATGCAGTGATTACTAGAAGCCAACATGGATTTGTCAAGAACAAATCCTGCCAGACCAATCTGATCTCATTTTTTGATCGGGTAACCTCCCTTGTGGACTGTGGGAATGCTGTGGACATCATATATCTTGACTTCAGCAAACGTTTCGACAAAGTGCCTCATGATATCCTGATTAGCAAGCTAGCTAAAAGTGGGCTAGATGGAACAACTATCAGGTGGATCCACAGTTGGCTACAGAATCACTCTAAGAGTGCTTATCAATGGTACCTTCTCAAACTGGGGAGAGGTAACAAGTGGGGTACCGCAGAGCTTGGTCCTGGGCCCAGTGCTCTTCAATATTTTATTAAGGACTTGAATGAGGAGGTGCAGGAATGTTTATCACGTTTGCAGATGACACTAAATTGGGTGGAATAGCTAATACCCTGAAAGACAGAAACAAAATTCAAAGTGATCTCGATAGGCTGGAGCACTCTGCTGAAAACAACAGAATGAAATTTAATAGGGATAAATGCCAAGTTCTGCACCTAGGAAAAAGAAACCGAATGCGCAGTACATGATGGGGGATACTTGGCCTCAACAGTATACAAGCAGAGGGATCTTGGAGTTATTGTAGATCACAAGCTGAATATATGAGGCAGCAATGTGATGTGGCTGCAAAAAAGGCCAAATGCTATTTTGGGCTGCATTAATAGAAGTATAGCTTCCAAATCGCGTGAAGTACTATGTCCCCTCTACTCAGCACTGGTTAGGCCTCATCTTGAGTACTGCGTCCAGTTCTGGGCACCACACTTAAGAAGGATGCAGACCTACTGGAAAGGGTTCAGAGGAGGGTACCAAAGCTGATCAGGGGGACTGGAAACAAAGCCCTATGAGGAAAGACTGAGGGAACTGGACATGTTTAGCCTTCAGAAGAGAAGATTGAGGGGAGATATGATAGCACTCTTCAAGTACTTGAAAGGTTGTCACACAGAGGAGGGCCAGGATCTCATCTCAACCATCCCAGATTGCAAGACACGGAATAATGGGCTCAAGTTACAGGAACCCAGATTCCACCTAAACATCAGGAAAATGTCCTGACTGTTAGAGCAATACGACAATGGAACCAACTACCTAGGGAGGTGGTGAGCTCTCCCACTCTGGAGGCATTCAAGGTGAAGCTGGATGGCCACTGTCAGGGATGCTTTGACCTGGATTCCTGCATTGAGCAGGGGTTGGACTCGATGGCCTTGTAGGCCCCTTCCAACTTTACTATTCTATGATTCTATGATCAGAAGGGAAAAGAGCTGGAGGGTGAGAACTGGGAAATAGACAATTTATTGGATTGGAGACTCTGGTTTGACAACATATTTCAGTACTAGATTCATACTAAACTGATCGTGTTGCTTTTTTAATAGAGAGACAGACCATAAAAAAATGACAGGAAAACAGCCAGACATTTATGTATATTTTGATCCTTATATATGTTGGGCAAAGGGCAACATACAGGGCTCTTTGCT